>PQFF01000031.1:268279-373199 GCA_003547095.1 Diversispora epigaea | reverse complement strand
GTGGCTGGCCACGTTACTATGTCGAGTTCTATGGGCAGTGTAGGCGCGCAACCATAGAGTAGGTAAAAGGGTTCGTACTTTGTCGTCCTATTCCTAATGGTCCGATATGCGAAAAGTGCCGGAGGTATTAACACATCCCAATCGTATGCTGTTTCTTGTACGCACTTTTCCAGGGCCCTACATAAGGTCTGATTGTACCGCTCTGTCAGGCCATTGCTCTGAGGGTGGTAGGCAGACATAAGTCTATGATGGGATCCCATTATCTCTACTAGGTTCGCTACTACCTGGCTGACGAATACTGCTCTTCTATCTGACAGTATCTCTCGCGGACATCCGTGACGGCATATTATCTCGTCGTATAGGAACCATGCGACGGTCATCGCATCTGCCTTTTCTATTGCTCTGGCTTCCGGCCATTTTGTGAAATAGTCCGTAGCTACTATAATGTATCTTTTCTTTGTGGACGTCAGTTTCAAGGGTCCCACGATGTCTATTCCTAGTCGGTCGAACGCTTGCCCTACTTTAATGGGTCGCATTTCTTCGGTTCTCGTAGGTTTACCCTGTCGTTGGCACGCGTCACAGGATTCTATATAGTTCTTTACGTCTATGCCCATGGTGAGCCAGAAATATCGCTTTCTTGTTTTATCGATTGTAGCTTTTATGCCGAAATGTCCCGCATTTGGCACACTATGCATATTATGTAGTAATTTTGTTACGTCGCTTTTCAATATTACCCGTAATGGGCTATTATCCTTATTACGTTTGAATAATAAATTGTCTTGCACGATATAATGATTCGCCTGCTGTCGTAATTGTCGTCGTTGCTCGCTTGTCCAGTTCGGGGGAAAAGTGTAATTGATTAAGTACTCGGTTATTTGATTGTAAATTTCCGTGTCCATTTTCGAAAGGTTTCGTAAGTACTCTTCTATTTATCTGAGTTTCCGGGTTTCCTCTATTAATTTTAGTACTGGATCCGGGATAAAGTGTCTGCATTGGTGTTAAGACACCCTTGTTTATGAATTATTTCGTAATCGTACTTAGATAGTTCAAAGATCTAGCGGGCAATCCTTCCTTTCGGTTGCGGACGGTTCTTCAACCATGTAAGGGCTAGGTTGTCAGTATACAAATCAAACTTGGGACCATGCAAATAATGCCTGAAATGTCGTACAGCCCAAATGGCAGCGAGGCACTCTCTTTCAACGACAGTATAGTTTTGTTCGGTACTGGACAGCAGTCGGCTAGCATAAGCAACGGGGTGTTCGTGATTCTCCGTATCCTTCTGTGAGAGCACAGCTCCAATACCACAGTCAGATGCATCGGTAGCGAGTATAAATTGTTTCGTGAAATCAGGGTACGTCATTATTGGTGCCGAAGTTAGACGACCCTTTAGCAAGTCGAATGCGGATTGGTGTTCATGCTTCCATTCGAACACGACGTCCCTTTTCGTAAGGTTATGTAACGGTTTCGCGACAGTAGAGAATTCTTTTACAAATCTTCTGTAATAGGACACAAGTCCCAGAAAGGCTCGGACATTCGTTTTGTCTCTTGGGACAGGATAACTCTTCACTTTCTCGATCTTTGCCGGATCAGAAGCTATCCCTTTGATTGTTATGATGTGGCCTAAAAATGCTAGTCTCGTTCGGAAGAAGTCGCACTTATCCAGATTTATCTTTAAACCTGCATTCATTAAAAGGGTAAAAACAACTTTTAAATGCTCTTCATGTTCTTCGCGAGTTTTCGAGTAGATGATGATATCGTCTATATACACAAGTACGAACTTCCACGCAACTTCATGGAAAACTCTATCCATTACTCTCTGGAACGTTGCGGGAGCGTTGATGAGTCCAAACGGCATTACTAGGAACTCATATATTCCAAATGGGGTAGTGAAAGCGGTCTTTTCGCGATCCTTCGCTGCTACTTCCACTTGCCAAAACCCTGATGCTAGGTCCAAGGTAGAAAAGAAAGCGGAATGTCCTAAAGCATCTAGCATATCAGCTATTCGAGGGACTGGGTAGGCGTCTGGTTTCGTAACAGCGTTCAGCTTTCTGTAATCGATGCAAAGTCTGAACTTCCCATTCTTCTTGCTAACCACTACCGTGTGTGCTGACCAGGGGCTAAATGACTTTTTGATTAACCCGTTCGTCAACATGCGCTCTATTTCCTCCTTCAAAAAATTCAAGTGTCGGGGTGAAGTTCGGTAGGGATGCAACTTGATAGGTTTCGCAGTTCCTACATCTATTGTATGTTGGTAGACGCCAGTCTTCCCTAACTGAGAGAGGTCACTTGCTGCTAAGTTCGGGAATTCTCCGATAATCTTCGCAATTAAAGGTTTGTACTGGTTTTCCTCAAGCATCTCTGCTCCTCCTTGCGTCAGGTTACAACGTATGTCTTGTATTTCATTTTGCGGTAGTATTGAAATAGCTTCCCATTCTCGTAATTGTTCTTCGCACGTTTCGCATTTGTCCTCCCTAGTTTCAAGATATTTTTCACACCAACAGGATGATTTTGGTCCCGTAACACTTCGTCGTCCTTGCTTACGCTTCTTCTTCTTTCTGACAATGTCGAAACAGTACGTTAGATAATCATAGGTCTCCCAAGTGGTGCACTCCGAATTTGTACGTATTCCTTCGGAGGTAATCTTATACCTCACGCTGGTCCCTTGCTGAGGCAGGTTGTATGAGAGGCCTACAAAGTTTGCCTCGTTGTCATCGGTTTCCTCGTCTGAATCTTCACTACTCTCATTGTTCTCCTCATCACTTTCGCTGTCACTCTCATCGTCGCTATCCGGTGACACTTCATTGGTGTTCCGGCAAGGGATACTAATCGCTCCTTTTTCGTCTTTTAACGTCAGTTTACAATGCTGATAATCAATAATTGCACCCGCTCTTCTCAGCCAGTCAGTGCCAAGTACTAGAGAGTATCCGGACGCATCGATAACCTCCATGTCCACTGCTACAGTTACACTTCCTATCTTTACAGGGACTTGGGTTACAATTCCCAAACTAGAGCGTTTTTCGCCGTGTATACCCGTAATCCTTCTTTCGGAGGACTTCTCCACCCTTCGTCCCAATGACTCCATGAAACTCTTTGAGACAATACTGATGGAAGAGCCGCTATCAAGTATTACTTCGACCTTCCATCTTGCAACCTGGGCCTTGCACATCATAGGTGTATTTCCTTCTATTTTNTCCTTCGGAGGTAATCTTATACCTCACGCTGGTCCCTTGCTGAGGCAGGTTGTATGAGAGGCCTACAAAGTTTGCCTCGTTGTCATCGGTTTCCTCGTCTGAATCTTCACTACTCTCATTGTTCTCCTCATCACTTTCGCTGTCACTCTCATCGTCGCTATCCGGTGACACTTCATTGGTGTTCCGGCAAGGGATACTAATCGCTCCTTTTTCGTCTTTTAACGTCAGTTTACAATGCTGATAATCAATAATTGCACCCGCTCTTCTCAGCCAGTCAGTGCCAAGTACTAGAGAGTATCCGGACGCATCGATAACCTCCATGTCCACTGCTACAGTTACACTTCCTATCTTTACAGGGACTTGGGTTACAATTCCCAAACTAGAGCGTTTTTCGCCGTGTATACCCGTAATCCTTCTTTCGGAGGACTTCTCCACCCTTCGTCCCAATGACTCCATGAAACTCTTTGAGACAATACTGATGGAAGAGCCGCTATCAAGTATTACTTCGACCTTCCATCTTGCAACCTGGGCCTTGCACATCATAGGTGTATTTCCTTCTATTTTTGTATGGTTGGCGACTTTCGCTAATTTTGTACGTTTGGGTGCCAAAGCTTTCCGTACATCATTTCGGAAAGGTGGCATTGCCATAATCTGTCCTAAAGTAATGTTAGCTCTCGTGTTCAACAGGTCAGAGACAATGGAATACAGCTTGCGTCATGTATGGTTGTTGTGGAGAAGGTGCTTTTCTTTTCTTCTTTTGTCGTGATCCTTCGGATACTTCTTTACCCTTTCCTGAGCGTAACCTCTTAGCAACAAGCTGGGTTGTTTGTTTGTTCGCGGATCCTTCCGCTACATTCGCATTATTTGTGCCGGTCTCTAATAAGAGATTTGTTTCACTCGCACTCTCACCCTCCGGAGGTGCGCTTAATAGTTTAAATGTCGTGCTGTTTCCCATGTGGTAGCAGCGGGTTGCTTGACTTCTTCTTGTTGGGTCTATACTTGCACGCAAAATTATTTTGGGACCCCGAAATTGCAATTTTAGGGAAAAAAGTCGAAATAGTTTTTCATAGAAGACGAAATTATTTTACTTAAAACCCGAAATTTTTTGACCACCCAGATATATTCTTTGATTAAAAATACATATAACTGGATACTTTTTTTACTTTCATATATAGAATAGATTCTGCATAAATCTCAAAAAGTCGAAATATCTCAAAAATTCAAAATCAATTTTGGGAACATGTATAGTTGGGTCACGAATGTGTTGCCATTTGCGCCATTTAACGGTATTTGATTTACGGATTGATTCGTCGCGATATTGGCTTGGGGCTGAACCGCTCTAGCTGGTTCTCGAGGTGGAATGTAGCGGGATTTCCCGGGTTTCCTTGCTTTGTAGAGCACATTCTCGCTATGTGTCCCGCTTGTCCGCAGAAAAAGCAGCGAAACGGGTCACTGGCATTATTATTACGGTTCCATGTGTTCTGACCTCTAATATCGTTGTTGTAGTTCGGCCTTCTGTAGGATGTAGGTCTCTCATCTCTTTCCGTAATTCTCTGTAACTTTTCGACGATTGGCGCAAGCGCCTTTTGTACAATGCGCTCTATTACGTCTTCTCTATTTCGGTCCTGGTCGCGACTTGGCGTAAATCCCTGGGGGTTTACGTAGGTAGTAGCGCCATACCCGACCGTGGCTTCAGGGTATGTCTGCGCATTCTCTTCGAACTGTTTCGCAATTCTGATTGCTGCTTCTAAAGAAGGATTTTCTTGGGACAGGATAAGGGGTCGCGCTTGGTAGGCAATATCCTTTCATAATCCTTTTAGAAACTGCCAGACCTTTTCGTCCTCGCTCCATCTGTTCTCGCCGTCAATGCGTCTGATCAGTTTCTTGACGTTGTTAGCGTACTGCTTCACTGCTTCGTTCACTTTCTGTATTTTCATTGATAGTTCGAACCTCCATTGATTTATCAACGCAGTGGTCTTGAAAGTGGCTAAAAATAAGGCTTCGAACGATACTCGGTTTCTGTCGCTCCAATGCGTAATGGGGTTTTGTCCCTCTTGTACTTCGCTGAACCACAGTCCCGCTGCACCTTGTAAGTATCTGGCGACGACTTGAAGTTTATATTCGCTAGTATACTGATTTATCCTAGCAGATCTGTTGAACTCTTCCAACCATTCCATAGGGTCTCGATTTCCTCCCCCAAACGTCGGCATCTTCGCATCATTTCTGATACGAAAGGCGTCTTGTAATCCCTTTATTAAAGCGTTGGTTCCGCTTTCTTCGGTGCCGCGACTCATTCCTCTAGTTATTCTTTTATTCATCACGGTGGCTATTGTTTCGTAGGGATACGGATTCTTGTTGTCTTGTTACACAAATTTCAAGACGTTTGTCTTCGTCATTGATCGTTTGATTTGTAAGAACTTTATTATGTTAACGACTGTTTTGTACTCAAAATCTTGTTGGGAACGGAAATTTCTGTCGTTTTTTTAGGAATATTTCGTATTGTTACGCTTTCTTTTGGTGGGAATAATCTTTTGGATTTTTTAAAGGGGATATCTCAAACAATATAAACTCTAACTATATTTATCAAAATTCTTGTAAATCTGTGAAACACTACTTTTCTTAAGAATACTTTATGCCAAACCTCACAGGAGGCACCAAAATCTGTGGCGGTCTGCCCAGAACAAAGAATAAAGTTACGTCAATCAGTCCCACTAAATCAAACTCTCGTTACACCCCTTTTCGTACTAACTCAACGTACTCTTGTACGCAATATTTCGTAACACCCACTATCCGCCAGTAGGATCAAGCAGTCACTTGCCTACTCGCAACGAATAGATATATAAAATAAACTCTTAACACAGTACATACAGGTACGATCTGAAGGTTCGTGAGTAAGTGGAGTAAAAGTATCTTTTTACAGCTCATTACGCAAACTTCCGAATCTTAGCTTCAGACTTTATTCAGTAACTTTATTCAAGAAATTACAAAATTAGTAATAGAGGTATTACGGGCTGTTAACCGTTTCTCACCAATATTACCGTTATCACGAAATGAAAATATTAAAACGTATCAAATTATTACGGTGTATATCGAAATTTTTAAACTTATTGCAAAGATGTAACAACAAAAATATATCACTGCTTTGGCGTGTCTTATCTCTGCTGCTAAATCAAAACAATATGTTTCTATCTTTATTATTTATTTTTATTATAAAATGCATACCAAAAGATTATTAATTTTATTATTACAAATTAAGTGAAAGATTTTCGTAATTATTCGAAATGTACCAAAAGAAAATTAAAAATTATAAAAATTTCAAAAAAATGAGCCGATCCTCTTCACATCCTAAATTACCAGTCTATTTTATACACTTTCGAACTTATTTTCCTTCATCCTGTGTTGTCGCGTCTAAACACGTTCTTTTCTATTTTTAAAGATGACACACAAGGATGAAATACTTCGTACAAAGATGAATAATCTGTCATCTAGATGGTAACACACTCATCCGGTTACACTGTCATCTTAATGTCATCTCCCGTGACCTTCGCAACATTTCGAAATCCCGTGCACATCTCATGTGGAATTCGTGCACCCTCAATATAAATTGGTCTGGCTTAATTTTGAATTGTTAATAATCATGTTCCAAGGAAAGACAAACAAAAAAGAATGGGAGGCCTGGATGGATAATTTAATTATTGAAGATATTTTAAAAAAAAGAAAATATTCATTTTATCGATTCTCTGAATTTCAGAATGTAAAATTGATTTTTGCTAATATTTTTAAAGCCACTTTAAAATTTTTCAAAAAACTGTCATTCTAAAAAATGTTTATTTAAATGATAATGATAAATTTACATTGGATAATTTAATAAACGAAATAATTTAAATTAATTTATTTATTCTATGACTTGAATTTGCTATGGATATTTTCTATTTTCTTATTTAAATTCAAAAAAGATCAAAAGACATCGAAAATTGGAAATTCATAATAATATTCTTAAATTCCATGGCATCACTAACCAAGGTAAAAAATATTAAAATATTATGCTTAAATATTTAGATATTAATATATTTTTAGTTACTAACATTTAATTAAAATTATTTTATTTTTATAGAAAATATCAACAATTATATGATTATCCTTGAATATGTTAATGAAGGTTCTCTTCATAAATATTTGAAAACTAAATTCCGAAAAATGTGTTGGAATTAAATCTCGCAAAACAAATTGCATACGTTTTGATGATTTTACATTCCAATGATATAATTCATGGGAAATTCGTGATTATTTTTTTTTTTAAATATTCTTATTTGAAAATAAATATATGATTAATTTTATTTTTTTTAATTAGAATTCTGAAAATATTCTTATTCATAACGGGATCATTAAATTTAATGTTTTTGGATTAGCAAAAATTTTTTCTGATTCTTTAAGTTTCCTTACAAATGGTCTTGGTCCAATACAATACATGGATTTCAATATTTGGAAATCTTCAGCACGATTGGTAAAAATAAGAGTTCAGATATTTTTGGTCTAGGGATTATCCTTTGGGAGATTTCTAGTGGTTATCCTCCTTTTGAAATGGAATCCTCATCAAATGTTGATTTATTAAACAATATTGCAAAAAGAAAAAAGAAAACGGCGGCAATATCTGGAATATAAGGAAATATATACTGGTATAAATTTAAATAATCAATTAGAATCAATTATATTAGATTATTTACTTAAAAACTTATTAATGCTATATTCTCGGTAGATTGCTGGAAGCACGATGAGAACTCACCAAATATTTTTCAAGTTGTTAAAGATCTTTCCGAAATCATTATATTTGATGTAAGCGTTGAATTTGAACCTCCTCAATCACAATCTTATAATTTCACAGATGTTAAATTGGAAAATTCAAATAAGTAAGTTGAGTTCTTTAATGTTTTTTTATATATACTTAAATAACCAGAACATTTATTAATATATAAAATCCTTTTTATTAAGGAAAAATGAAATTAAATCTGATCCTCCTTTTGTTGATGTCACAACTGAAGTTAATGGTTTCATTAATAATCTGTTCAAATTCTTTATTGAGATCTCAACAAACAAATGTTAGATGTGCAACCAATTATAATCAAAAATTATATTAGAGAACACAAAAAGAATCCAGTTGAGATTCTTCATGAAATGATTCGCCATCCATCTTATTATTGATTTACAGGCTTAATAGGATTTTTTTACCAGTTTGGTATTGGGACTGTTGTTGATAATTAAATGGCTTTTAAATTCTTTAATTTAGCTGCCAATGAAATAATTGATCCTTTCTCTTCCAATTCTTCATCCTTAAGGAAAGGAAACTATACGATTTAAGCACAGAAATTAGTACCACTTTAATTGCGGACATGTATTTTGATGGTCTAGGTGTTGAAAAGAATACAAAAAAAGCTTTTCAGATCTATTCTAAAGCTGCAGATGAAGGGTCCCATATAGCTTTAAATTGTATGGTATATTGTTATGGGAATGGATTTGGTGTTGAAAAAAATGAAGAAAAAGCATTTGAATTATTTTTGAAATCTGCAGAAAAAGGTTATCTTGTTGCACAATATAATGTTTGCATATTCTATAAAGATGGAACAGGAATATCAAAAGATGAAGCCAAAGGGTTTCAATGTTTTATAAAATCTGCTCGTGCTGGAAACACTAGTTCAATATGTAATGTCGGAATTTGTTATGAAAATGATATAGGTGTGGATGAAGATCAAAAGGAAGCGTTAAATAGTATCTGAAGGCTGCCAAAAAAGAAGACAATGTATTATAATGTAATGTAGGAAATTATTATAGAAATGGTTATGGAATTAGTGATCAAGGGAAAGCATTTGAATGGTATAAAAGAGCTGTAGAAAATTTTCATGCTTATAGCCAATTCATGCTTTTATGTAGGTCATGGAACTAAAAAAGATATTATAAAAGCAATACACTGGTTGAATAAAGCAAAGGAAAATGGGAATATAGATGCCAGCGAATTCTTAGAAGAAATAACCAGTAATATAATGTAACAGCTAAAAAATAAATATCAATTGAATTTTTTTTAATGTAACAAGAATATGGAAACTGAATAATCATTAAAAAATTTCAGATTTTAGTAAAGGAGATGATATTTATTTAGAATTTCAATTTACTTGGAGATGGAATTATTTAACTAATAGTCTAATATATAAATCAGATGATAGTAAGAAACTAGTTCTTAAATTTTTACTATTATTATTATTTTTATTATTATTGAATTTATTAATTTTATCTAGTATTATATGTGTAATATTGTAAAGAAAATTAATTTAGTAAGTATTAAATATTTTATTAACTTTAGATAATAATTGTTCAGACGATGATAACCTTTAACAAAGAATCTGTTTTTCAGAAATTGAATAGTAAAAATAGGCCTTTGAAAGATCTTAATCCAGAAAGACATTACGCAAATTGTTTAATAATAATTATTTGGTTATAAAATTAAAATGCATAATTGTTTATTTTAGGTGACTCGAATGATAAAAAATAGAAAAGTACTGGAAAAATAAGTTTATAAATATTTTTAAATTGTTAAATAATTTAAAAAATTATATAATTTAAAATAATTATAATAGTAAATATAATATTTTATCAATAATCTCGAATAATAATAAATAATAATATTACGAACATTTCAATATTAAAAATAATATTAATAATATGTATGTTAAAAGTAACAATAAGAATTTAATACATTATCATTGTCGCGTCACGTAATCCACATAATAACTCACAATAACTTATGTAATTATGATCAGATGAAGTGACAATGATGAGGAGGATGATGATAAAATTATAGTTGAAATACAACTAAGGGAGTTTGTATAAATATTTATTAGTTAATTTAGATACCCTATTAATGTCATAATTACTATTATTACTATTATCATTTCTGTCATTATTATTATCATCATTACTTTTAAATCCAAGATAGCAGATAATGTTAAATTAATTTCTACATTATTATTATTATTATTTCTAAATTATCATGAAATATTTGAAATTTTATTTTATCTAAAAAATAAAAATTATTATTGTAAATATTTTTTTCTACAGTTTATTATCTAACATTAGAATGACTAACATCGGTGAAATATTGTTGATTAAAATCTATGCTGGCACAATGACGACCATATTTAGTAGTTCAATGTGTTTGATAAATGGTGGTCGTATTTGTTAGGTGTTTGGAAAAATTTCTAGTATTATCAATTCGAATTGTAATTTCATTATTATTTCTAATGTTATTTTCCCTATAATCATCGCTGCGTTTGCTGAACTCTTTCCACAATTCTTCAAGTGGGTTAAGCATCCTAACACCTCATAATCATATCGGCAATTAATTTGGAGTATGAAATGGAATTTTCGGTCGTAATCCATCGCATATCGTAATATGGTGCAAAACCAGTGATTATCTCATAAGCAACAATTCCGTTATATGGTTTATTATTTGTATGTTATTTTAATACATTATGTGTATATTTGATCTGCTTTGTAAGTGTTATTTTATTATTTACATTGTGTTATTTGTAATTATAGGGATACAAAATACAAAATTGAAGTATAAATTTATGATATACGTATACGGTATTTATAATTTTTTTTTAAAAAAAATTACACAATATATTATCCCATCATTTGCACTTTAAATATGTATTATTAAACAATTTATTTTCTTCGTTTATTGATTTTAACAAATGGAAACAGACGTTTAGTCAAACAATTGCTAATTTTGTGAAATAAAGTCTCATTGTCAAAATGAATTACTATATTTTAAATATTTACATAAATTTAAGAATATCAAAGAAAATAAATTTCTAGTATCAGAATATTTAACAAATAAAATTCACACTCTCTAAACATCTGTATATTTAAATTTAGTGAATTGACATAGTAAATATATAAAAAAATCACTAACTAGTAAAGGAAATTTTGGTGAAAAAGGAAAAGAAGTATTTTAATATATCTCCACAAACAAAAAGATCTATAATCTTGATTCTCGTGAATCCTTTAATTTATAAAATAAATAAATTAAGCTATTAAATAAAATAAATCTATATAAAACGAAAAATACAATATACAGATGCAATATACAATCCCTCCCCGTTTAAACATTGTCTTTAATATCAAATTTACAGTTGCCAAAAGGTTTTTACATTTAGGTTTTCAGTTTTTACTTGTTATTAGAATAAACTATTATAACCGATATTGAGAAAAATAATGAATATTTGCCGTTTTTTTAAAAAAATTTTTTTAAAAAAAAAGAATAAGGTTACACAACACGAATATCATGAATTTTGAAAAAGTTATTATCATGTAGATATATTGAGGGTGCACAAATTCCACATGGGATGTGCACGGGATTTCGAAATGTTGCGAAGGTCACGGGAGATGACATTGAGATGACAGTGTAACCGGATGAGTGTGTTACCATCTAGATGACAGATTATTCATCTTTGTACGAAGTATTTCATCCTTGTGTGTCATCCTTAAAAATAGAAAAGAACGTGTTTAGACGCGACAACACAGGATGAAGGAAAATAAATTCGAAAGTGTATAAAATAGACTGGTAATTTAGGATGTGAAAAGGATCGGCTCATTTTTACAATTTTTATAATTTTTAATTTCTTTTGGTATATTTCGAATAATTACGAAAATCTTTCACCTAATTTGTAATAAAATAATAAATAATCTTTTGGTTCGCATTTTATAATAAAATAAAATAATAAAGATAGAAACATATTGTTTTGATTTAGCAGCAGAGATAAGACACGCCAAAGCAGTGATATATTTTTGTTGTTACATCTTTGCAATAAGTTTAAAAGTTTCGATATACCCCGTAATAATTTGATACATTTTTAATATTTTTTTTTTTTATTTCGTGATAACGGTAATATTGGTGAGAAACGGTTAACAGCCCGTAATACCTCTATTACTAATTTTGTAATTTCTTGAATAAAGTTACTGAATAAAGTCTGAAGCTAAGATTCGAAAGTTTGCGTAGTGAGCTGTAAAAAGATACTTTTACTCCACTTACTCACGTACCTTCAGATCGCACCTGTGTGTACTGTGTTAAGAGTTTATTTTATATATCTATTCGTTGCGAGTAGGCAAGTGACTGCTTGATCCTACTGGCGGATAGTGGGCGTTACGAAATATTGCGTACAAGAGTACGTTGAGTTAGTACGAAAAGGGTGTGACGAGAGTTCGATTTAGTGGGACTGATTGACGTAACTTTACTCCTTGTTCTGGGCAGACCGCCACAGATTTTGGTGCCTCCTGTGAGGTTTGGCATAAAGTATTCTTAAGAAAAGTAGTGTTTCACAGATTTACGAGAATTTTGATAAATATAGTTAGAGTTTATATTGTTTGAGATATCCCCTTTAAAAATCCAAAAGATTATTCCCGCCAAAAGAAAGCGTAACAATACGAAATAGTCCTAAAAACGACAGAAATTTCTGTTCCCAACAAGATTTTTTGAGTACAAAGCAGTCGTTAACATAATAAAGTTCTTACAAATCAAACGATCAACGACGAAGACAAACGTTTTGAAATTTGTGTAACAAGACAACAAGAATCCGTATCCCTACGAAACAATAGCCACCGTGACGAATAAAAGAATAACTAGAGGAATGAGTCGCAGCACCGAAGAAAGCGGAACCAACGCTTTAATAAAGGGATTACAAGACGCCTTTCGTATCAGAAATGATGCGAAGATGCCGACGTTTGGAGGAGGAAATCGAGACCCTATGGAATGGTTGGAGGAATTCAACAGATCTGCTAGGATAAACCAGTATACTAGCGAATATAAACTTCAAGTCGTCGCCGGATACTTACAAGGTGCAGCGGGACTATGGTTCAGCGAAGTACAAGAGGGACAAAACCCCATTACGCATTGGAGCGACAGAAACCGGGTATCGTTCGAAGCCTCATTTTTAGCCACTTTCAAGACCACTGCGTTGATAAATCAATGGAGGTTCGAACTATCAATGAAAATACAGAAAGTGAACGAAACAGTGGAGCAGTACGCTAACGACGTCAAGAAACTGATCAGACGCATTGACGGCGAGAACAGATGGAGCGAGGACGAAAAGGTCTGGCAGTTCCTAAAAGGATTACGAAAGGATATTGCCTACCAAGCGCGACCCCTTATCCTGTCCCAAGAAAATCCTTCTTTAGAAGCAGCAATCAGAATTGCGAAACAGTTCGAAGAGAATGCGCAGACATATCCTGAAGCCACGGTCGGGTATGGCGCTACTACCTACGTAAACCTCCAGGGATTTACGCCAAGTCGCGACCAGGACCGAAATAGAGAAGACGTAATAGAGCGCATTGTACAAAAGGCACTTGCGCCGATCGTCGAAAAGTTACAGAGAATTACGGATAGGGACGAAAGACCTACACACACATCCTACAGAAGGCCGAACTACAACAACGATATTAGAGGTCAGAACACATGGAACCGTAACAATAATGCCAATGACCCGTTTCGCTGCTTTTTCTGCGGACAAGCGGGACATATAGCAAGAATGTGCCCTACAAAGCAAGGAAACTCGGGAAATCCCGCTACACTGCCACCTCGAGAACCAGCTAGAGCGGTTCAACCCCAAGCCAATACCGCGACGAATCAATCCGTAAACCAAATACCGTTAAATGGCGCAAATGGCAACACATTCGTGACCCAACAGGAAGAAGTCAAGCAGCCCGCTGCTACTACATGGGAAACAGCACGGCATTTAAACTATTAAGCGCACCTCCGGAGGGTGAGAGTGCGAGTGAAACAAATCCCTTATTAAAGACCAGCACAAATAATGCGAATGTAGCGGAAGGATCCGCAAACAAACAAACAGCCCAGCCTATTGCTAAAAGGTTACGCTCAGGAAAGGGTAAAGAAGTATCCGAAGGATCACGACAAAAGAAGAAAAGGAAAGCACCTTCTCCACAACAACCATATATGACGCAAGCTGCCCCACCATACTCCATTGTCTCTGACCTACTGAACACGAGAGCTAACATTACTTTAGGACAGATCATGGCAATGCCACCTTTCCGAAATGATGTACGGAAAGCTTTGGCACCCAAACGTACGAAATTAGCGAAGGTCGCCAACCATACAAAAATAGAGGGAAATACACCTATGATGTGCAAGGCCCAGGTTGCAGGATGGAAGGTCGAAGTAATACTTGATAGTGGCTCTTCCATCAGTATTGTCTCAAAGAGTTTCATGGAGTCGTTGGGACGAAGAGTAGAGAAGTCTTCCGAAAGAAGGATTACGGGTATACACGGTGAAAAACGCTCTAGTTTGGGAATTGTAACCCAAGTTCCTGTAAGAATAGGAAGCGTAACTGTAGCAGTAGATATGGAAGTTATCGACGCGTCCGGATACTCTCTAGTACTTGGCACTGACTGGCTGAGAAGAGCGGGTGCGATTATTGATTATCAACATTGTAAGTTGACGTTAAGAGACGAAAAAGGAGCGATTAGTATCCCTTGCCGGAATACCAATGAAGCGTCGCCAGATAGCGACGGTGAAAGTGATAGCGAAAGTGACGAGGAAAGTAATGAGAGCAGTGAAGACTCAGGCGAGGAAACCGATGACAACGAGGCAAACTTTGTGGGCCTCTCATACAATCTGCCTCAGCAAGGGACTAGCGGGAAGTATAAGATTACCTCCGAAGGGATACGCACAAATTCGGAGTATACCACGTAGGAGACCTATGATTACCTAACGTACTGTTTCGACATCGTCAGAAAGAAGAAGAAGCGTACACAAGGACGACGAAGTGTTACGGGACCAAAATCATCCTGCTGGTGTGAAAAATATCTTGAAACCAGGGAGGACAAATGCGAAACATGCGAAGAACAATTACGAGAGTGGGAAGCTATTTCAATACTACCGCAAAATGAAATACAAGACATACGTTGTAACCTGACGCAAGGAGGAGCAGAGATGCTCGAGGAAAACCAGTACAAGCCTCTAATTACGAAGATTATCGGGGAATTCCCGAACTTAGCAGCAAGCGACCACTCTCAGTTAGGGAAGACCGGCGTCTACCAACATACAATAGATGTAGGAACTGCGAAACCTATCAAGTTGCATCCCTATCGAACTTCACCCCGACACTTGAATTTCTTGAAGGAGGAAATAGAGCGTATGTTGACGAACGGATTGATCAAAAAGTCGTTTAGCCCCTGGTCTGCACCCACAGTAGTGGTTAGCAAGAAGAATGGGAAGTTCAGGCTTTGCATTGATTACAGAAAGCTGAACGCTGTTACGAAACCTGACGCCTACCCAGTCCCTCGAATAGCTGATATGCTAGATGCTTTAGGACATTCCGCTCTCTTTTCTACCTTGGACCTAGCATCAGGGTTTTGGCAAGTGGAAGTAGCAGCGAAGGATCGCGAAAAGACCGCTTTCACTACCCCATTTGGAATATATGAGTTCTTAGTGATGCCGTTTGGACTTATCAACGCTCCCGCAACATTCCAGAGAGTGATGGATAGAGTTTTCCATGAGGTTGCGTGGAAGTTCGTACTTGTATATATAGACGATATTATCATCTACTCGAAAACTCGCGAAGAACATGAAGAGCATTTAAAAATTGTTTTTACCCTTTTAAGGAACGCAGGTTTAAAGATAAATCTGGAGAAGTGCGACTTTTTCCGAACAAGACTAGCATTTTTAGGCCACATCATAACAATCAAAGGGATAGCTCCTGATCCGGCAAAGATTGAGAAAGTGAAGAGTTATCCTGTCCCAAGAGACAAAACGAATGTCCGAGCCTTCCTGGGACTTGCGTCTTACTATAGAAGATTTGTAAAAGAATTCTCTACTGTCGCGAAACCGTTGCATAACCTTACGAAAAGGGACGTCGTGTTCGAATGGAAGCATGAACACCAGTCTGCGTTCGACTTGTTGAAGGGCCGTCTAACTTCGGCACCTATAATGACGTACCCTGATTTCACGAAACAGTTTATACTCGCTACCGATGCATCTGACTGTGGTATTGGAGCTGTGCTCTCACAGAAGGATACGGAGAATCACGAACACCCCGTTGCTTATGCTAGCCGACTGCTGTCCAGTACCGAACAAAACTATACTGTCGTTGAAAGAGAGTGCCTCGCTGCCATCTGGGCTGTACGACATTTCAGGCATTATTTGCATGGTCCCAAGTTTGATTTGTACACTGACAACCTAGCCCTCACATGGTTGAAGAATCGTCCGCAACCGAAAGGAAGAATTGCCCGTTGGATCTTTGAACTATCTGAGTACGATTACGAAATAATTCATAAACAAGGGCGTCTTAACGCCAACGCNATGGCCAGCCACGGAAATTAGCGAAAGACAGTACGAGGACCTAATCAATAGAAGAATTAGTGAGATGGTAGGAGTATTCGCAGACAACAAGATCAAAGCGTCCAAGAACATAAAAGATGCCCAGGCACGACAAAAGAGGGCTTACGATAAGAGAACCCGTATTATGACGTACAGAAACGACGATATGGTACTAGAATATCGATCAGATTTACAAAATGTTCATGGCGACAAGTTTCGGAACAAATGGACAGGACCCTATTTTATTCATCAAGTTTTGGGAAATGGGTCATACATATTGAGGACTAGCAACGGAGAAGTATTGAACCACCGACCTGTACACGGAAATCGCCTAAGGTCTTACAAACAAAGGGGTTTTATCTCACGTGAGATAACAGAGAACAATAGCCGTGCATGAAAGACAAAGATAAAATGCGACGTTTCCCGAAACACGACTAAAAACATTTAACATGACCCACCTACAAATCTCCGAAAGCTTTTGTGAACGAGTCAGCAGATTACGCGAAGAACTATTAGAACTATCGAGAGGCGCACAGCTTATACTAGATGATACAGGGGCATATCTGGTAACGGAAGGTTACGCAATAAACCTGGGAGGACCCACGAGTGATGAAGTGGTGCAGCGAGAGAACGATATGCTACTCCCATATGTCCTGGATACAATAACCGCACCCGAAGAGGTACACGATCTTACGGAAGCATGTTTGATCACGACATAGCCGGGCTGCTCTCTGTAGCCACGGATCCAGATAATCCTAACGGACAACGGGTGAACGCTTATAGAAGGCTTGGAGAGTACATTTCTACTTTTCAAGAAATCCGTACGGCTACGTCGATAAAACACGAGTTGCAAGGGTATTCCCATCAGAACGGATCACGGACATACCAGATAGCGCAAAGGTTAAGATCTCTCGCACAAGCAGTCGGAATGCTGCGACCAAAGAATCTCCAACTGGTCACACCTGACTGGATCTACAAGCTTCCGAAACAGGAGTACGAAAGATTACTGAAAATGTGCAGCGAAATGCATTTGCAGCTAATGAGCGATTTATGGGGTATGAGTATGGGGTCGCAGGAGCTCCCCCTTGAAGGAGGAAATGTTTGAGGGTGCACGAATTCCACATGGGATGTGCACGGGATTTCGAAATGTTGCGAAGGTCACGGGAGATGACATTGAGATGACAGTGTAACCGGATGAGTGTGTTACCATCTAGATGACAGATTATTCATCTTTGTACGAAGTATTTCATCCTTGTGTGTCATCCTTAAAAATAGAAAAGAACGTGTTTAGACGCGACAACACAGGATGAAGGAAAATAAATTCGAAAGTGTATAAAATAGACTGGTAATTTAGGATGTGAAAAGGATCGGCTCATTTTTACAATTTTTATAATTTTTAATTTCTTTTGGTATATTTCGAATAATTACGAAAATCTTTCACCTAATTTGTAATAAAATAATAAATAATCTTTTGGTTCGCATTTTATAATAAAATAAAATAATAAAGATAGAAACATATTGTTTTGATTTAGCAGCAGAGATAAGACACGCCAAAGCAGTGATATATTTTTGTTGTTACATCTTTGCAATAAGTTTAAAAGTTTTGATATACCCCGTAATAATTTGATACATTTTTAATATTTTTTTTTTTTATTTCGTGATAACGGTAATATTGGTGAGAAACGGTTAACAGCCCGTAATACCTCTATTACTAATTTTGTAATTTCTTGAATAAAGTTACTGAATAAAGTCTGAAGCTAAGATTCGAAAGTTTGCGTAGTGAGCTGTAAAAAGATACTTTTACTCCACTTACTCACGTACCTTCAGATCGCACCTGTGTGTACTGTGTTAAGAGTTTATTTTATATATCTATTCGTTGCGAGTAGGCAAGTGACTGCTTGATCCTACTGGCGGATAGTGGGCGTTACGAAATATTGCGTACAAGAGTACGTTGAGTTAGTACGAAAAGGGGTGTGACGAGAGTTCGATTTAGTGGGACTGATTGACGTAACTTTACTCCTTGTTCTGGGCAGACCGCCACAATATAATATATTAGATTTAATAGTTTATTTATAGTTTGATTCATTTTAATTATCACACTTTAATGGGAATCTGATTACAATGTGTAATAATTTATTATATAATTATTTTTTATGTTATCAAATTGAAGTTAAAATATTATTATTATTATTATTGATGAAATGAACAGTCTATATTTCATTACAATATTAATTAACCATAGCGAAATAATCAATTTTATAATTTATTGATAAATTCTTGTTTATTCAATATATAAATATGTATATTTTAAGTTTAGAATGTGTGCAAATTTTTGTGCAAATTTATTTCACTTTTTAATATAATTATAATAATAATGACAAAGATTAATCGACGATAATGATTATATTGAATAAATGAAAAGGTTATATAATAGCAAAACCAATTGTAACTTATTTAATATATAGTATGTAAAATATATTTTTTACAATATAATTATATTAATTGCGACTTAATTGACACATAGAATGCGAACCACCCATTAGATATAATATGAAAGTAAGTGAATAGTTAAAATGGATGATCCAGCAATACTCAAAATTCTGAAACTTTTTTTTAGAAGAATATCGATAAACAAATAATTCCAAATTCGTGACTTAAAAATATCAGGCACAGATGTATTTCGAAGTATAAACTATACATAAATGGAAGAGGGAGACTTGTTAATATTATTATATTTAGTAAGGTTTATTACGATCAGGATGAAAGACAAAGCAAAGAAGAATTATCCTACGAAGAAATTAGAAACTAAAGTAAATAAAACATCACTTTTAGGAATGTCACAAGTTTAAAAAACAATTTTGCCTTTAGTACTTAAAGGATAGCTTCCGTCCGAATTACTTTATTTTTTTTATTTCTTGAGACAGAAAATAAAAATAAAATGAATATTTGGTTTTTATTGAAATTTTTTTTAAAAATTTTGATTCGAAGTACTTTCAATTGCCCTTTCTATCTGATTGGCTAAATCATTTATTAAAAATTTGTTCTAATAATGGAACTCTTATAAAAATTGGCAATTTCAACAACCAATAATTATGTGACTAATATCACAAGTAGCTATAATGATATAACAATGGTATCATTATAAAAATATAATCATATATGAAGAACACGGGAATGAAATTTAATTAGGTTGCTGCTTCTGATGATAGTGATAAATAATAGTTAATTATAAAAACGACGGTTTAATGATAAAACATTTATTTAATTAATTATAAAAAAATGTTAACTGAACAAAAAAATAAATAACTTTAAATAACTTTAACTTGAATAATTTAAATAATTTCCTACATGTATTTATTTTATTGTAATTTTCTCAGGTTTAAAGTGTAAATTATTTGATATTTTGTTACTACTATTTATGATATCACTAATAATATGTTTTAATATCCACTAATAACTACATTTTCCAAAATGTGAGAATTATTTGCAAAAGTTCTTATTTTTTGTATTTATTATATAAAAAAAAAATTCAATACAAAAATCAGACCAATTTTTAAATAAAAATTGTTATATATTACATGATAGCATACTACTATTTATATATAATGCATTTATATATTTATGTATTTAGTATTTACTTTATTTTATGTTTGGTATTAACTTTTACAGCAATATGAAATAATCATTAAAATATACAGTGATAGTCAAATTTATAAATTCGTTAATAAAAATATCTTGAATACTGGAATACAGTATATAATTGTTGCCTTGATAAAAGATGTATAAGATGATCGATGAGATCAGATGACTGCAACGAATAAAGTTTTGTATAACATGAGTAATGTGACATAATAAACATAAACGTATCTCATTTTCGATTTTCAAATCTATATTTTTCATTCTTCAAAACTTCTAAAACTCTATTGCTTTGACCGCTCGAAATATTAAATGGAAGGGTTTTTGTTGTTTTTATATTCTCGACCTATTTAAACAAAGCACAACTACTCTTATACTGGAAAACATGATGATAGGCAATATTTTTTATTGGTTTTTGTGTGAATAAGCCTCAAGATTTCGAAATCTTCAATGTCACTTTTGTCTGTTTTGATGCTTTTTTCGACTATTTTCTTGCTTGTTTATTAGTTTTACATTATTCTTTTCATTATTTATTGATATTTCTTTATATTTTGTAGCAAAACTAAACTATTGTTCTTTCAACCAATAAGTTCGATCACATGATCAAAGTGTATTTGTTTATATTTTTAAAGATAATATTAATATCTAAGCAATATTTTCTTTGAAGAACAAAGGTATTTTTTAGATCTTTCATTTATTTATTATATAATTATTATATTTTAAGATAATATTAANCTTCAAAACTTCTAAAACTCTATTGCTTTGACCGCTCGAAATATTAAATGGAAGGGTTTTTGTTGTTTTTATATTCTCGACCTATTTAAACAAAGCACAACTACTCTTATACTGGAAAACATGATGATAGGCAATATTTTTTATTGGTTTTTGTGTGAATAAGCCTCAAGATTTCGAAATCTTCAATGTCACTTTTGTCTGTTTTGATGCTTTTTTCGACTATTTTCTTGCTTGTTTATTAGTTTTACATTATTCTTTTCATTATTTATTGATATTTCTTTATATTTTGTAGCAAAACTAAACTATTGTTCTTTCAACCAATAAGTTCGATCACATGATCAAAGTGTATTTGTTTATATTTTTAAAGATAATATTAATATCTAAGCAATATTTTCTTTGAAGAACAAAGGTATTTTTTAGATCTTTCATTTATTTATTATATAATTATTATATTTTAAGATAATATTAATAACATTAAATATCTTTCCCTCTTATATATGTATATAATTTAGTTGAAAACAATATTTCTTCGAAGAATTAATGAATTTATCATTTAACTTCAAAGAACCAATGGATTCTTCATTTGAAAACTTAAAGAACTGATGGATTTCTTTATTAAGCCTCAAAAACTGATGGATTTTTCTGTTTGGCTTCAAAGAAAGATGGTAAATTTCAGATCTTTCATTTGTGTATTATATATTAAGATAATATTAATAATATTAGATCTCTTTTCTCTCATATCTTTGAGTTAGATTTCTTTATTACTTTGAAGAACTAATGGATTCTTCATTTAAAAACTCCAAAGGAATAGTAGATTAAAATTCACTAAGATACTTATACTACATCAATTGTATATTATTAATATTTTAATAATTTGAGAATTTGGATACAAGCCCTTTGAGAGAGAGAAAGAGGTGAGTATTTTATTCACTGAGTTCATGTAGGTTGTTCCTTTATCCTGTCATAATATCTGTATAACCTGCTCATTCACTGTGAAAATTGAAAGCACATCATGGCCACTACTAAGTTAGTGAATGTTCTTTTCTCAGTATTAAGAACTTTAATAAGTATAACTGGGAGAATTGAAAGCACATCGTGGCCATTATTATAATGATCGTTCTTCTCTTAGTTTTATTGAAGTTCTTAAATGTGCAAATAGGATATGTGCAAATTATTGAAAGCCCATGTTTTTCTTTAATCAGGTAAATACAATAATTGTACTCACTTTTATTTTATTTTATTTTTTAGTACCAAAATAAAGAAGATCAAATTTCTTCAATGGAAATACAAGGTAAAATTTCTAATTTATTAACTCATAGGTAATCCAAGTCTCTTAAGAACCTTTTTCAAACATCTAGAGAAGATTTTACTAATATTATTAATTTACATTTTTATGATGATATTTAAATAATATTAATTAGATTAGATTTTATCCATATTCTAATAATTTGAGAATTTAAATACAAGTCTTTTGAGAGAGAGAGAGAGGTGAGTATTTTATTCACTGAGTTCATGTAGGTTGTTCCTTTACCTTGTCATAATATCTGTATAACCTGCTCATTCACTGTGAAAATTGAAAGCACATCATGGCCACTATTAAGTTAGTGAATGTTCTTTTCTCAGTATTAAGAACTTTGATAAGTATAACTGGGAGAATTGAAAGCACATCGTGGCCATTATTATAATGAACGTTCTTCTCTTAGTTTTATTGAAGTTCTTAAATGTGTAAATAGGATATGTGCAAATTATTAAGAGCCCATGCTTTTTTTTAATTAGGTAAATACAATAATTGTACTCACTTTTTTCTTTTTTTTTAGTAACAAAATAAAGAAGATTAAATTTCTTCAATGGAAATACAAGGTAAAATTTCTAATTTATTAACTCATAGGTAATTCAAGTCTCTTAAAAACCTTTTTCAAACATCTATTGAAGATTTTACTAATATTATTAATTTGCATTTTTATTATAATATTTAAATGATATCAATTGGATTAGATTTTATCCATATTCTAATAATTTGAGAATTTAAATACAAGTCTTTTGAGAGAAAGAGAGAGGTGAGTATTTTATTCACTGAGTTCATGTAGGTTGTTCCTTTACCTTGTCATAATATCTGTATAACCTACTCATTCACTGTGAAAATTGAAAGCACATCATGGCCACTATTAAGTTAGTGAATGTTCTTTTCTCAGTATTAAGAACTTTGATAAGCATAACTGAGAGAATTGAAAGCACATCGTGGCCATTATTATAATGAACGTTCTTCTTTCAGTTTTATTGAAATTCTTAAATGTGTAAATAGGATATGTGCAAATTATTAAAAGCCCATGCTTTTCTTTAATTAGGTAAATACAATAATTGTACTCACATTTATTTTCTTTTTTTTTTAGTAACAAAATAAAAAAGATTAAATTTCTTAATGGAAATACAAGGTAAAATTTCTAATTTATTAACTCACAGGTAATTCAAGTCTCTTAAGAACCTTTTTCAAACATCTATTGAAGATTTTATTAATATTATTAATTTGCATTTTTATTATAATATTTAAATGATATCATATCAATTAGATTAGATTTTATCCATATTCTAATAATTTGAGAATTTAAATACAAGCCCTTTGAGAGAAAGAGAAAGAGGTGAGTATTTTATTCACTGAGTTCATGTAGGTTGTTCCTTTATCTTGTCATAATATCCGTATAACCTGCTCATTCACTGTGAAAATTGAAAGCACATCATGGCCACTATTAAGTTAGTGAATGTTCTTTTCTCAGTATTAAGAACTTTGATAAGTATAACTGAGAGAATTGAAAGCACATCACGGCCATTATTATAATGAATGTTCTTCTCTCAGTTTTATTGAAGTTCTTAAATGTGCAAATAGGATATGTGCAAATTATTGAGAACCCATGCTTTTCTTTAATTAGATAAATACAATAATTGTACTCACTTTTATTTATTTTTTTTTTAGTAACAAAATAAAGAAGATTAAATTTCTCAATAGAAATACAAGGTAAAATTTCTAATTTATTAACTCATAGGTAATTCAAGTCTCTTAAGAACCTTTTTCAAACATCTATTGAAGATTTTACTAATATTATTAATTTACATTTTTATTAGATTTTATCCATATTCTAATAATTTGAAAATTTAAATACAAGTCTTTAGAAAGAGAGAGAGAGGTGAGTATTTTATTCACTGAGTTCATGTAGGCTGTTCCTTTATCTTGCCATAATATCTGTATAACCTGCTCATTCACTGTGAAAATTGAAAGCACATCATGGCCACTATTAAGTTAGTGAATGTTCTTTTCTCAGTATTAAGAACTTTGATAAGTATAACTGGGAGAATTGAAAGCACATCATGGCCATTATTATAATGCGTTCTTCTCTCAGTTTTATTGAAGTTCTTAAATGTGCAAATAGGATATGTGCAAATTATTGAGAACCCATGCTTTTCTTTAATTAGATAAATACAATAATTGTACTCACTTTTATTTTTTTTTTTAGTAACAAAATAAAGAAGATTAAATTTCTCAATGGAAATACAAGGTAAAATTTCTAATTTATTAACTTATAGGTAATTCAAGTCTCTTAAGAACCTTTTTCAAACATCTATTGAAGATTTTACTAATATTATTAATTTACATTTTTATTATAATATTTAAATGATATGATATCAATTAGATTAGATTTTATCCATATTCTAATAATTTGAGAATTTAAATACAAGTCTTTTGAGAGAGAGAGAGGTGAGTATTTTATTCACTGAGTTCATGTAGGTTGTTCCTTTACCTTGTCATAATATCTGTATAACCTACTCATTCACTGTGAAAATTGAAAGCACATCATGGCCACTATTAAGTTAGTGAATGTTCTTTTCTCAGTATTAAGAACTTTGATAAGTATAACTGGGAGAATTGAAAGCACATCGTGGCCATTATTATAATGAATGTTCTTCTTTCAGTTTTATTGAAGTTCTTAAATGTGCAAATAGGATATGTGCAAATTATTGAAAGCCCATACTTTTTTTTAATTAGGTAAATACAATAATTGTACTCACTTTATTTTATTTTATTTTTTAGTAACAAAATAAAGAAGTTAAATTTCTTCAATGGAAATACAAGGTAAAATTTCTAATTTATTAACTCACAGGTAATTCAAGTCTCTTAAGAACCTTTTTCAAACATCTATTGAAGATTTTATTAATATTATTAATTTGCATTTTTATCATAATATTTAAATGATATGATATCAATTAGATTAGATTCTATCCATATTCTAATAATTTGAGAATTTAAATACAAGCCCTTTGAGAGAAAGAGAAAGAGGTGAGTATTTTATTCACTGAGTTCATGTAGGTTGTTCCTTTATCTTGTCATAATATCTGTATAACCTGCTCATTCACTGTGAAAATTGAAAGCACATCATGGCCACTATTAAGTTAGTGAATGTTCTTTTCTCAGTATTAAGAACTTTGATAAGTATAACTGGGAGAANTAGTAACAAAATAAAGAAGTTAAATTTCTTCAATGGAAATACAAGGTAAAATTTCTAATTTATTAACTCACAGGTAATTCAAGTCTCTTAAGAACCTTTTTCAAACATCTATTGAAGATTTTATTAATATTATTAATTTGCATTTTTATCATAATATTTAAATGATATGATATCAATTAGATTAGATTCTATCCATATTCTAATAATTTGAGAATTTAAATACAAGCCCTTTGAGAGAAAGAGAAAGAGGTGAGTATTTTATTCACTGAGTTCATGTAGGTTGTTCCTTTATCTTGTCATAATATCTGTATAACCTGCTCATTCACTGTGAAAATTGAAAGCACATCATGGCCACTATTAAGTTAGTGAATGTTCTTTTCTCAGTAATAAGAACTTTGATAAGTATAACTGGGAGAATTGAAAGCACATCGTGGCCATTATTATAATAAATGTCCTTCTCTCAGTTTTATTGAAGTTCTTAAATGTGTAAATAGGACATGTGTGCAAATTATTGAGAGCCATGCCTTTATTTAATTAGGTAAATAAAATAATTGTACTCACATTTACTTTTTTTTTTTTAGTAACAAAATAAAGAAGTTTGGATTTCCTCAGTAGGCATACAAGATAAAATTTCTGATTTCTAATGATATATTAACTTATTAGTAATTCAAATCTCTAAAGAATTTTTTGCAAACATCCTAAAGAAGATTTTAACTAATATTGTTAATTTATATTCTTGATTAAAATTATTAAACTCAATATTAATTGAATTTTATTCATATTCTAATAATTTGAAGGAAAGAGAGAGATGCGTATTTTATTCACTAAGTTCATGTAGGTTGTTCCTTTATCTTATCATAATATCTGTACAACCTACTTATTCACTGGGAAAATTGAAAGCACATCATGGCCACTATTAAGTTAGTGAATGTTCTTTTCTCAGTATTAAGAACTTTGATAAGTATAACTGGAAGAAATTGAAAGCACATCATGACCATTATTATAATGGAAGTTCTTCTCTCAGTTTTATTGAAATTCTTAAATGCACAAATAGGATATGTGCAAATTATTGAGAGCCCATGCTTTTCTTTAATTAGGTAAATACAATAATTGTACTTGCATTTACTTTCTTTTTTTTTAGTGAAAAAATAAAGTATAGAATTTATTAACTCATAGGTAATCCAAGTTTCTTAAGAACCTTTTTTAAACATTCAAAAGATTTTACTAATATTATTAATTTATATTTTTATTATGATATTTAAATAATATCAATTAGATTAGATTTTATCTATATTCTAATAATTTGAGAATTTAAATACAAGCCCTTGAGAGAGGTGAGTATTTTATATAAAAATATTTAAAATATTTTGAAGAACTATATTATAAGATATAAAAATATTTAAAATAATCAAGTATTTTACAAAACTGCATTATAAAATAAATTTATTTTATTTCTGAATACTAAAACCTTCTGACATTACTTCTTCTGTTTCTTCTCTTGAAAATTCTTCAACTCTCTCTCTTTCTTTTCCTTTTCCTTTTTTTCATTGGTCTTCTTCAGTTCCTTCAGATATCTCAGATATTATTTGTAAACTATCTTCTTCTTTCTCTTATTCACCTGTTTGTTCATAAAAATCAAAATTTTCCTCTTCAAATTCAAAATTTTCACCTCTTTCTATTTTGATTTACAAATAACAAATAATTATAAGTATTTTGAGTATTTCATAAAAGTAAAAATTTTTTGATATTGATATGTTGTGCTTACTTTATTTTTTTCATCAGTCTTTATTCAGCTTCATCTTTATTTTAATAGACCCATTTTTTTTGATTTAATAAAAGATTAGTTTTTCTTTTGATATTTTTTTTATATTTGATCAAATTTTTTGAATTTTTTGAATAATTCAGCCCCTTCAGATCAATTTACTATCCTTGCTCAATTTTTTATAGGTTTCTTTAACCTGTTGGAATTTAATAATAACACCTGGAGAAGAATATTGCAAATATTGATGAACATACTTGTGAAGCTATTGTTCCTCTCAAGCTTCAATGTTTCACAAGCAACTGTTAGGTTTCAAAATTTTCAGTTAGATTTAATTATAATTGAAAATGTGATTCAATCAAAAATTTAACTTGAAACAAATATATTTTCCAAAGTAAAAACTTCATTGTTTGTCATCCCATCCTGCAAAATACTCCATCAGGAAATTTTTTATATCAGAGGTTATTGTAATAATTTCATTTTCAAAGGTTATTGAAGGTTATCGGACCAATAACCTTCGCAAATATTACATTTATTATGATAAAGTGAAGGTTATTGAAGGTTATCAATATCAATAACCTTCGGAGTATTATGTTTTATTAATAAAGATGAAGGTTTTCAGTACCAATAACCTTCGTAAATATTACATTTATGTTGGAGGTATTCGAAGGTTATCGGAGTGAAGGACTTTGAAGGCTTACGTTTAAAAAAATTTACTGATGTCTGAGTATTCTTTCTCTATATATTGTGATGAAGCAAATTGGTAATCAGGTGAAATGTCACGGGGGATGATATTTTGTGACACTAGATGAACTTTCAGGTGATTGTCATCTTTGTACAAGGATGAAGGATAAAGGATGCCATATGAGGATGAAGGATGAAGTATGAAGGATGAAGGATGATGTACAAAGGATGAAGTATGAAGTACAAAGATGAAGTGTAAACAAAAGAGAAAGTATAAATATGACAGTTGTTGGAAGTAAGTTTCAGTAGTGAATAAACAGTTAATTAATTAATTAGAAATAACTTGGAATAATTTGAAATACTTTAATAAATATTAAATAGAAAAGTAAACTTCCTTCAGGAACAGGAAAAATACGTCATGCTGTAATATTTCTGTTGTTGAATGATACTTTACTTTTAAAAAAACTTTATATTTTATATTTTAATAAACTTATATTTTGTGTCGTAATATTGCGAAATATTATTAAATATTGTTTAATACTGCATTACTACTTTTACTCCACCTTACTCACTGTGCCTTCATGATTAATTTGATTATTATTTGATTATTATTATTATTTATTATATTTATTATCTGTTTCAAGATAGGCCAGTTAAATCGATTGTATTAGCTGTGACCTACTGGCAGATAGAGTGTATTATTATTTGTTTNAAGGATGAGAAATGCTGTACAAGGATGAAGGATATCGTACGAGGATGAAGGATATCGTGCGAGGATGAAGAATGACGCACAAAGGATGAAGTATGAAGTACAAAGATGAAGTGTAAACAAAAGAGAAAGTATAAATATGACAGTTGTTGGAAGTAAGTTTCAGTAGTGAATAAACAGTTAATTAATTAATTAGAAATAACTTGGAATAATTTGAAATACTTTAATAAATATTAAATAGAAAAGTAAACTTCCTTCAGGAACAGGAAAAATACGTCATGCTGTAATATTTCTGTTGTTGAATGATACTTTACTTTTAAAAAAACTTTATATTTTATATTTTAATAAACTTATATTTTGTGTCGTAATATTGCGAAATATTATTAAATATTGTTTAATACTGCATTACTACTTTTACTCCACCTTACTCACTGTGCCTTCATGATTAATTTGATTATTATTTGATTATTATTATTATTTATTATATTTATTATCTGTTTCAAGATAGGCCAGTTAAATCGATTGTATTAGCTGTGACCTACTGGCAGATAGAGTGTATTATTATTTGCTTGTGATGCAAACTGTGAGACTAATTTGAGAAATTGTTTGAAATACTCTGCACTCCTGTGACAATATTTAGAAGCAACAGTCTTTAAATATTTTTAATCAAGGTATATATTCTTCTTTATTTTTATATTAGCAATCTTCAGGACAAGTTCTTATTTTAAAATATTTTGTAAGTGCAATTTTGGTTAAAGAAAAACTTTATGGTGTGCATGGTCTGATGTGGTTACTATTTCACTTGCTTCCAACATTCTTCATATATCAGATACTTCTTTCTCTAATTTCTCAAATTTGCTTAAAAAAACTTTATCATCTTTATGGATGAGAGGAGTATCATTTAAATAAAAGAATATTAATTTTAAAATTATTTGTAAATTATAAAACATTTTTGAAAGGATTTGAAATATTACTGTCAGAATGTTCTTCAATTTTTTCAACTCCAGTCATTGTTCTTTGTTTCTTTCTAGCAGGAGATGATAATGATGCTATTGCTTCTTCTACATCTGGTGGTTTTGTTGATGTTGTCTGTCTTATTGGTGTTGTTGGTCGTATTGTTATTAATGCAATTGGTTATGTTGCAGTAGTGGCAACTGATGTTGTTGCAGCAGAAGTTGGTGATTTGTGAAAGCTTTTTTTGATAAATTTTGATTCCCTGTTACAAGATTGGCAAAATTTTGATCATTTTTCTTTTGCTTTCAATAATAAGAAAGTAATCCTTTTTGATGTTCTGACATTTTTAATTTGGTTTTTTTCTAAAACTATTAAAAACTATTTAAGTAATGCTTAAAATTTTTAATTTGGTTTTGTTTTTCCAAAACTATTAAAACTATTTAAGTAATGTTTGAAATTTCTGAAGAAAACATCCAGAATTTCAGTTCTTTATATATTGTATTCTGCTATCAACTTATGAAATGTTTGTTAACTCTTTATAACTGATATTTAATGTATCAAAGGAAAATCTGTTAATTATCTCATATATAATGCATATGTATTATTTAATTGATAAATCTTTTCAAAGGATTGCATAGTAATTATGTGAAATTATAAATAATTTTGTTGAAAATTCATTCTGATATATATAATGCATTTCATTGTTATCTAATATTTAATGCATTGAAAGAAAAATCTATTAATTATCTCCTTACATTTTGTTGAATTATTACATCATTGTATTAATTAAAAATTGATGTTTCTGAAATTTGATCAAAAATTATAATTACTTATTATCTTCCAATACCCTCTTATTTTATGATATTAAATTCCATTAATATATTTATAAAATAAAATTTGACTTTTAATATGAAAAACAGTATTATCAAATATTTCTGCATGCAATGATATAAAGCTTATTTAATAAATGTATTGAATTACATTTAGAATTAAGTTATTATCTTTCATTATTACAAAGTATTGTATTATTATTTATTAATTATATATTATCTTTGTCTATCAATATCAATATTAAGGAATGTATTGTATTACCTACCAATATTAAGGAATTTGTATTGAACAGCATTATCTATTATCTTCACAAATAAAAATGTAAACACTTTTTGAAACAAAATAAAATAATAAAAGTATTAAAGCAAAGTTTCCTGAATATAAAGGTAAAAATGAAATGTTGCATTATATATAATAATAAAAACTTTATTGATATATAAATTATATAATACAAATATATTCATTATTTTTATTAAATCATGAAACTATATGCACTATTTTGTCGATCACTTTGATTTCTATAAAATTGTATTTTTCTACTAACTTCAGCCAAGGACAACCATAAACAAATGGAGTATTCCAGGACTTAAAATCATACCATTGCACAAGTGCAAGATGCAATAATTTATTTGATAATACTATTTGTGTTACTTATAATGTCTAAATAAATAAATAGAGTTTAGTAAATATCTACTAATATATTTCTGTGCATAACAAGTTCTGCTATCTGACTAATAGTTAGAAAGTTCATCAGTATCCATAATTACAGCTATATTGCTAAACTATGGATTACCATAGTATTTGTTTGTAGCACATAAAAAAGTACTGTTATTCAATGTAACAGATCCAACTAACTTTATTTGGATGTCAGTAGAAGTTATTTTTGGAAAATCAAGTTTCAAATGATTAAAAAATTGGGTAAAACCTTTTCTCATTTTTTCACTTAGATTCAAATTGTTTTTTTGTTTTTCACAAAATTCAGAGGCTTCTGTAAATTTGAAGTCAAACAACTCCAAAGTATAATTTAAAAGGATCAAAGTTTTATATTTTTTTTCCATTTGTTTTTGCAAAATTATTGTTTTGTGCCAAATCTAAAATATTATAAAAATTATTAAATGTTATATAATATTTTGAATATAATTATATTTATATTTACAATTTTTATTATTTGTGTCTCTACATCTCTTTTATTACTAAGACAATATGATATTTTAACATAAGTTTTATGTAAACTTTCATATGTCTCATCTCATTTGCATCCATTTATTGCCCATATTTCCAAATTGTATCAATAATGTGATACATCCATGAATGTAACTTTGGAAATTTCAATCCAGAAATATTCTGAAATAATTTAATGATTAATTGTCAATTGCTTTCTGTATAATTTTAAAATATGTTTAATTATTACTTTAATATATATATATATAATATATATTATATGTGATATACATGAATAAATTACCTGAAAAATTTTTAGATCAGTTTATTTAAATGTTTCCAACCTACTCAATAAATACATTTCATTCCATTTCATGTAGACTTCCAAAAGATCTTAATTATGTAAATTATCAATTTCAATTGTAACCCTCCTGCAAATATTTTTAAACCCGGTGTCTTGGAATTTTTGCAATTCTCCTGTTGAATTTATTGATTGAAGATTTACTCAATAACTCTTTTGTAAATTCTATTTGATAGTGATATAAACCTAAATCTAAGTGATGCATTCTATCGGGAACAGTGGCATCATAAATGTTTAAGTCTCTAAATTAAAAATTATAGTTAGAATATACTCAAGAATATAAAAAGTTAGACGAAAGCTTATGGAATATTCCAAAAATAATCGTAAACTGGTTAATTAGATGAAAGCCTATGGAATATTCCAAAAATAATCGCAAACTGGTTAAACAAATTGATTAAATTTAGATGAAAACTTACAGAATATCCCAAAAATAATTGTAAACTAGCTTCTTTAGTTGTATCATTATCATAATATTTTTTCATATTTTCTTTGTTGCGAAGCACTACCTGACTCAGTGTTGTCGTTGGACATCCTTTGGACATCCTTTGGACAATTTTAATAACAAAAAAATTAGATTTATTCAAAATTTTATTATAATAACCTATTTTAACTTTATAAGTAAAAGTATTTAAAGCAAATCGGTGAATTTAATCATATATTTTTTATTTTAATATTTCAAATATTTAGAGTTTGGACATGCTTGGACATGGACATGGACATCCAAAAAAAGCTTTGGACATTAAAAATGTACAACACTGGTTNGATAGTGATATAAACCTAAATCTAAGTGATGCATTCTATCGGGAACAGTGGCATCATAAATGTTTAAGTCTCTAAATTAAAAATTATAGTTAGAATATACTCAAGAATATAAAAAGTTAGACGAAAGCTTATGGAATATTCCAAAAATAATCGTAAACTGGTTAATTAGATGAAAGCCTATGGAATATTCCAAAAATAATCGCAAACTGGTTAAACAAATTGATTAAATTTAGATGAAAACTTACAGAATATCCCAAAAATAATTGTAAACTAGCTTCTTTAGTTGTATCATTATCATAATATTTTTTCATATTTTCTTTGTTGCGAAGCACTACCTGACTCAGTGTTGTCGTTGGACATCCTTTGGACATCCTTTGGACAATTTTAATAACAAAAAAATTAGATTTATTCAAAATTTTATTATAATAACCTATTTTAACTTTATAAGTAAAAGTATTTAAAGCAAATCGGTGAATTTAATCATATATTTTTTATTTTAATATTTCAAATATTTAGAGTTTGGACATGCTTGGACATGGACATGGACATCCAAAAAAAGCTTTGGACATTAAAAATGTACAATACTGACCTGACTATTCCTTAAACAAGTATTAGAATTGTCTTTTGATACTAAACAAAAATGGCAAGGATAATTTTAATTTGATGATTTATAAGTTAATGAAAAAGTACATGCTTCTGGCCAATTGCAGATTACAGTAGAAATTCTGGAATAAAACCAGATTCTTTTGCCATCAATTTTTAAATCAATGCTTGCATTTTTAAATAGAGGTTCCAATAAGAATTTAATTGAGTTATGAAAAGTTTTACAAACTAATATTTTAAATTCAGATGATTTTTTTTCAGATTCATCTTTAGCAGATATGATTGGAAGATAGCCTAATAATTGTTTAGCATCTTCCTTATTTCTTTGCCATGTCAGAATATTGCTGAGAGATATGTAGATGAGGTGTAATGAACTTTTTCCTAATGTATTAAGAATAGTAGCATCTGAATACAGGATGATTGGCAAAACTTTTGTTACTGATGGAATTGAGGCTTTCACACTTTTTCACCAGTTTCCAGTATATTGTTCTCCATATAATTTTTCCCTCTCAAACTATGAAATAATAATTTAGTATAGTTTAGTATCAATATAGAAATATTTTATAAATATTTTATAAATGAATTACCTTCAAATCTTTGTAATAATATGCAAAATGTTTGGTTATTTCTGATTTGATAAAAGATTTTCAATACAATTAACAATTGGACAATAACAAATAAAATATTCTATATTGTTATGACTTAATATAAAATGTTTATGATATGATAATTGTGAACTCATTTTATCTATATATCTTTGACCAACAACAATATTTTTGGAAAGGGAGAAACAGGTACATTGGAATGCTTATTAAAGAATTTTATAATTGCATTGCCAGCTTTATTATTTAGATTATGTTTAGTAACAAGAGTCATCAAATCATCATAAGCTTCATTGGAAATTCAATAATTTCAATTTTGAGTTCTTCAATACTTTGAAAACGTTCTTCAACCAACTCAGAATTTCTGGGTTCTTCATTGTCTTGACTTTGTAACACTTCTTCAACCAATTCAGAATTTTCAGGTTCTTCAAACATTTCAGAATCTTGAATCATATTTGGCTGTGATATTAATGAAATGTCACCATCATACTCTTCACACTCTTCAAATTCATAAAGATCTTGTGATGGATTTTCCCTTGGTAAGCTTTCCAGAACACTTTGAAATTCTTCACTATCTAAGGACATATCATTAATATCTGAAATTATTTCTGAAACTTTTTCATTGGATTCTTCTGTACTATAATAAACACTTTGTTTAAATCTTTTCAAATGTTGGAAAAGTCCATTAAGGTTTGAATAATAATTTTCACAAATTGAGCGTTGAAAATTTCTAGACATTTTTAGTTAAAAATATATTTTGAATAATTGTTAGTTTTTTTTTATTTTTTAGCTTGAAATTTTGATCCAAATAATTATAAATTTAAATAATACTCACCCCCTGTAATTCAATTGCATGATGATTAAATAAAGAAGTATTATTAGATATTAAATTAGCTTAAAATTTCGATCAAATAATTATAAGTTTATAATACTCACAAACTATAATAAGATAATTAAGTAAAAGTATTATTAGATATTAAATATCTTGAAATTTCGATCCAAATAATTATAAATTTTAATAATACTCACGCCCTGTGATTCAATTGCATGATAATTAATTAAAGATGTATTATTAGATATTAAATTGGCTTGAAATTTCGATCTAAATAATTATGAATTTAAATAATACTCACAAACTATGATTCAATTGCATGATAATTAATTAAAGAAGTATTATTAGATATTAAATTATCTTGAAATTTCGATCCAAATAATTATAAATTCAAATATTCACAAACTATAATAAGATAATTAATTAAAGAAGTATTATTAGATATGAAATTTCGATCTAAATAATTATAAATTTAAATAATACTCACTCACAAACTATAATAAGATAATTAATTAAAGTGTTATTAGACATTAAATTAGCTTGAAATTTCGATCTAAATAATTATGGATCTGAATACTCGTGACCTATAGTATAAATTAAAAAATAGTCAGTTGGTGAATTGGTTTGAAAGTTTTGAATAATTATTGAATTTAATACTCACATATTGTAATATAAATAATGTTAATTGGCTCTTAAATATTAATTTTTTAAAATTTACTGATATCTGGTTACTTTTGGTTATTACAATGAAAATTCGAAATAAGAAATTTTTACAAATAAACCACCAATTCTTAAAGGGATAGTATTAAATACAAGAGAAAATGGTTCACTGAATTTAATTTTAATTAATAAATAAACTGGGATGAGGTTTTTAAAAAAATGCCAATGTAGTGTACTATTGTGTGACATTAAGCCACCAATTATTTTGCAATTGGAGTAAATTAAAGATCAGATGAAGCTCCCATTTTGGAAGTGGAGATGTTTCACTGATCGTTGTGGTCGTATATGGTTAGTACATGTTCATATTTGTTAGGTGTTACAAATTTTGTGTCATCCCTAGGAAATCCGGTGACATTTGTGGACTGCGCTTGTCCCAGAAGAGCTTTGTGTTTGTTTGATACAGGTTAATGCTGTCTTGAAGAAGATTAGCCTGTGTAAATCGTTTCCTTAGTGCCTGAAAAGGATGTTGATGATTCTATTATATATACTTATTAATGGATTGCCTAATCAGTATATATTTGAAAATGAAGATCGCTTATTAATCACGCGGATCCGGCAAGGAATTTTTGCAAATTTTATTTGTTGTTGATATTTATATAAGAAAATTTACTAATAAATTTCTAGCTGATAATTTTGTTAAATAAAATTTAAAATGTTTTGAAGAAAAAATTCCAAAATTTTTTTACAATTGATACACTTATTTAATTTTTTTTAATTTATTTAATTTAAAATATTTATTAATTAAATAAACAGAAATTACTTTTAAAAGGTAAATTTTTTCAAAAATAGAACAAATAAGATAAGATAAATTTTTTCAGAAAGAATTATTATTCTTATATCTTAGATACAATATGCTAATTATATGTTTATCGAGTTAAAACAAGCTTTTGAACTTTAATAAAATATTTAATGCTTATACAAAGTAAATTTATTCTAATAAATATATGCTTCTCTTTAATATTATCGTAATATAATATTTTCAATACTTATGCAAAAATTAATTACATTATTTTATAAAAATAAAAATAGATAGTAAATATTTATTGTAAATTTTATTTATTAATAAAATTCTCAAAATAGAGAAATTGAAAATATTAATTAAAATTCCTATTTAACATATTGTTTTATACTAAATATTAAACTAAAAAAAATAAGCAATTCTTTATAAAAATAAATTTGATATATTTAATTTAATAAAATTAATTAATTTTAATTATCTAATTAATTAACAATTAATTTATAGCATTCTCACTTCTAAATTAAATTAAATTGACAATATATTATACAAATTTATTTTTATTTATTAATATAATTATTTTATCATTTTTATTATTTTATTTTTATTAAAATCTTCAAGAAAATGATTTAATAATTTTTTATAAAGTTTTAATGACATTTTACATTATGCAGTTTGTATAATTTATATTGTAAATTAGAATATTTTGACAGTTCTTTCTTTTGAAAATTCATATATTAATTCATGCTTTTCATTTTTCTATTAATTAAGAAGAATAAAAATGTTTTAATATCTTGTGATCTATACTTTCTATATTTGAACTTGCTTTACTCTAACCTTCTCACTTTTTTTACTTCAATTTATTCTTTCTAATTCCTGAAGGATTTTTTCCTAAAATAAAAAAAAAGATTGCTATATCTTTATTCTGCATGATTTTTAATTTGAAATTTGAATGGTGTTTTGAATAAATGATGCATTCAAGGTTATGGAAATTGTTTGAATTTTTTAAGAAGTATTGTATTTCTGATGTTTTTATTTTTGGAATGAGTGTCTGGATTTGAAGATTTTTTCTTTGGCTTTCGAAATCTGGAACCTTTAAGGGTAGGGTTTGTACAGTTTGGGACAACAACACTAATTGCTGTTTTCTTTTTTTTGTAAAATAAATTTCAAACATAGATATATCTTGTAAAAATTCCAGTTTATCTCTAAAATGTTTATGTTATTTATATTTGTAAGTTATCATTTACACTAAATTAACTTGTTCAAAAACAATGAATTAAAGCTCCCCCTTGTTCTTGACCTCTAGTTTTATTAAAAATAAAATTATTTTCTTTATTAAAAAATTTTATGATTTTTTATTATTTCTCAGGAAATTTAAATTCAACAAATTTATTAATTAGTATAACATATCTCCATTTATTCGCCTTCGAAATCTAGCCAATTTTAGATAAAAATGAAATTATTTTTTCTCATATCATAACTTTTATGAATTTATTCTGCTTAGCGCAACTTTGCCTTAATTCTGAAAAAGGAATCTTCTTAAAATATATGCAAAAAAATCGATTTATTCCAGTGTGATATAATTTTTTTTATAATATTTGCAATTTTATTTTAGCACTATTATTTAAGAACTCATTCACTGATATAAATTGGGTTTCCTTTGATGTTTGAGACTTGTGTGAACCCATCCTGTGACTTTATAGCATGTCGGATTTGTATAAAGATAATAGATAATGTTGGTCTTGGTATGTAAATTGTGTTATTTCTTGTGAACAAGATTATAACACAATCATAACGGTACGACCATAAAGATCAATTATCGCAATCAAATGATCAAAAAAGAACTTATCGAAATTCCATTGTCTACAACTATTCAAAACATATGACCACAAATTTATCAACAATGGCGACAACAGTATTCGAATCACCTAAATCAATATAATATTATTAGGTTTCAGTTCACAGAAATAATAATTATCATGGGAAGAGAACATATTCAAGTATATTGATAGAGTTAAATAAAGATATTTACCTTAGAATTAATTTGTATTTTTGTTTTTTATTTTAAGATTAAATGATTTTGTGACCCAGAAGGTTAGTAAAATAAATTTTTGATACAGAGATAATAGATAATAATATATTATTATATAATTTTAATTAACAAATAAGAAAAACAATTTAAGTTAAAACAATTGAAAAAATAGTTTCTTAACATTATGTGAGATTAAATAAAATTATATTTTCAATTGTGATTGAAAGAAAAAACAATGGATTTCCAAAAAGATTTAACAAAAATATTTGGAGTTACGCGACAATTGGAAATTTTTAACATTTCTTTTTCTGATCGGTTATACAAAACGGAATTTCTAAGGTGAATTTCGGTTCGGTTGTTATATTGTCACAGGAGTGCAGAGTATTTCGAACAATTTCTCAAATCAGTCTCACAATTTGCATCACACAAACAAATAATAATACACTCTATCTGCCAGTAGGTCAAGCAATCAATCGATCTAAACTTGCCTATCTCGAAACAGATAATAAATATATAATAAATAATAATAATAATCAAATAATAATCAATTAATCATGAAGGCACAGTGAGTAAGGTGGAGTAAAAGTAGTAATGCAGTATCAAACAATATTTAATAATATTTCGCAATATTACGACACAAAGTATAAATTTATTAAAATATAAAATATAAAGTTTTAAAAGCAAAGTATCATTTAACAACAGAAATATTACAGCGTGACGTATCTTTCCTGTTCCTGAATGAAGTTTACTTTTCTATATAATATTTATTATAGTATTTCGAATTATTCTGAATTATTTCTAATTATCAATTAATTATTTATTTATTTACTAACTAACTTCTCACTACTGAAACTTACTTCCGGCAACAGTCGTATTTATACTTTCTCTTTTGTTTACACTTCATCTTTGTACTTCATACTTCATCCTTTGTGCGTCATTCTTCATCCTCGCACGATATCCTTCATCCTCGTACGATATCCTTCATCCTTGTACAGCATTTCTCATCCTTCATCCTCGTACAAGGATGACAATCACCTGAAAGTTCATCTAGTGTTACAAAATGTTATCCCCCGTGACATTTCACCTGATTACCAATTTACTTCGCCACAAACATTTCCTCCTTCAAAGGGGAGCTCCTGCGACCCAACACCTATTTCCAAAAGGTCTTCCATTAATTGTGTACCCATTGTTTCACAAAGCTGCAGAAATCTTTCGAACTCTGATTTTGGCAGTTTATAGATCCAGTCCGGCGTAACATTTCGAAAGTTTCTGGCGTACGGCGTTCCTATTACTTGAAATAATGATCGTATTCGTGTCGCTATTTGGTAGATTCGTGCTCCGTTTTGGTGGGATCATTCATGTAATTCTCTTTTTAGTACTGTCACAGTATTTTCTAATTGGGCATCTTGTAGATCATCAGTAAATTTTTTTAAACGTAAGCCTTCGAAGTCCTTCACTCCGATAACCTTCGAATACCTCCAACATAAACGTAATATTTACGAAGGTTATTGGTACCGAAAACCTTCATTTTTATTAATAAAACGTAATACTCCGGAGGTTATTGATATTGATAACCTTCAATAACCTTCACTTTATCATAATAAACGTAATATTTGCGAAGGTTATTGGTCCGATAACCTTCAATAACCTTTGAAAACGAAATTATTACAATAACCTCTGACATAAAAAATTTCCTGATGATAATCACCAAGATTCTTATATGCATTCATTCTTTGACCATTTGTTCCATGCATATCCGTCGCTATTCGTAGAAGTTCATCTAAGTCAAGATCGATAACCTGATCCTGTTCTTCTAGAGCTGTAAAAATATCTACCGCGTACATCGTTAACATATCGTCATATTGCGTAGTAATTTCATTATTCACGGGCTGATCAATTTCTATTACAGAACTTTCTGTTACCAAATATACACCAGTATTGTCTATGATAACCTGGGCTTCTCCTAAAATTTGCGGAAATTCTCTTCGTAATTCGTGAACTCTCTTTCATAAACTGTCTAGAATTATTCATAGTAAAAAAAAGTTTTTTTTTTTGGCAAAATTTTTCAGGACTTTTCGCAATCTTACGAATTCTTTTAAACAAGTCTATTGTTTACTCGTTATCTCACGTGGGATGATAACCCTTTGTTTATACGATTTCAATCGATTGCCATGTACAGGTCGACTATTGAGAACTTCTCCACTATTGGTTCTTAATATGTAGGAGCCATTACCAAGAACTCTATGAATAAAGAAAGGACCAGACCATTTGTCTCGAAACTTATCACCATGAACATTCTGTAAATCAGATCTGTATTCTAACACCATATCTCCTGTCTTGTATGTCATCGTTCTAATTTTCCTATCATGGATTATCTTTTGCCGTTTTTGTGCATCCTTAATATTCTTAGATGCTTGAATTCGATTATCTTCGAATATTCCCGCAACTTCTCCAGTTCTTTTGTGGATCATTTCTTTAAATTGTTTTTTATCAATTTCTTCAACTGGCCAAGTAATAATATCAAGTTCTATGGGTAGTATAGGGGCTCGTCCATATAGTAGATAAAATGGCTCATATTTTGTTGTTCTATTTTTAGTTGTTCGATATGCGAAAAGTGCCGAAGCTATCAGCGTATCCCATTCTTGCGTTATTTCCTTTACACATTTCTTTAAAGTTTGACAAAGTGTTTGATTATACCGTTCTGTTAGTCCATTACTTTGGGGATGGTAAGCAGATGTAAGTCTTCGATGAGTTCCTATTATTTCTATTAGGTTGGTTACTATTTGACTGACAAATAAGGCTCCTCTATCAGATAATATTTCTCTTGGGCAACTATGCCTACATATAATTTCATCGTATAGGAACCAAGCGATAGTTTTCGCATCTGCCTTTTCAATAGCTCTGGCTTCTGGCCACTTTATAAAATAATCCGTAGCCACTACTATGTATCTCTTTCCCATTGTTGTTGACTTCAAGGGTCCTACAATATCTATTCCTAATCGGTCAAAAGCTTGTCCTACTCCAATAGGTCGTAATTCTTCGGTTTGTTTAAGTTTACCCTGTCTTTGACATATATCACATGTCTCTATGTAATTTCGAATATCTTCACCCATCGTAGGTCAAAAGTATCGTTGTCTCATTTTGTCTATAGTAGCCTTTATACCAAAATGTCCGGCATTTGGTACATTGTGCATGTTGTATAATATTTTAGCTAAATTTTCTCTTGTAATTACCCTTAGAAGATCGCCCTCTTTGTTTCACTTATATAAAATATTGTCTTGAACTATGTAATGATTCGCTTGTTGTCGTAATTTTCGCCGTTGTTCGTTAGTGCCGTTTGGTGGAAAAGTATGATTTATTAAGTATTCCATTAACTGATTATAAGTGTCTACATCCATTTTCGAAAAGTTTCAAGATTTTGTATCTTTAATAAATATCTGAGTTCTATTATATTTGTTGTCTTAATTAGTTATTCTTGATAGTGCATCAGCATTGGCGTTAAGCCTTCCTTGCTTATGAATAAGTTCGTAGTTATACTCAGATAGTTCAAAAATCCATCTAGCAACTCTTCCTTTAGGTTGTGGGCGATTCTTTAGCCATGCTAAAGCGGAGTTATCCATATATAAATCAAACTTGGGGCCATGTAGGTAATGTTTAAAATGTCGTACAGCCCATATTGCAGCAAGACATTCTTTTTCTAGCACAGTGTAATTTAGTTCGGGAGCTGACAACAGGCGGCTGGCATAAGCGATAGGGTGTTCGAGATTTTCCGTATCCTTCTGGGAGAACACAGCTCCAATTCCCCAGTCAGATGCGTCGGTAGCTAGTATAAATCGTCTTGAAAAGTCAGGGTATGTCATTATGGGAGCCGAAGTTAATCGTCCTTTCAGTGTATCAAACGCGAGTTGGTGTTCGGGCTTCCATTCGAATATTACGCTTCTCTTCGTAAGGTTATGTAATGGTTTCGCGATTGTGGCAAAACCTTTTACAAATCTTCGATAGTACGAGGCTAGTCCCAAGAAGGCTCTCACGTTTGTCTTGTTTTGTGGAACTGGATAATGCTGCACCTTCTCAATCTTCGAAAGGTCTGGGGCTATTCCATCGATCGTTATAATATGTCCCAAAAATATTAACCTCGTCTTGAAAAAGTCGCACTTTTCCAAGTTTATCTTTAATCCGGCATTTCCTAGAAGCGTAAACACATCTTTCAAATGTTCTAGGTGCTCTTCGTAAGTTTTCGAATATATTATAATATCGTCAATATAAACTAATACGAACTTCCAAGTAACCTCATGGAAGACTCTATTCATCACTCATTGAAAGGTTGCAGGGGCATTGATAAGTCCGAAAGGCATCACGAGGAACTCATAGGTACCAAATGGGGTAGTGAAAGCAGTCTTCTCTCGGTCTTTAGCGGATACTTCCACTTGTCAAAAACCTGAAGCGAGGTCTAAAGTTGAAAAGAAGACGAAGTGTCCCAGAGCATCTAGCATGTCTGCTATCCGTGGTACTGGGTAGGCGTCAGGTTTCATGACCACATTCAATTTTCTGTAATCTACGCAGAGCCTGTATTTCCCATTCTTCTTGTTTACTACTACAATGGGTGCGGACCAAGGACTGAACGACTTTCGAATTAGTCCGTTCTTTAGCATATTTGCTATTTCCTCCTTCAAAAATTCCAAGTATCGGGGCAAGGTTCTATAGGGGTTTAATTTTATTGGCTTTGCTTCACCGGTGTCTATTGTATGGTGATAAAGGTTTGTCTTCCCTAATTCTGAAAGATCTTTGACTACCAGATTTGGAAATCCTTTGATAATTTCGTGAACTTGCGGCTTATATCGATTTTCTTCGAGTTTCTCTACTCCGCCTCGTACCAAATTACAACGAATGTCTTGTATTTCCTTTCGTGGTATAATGGAGATAATTTTCTCATCTTGCTGATGTTCTTCACAGACTTCGCATATATCCTGACTTGTTTCTAAATACATGCCACACCAGCAATAGGAATTAGGTCCTGCTACTTTGCATCGCTCTTGAGCACCTTTCTTTCTTCTGACCGGATCAAAGCAATAAGATAACTGATCATATAGTTCCCATGTGACAAGCTTCGAATCCTTGCGCATTCCTTCGGGAGTAAACTTATATTTCATATAGGATTCTTGATGCNTCATTGAAAGGTTGCAGGGGCATTGATAAGTCCGAAAGGCATCACGAGGAACTCATAGGTACCAAATGGGGTAGTGAAAGCAGTCTTCTCTCGGTCTTTAGCGGATACTTCCACTTGTCAAAAACCTGAAGCGAGGTCTAAAGTTGAAAAGAAGACGAAGTGTCCCAGAGCATCTAGCATGTCTGCTATCCGTGGTACTGGGTAGGCGTCAGGTTTCATGACCACATTCAATTTTCTGTAATCTACGCAGAGCCTGTATTTCCCATTCTTCTTGTTTACTACTACAATGGGTGCGGACCAAGGACTGAACGACTTTCGAATTAGTCCGTTCTTTAGCATATTTGCTATTTCCTCCTTCAAAAATTCCAAGTATCGGGGCAAGGTTCTATAGGGGTTTAATTTTATTGGCTTTGCTTCACCGGTGTCTATTGTATGGTGATAAAGGTTTGTCTTCCCTAATTCTGAAAGATCTTTGACTACCAGATTTGGAAATCCTTTGATAATTTCGTGAACTTGCGGCTTATATCGATTTTCTTCGAGTTTCTCTACTCCGCCTCGTACCAAATTACAACGAATGTCTTGTATTTCCTTTCGTGGTATAATGGAGATAATTTTCTCATCTTGCTGATGTTCTTCACAGACTTCGCATATATCCTGACTTGTTTCTAAATACATGCCACACCAGCAATAGGAATTAGGTCCTGCTACTTTGCATCGCTCTTGAGCACCTTTCTTTCTTCTGACCGGATCAAAGCAATAAGATAACTGATCATATAGTTCCCATGTGACAAGCTTCGAATCCTTGCGCATTCCTTCGGGAGTAAACTTATATTTCATATAGGATTCTTGATGCGGGAGTTCATAGGTTAATCCTGCGAAGTTTACTTCTTCTTCGTCAGTATCCGAATCATCACTACTTTCTACATATTCTTCTTCACTATCATCCTCTTCTTTATCATCGTCCAAGACAGTGGCTCTAATATTTCTGCACGAGATTTGAGCTGTTCGCTTTTCATCTTTTAAAATTAATTTACATTCTTGATAATCTATTATAGCGCGTGCTTTCCTCAACCAATCTGTTTCCAAAATTAATGCGTAACCTGCTGCATCAATGACTTCCATGTCGACAGCTACCACAATTTCTTCCAACTTTATTGGTACTTGTGTTACGATTCCTAAACTAGGACGTCTTTCTCCGTGTATACCAGTTATTTTTCTTCCAGATGGTTTCTCAATCCTTCGACCTATGAATTCCATGAAATTCTTCGAAATGATACTAATAGATGAACCACTATCAAGTATTACTTCGACTTTCCATCCAGCTACTTGGGCTTTACAAGTCATGGGAATATTTCCTTCTACTGTCGTATGATTGGCCATCTTTATAATTCTTGTATGCTTAGGTGTCAATGCCTTTCGTGTCTCGCTTCTATAATGAGGCATAGCTATTAATTGTCCCAAAGTGATATTGGCTCTTGTCGCAAGTAAATCTGAGACAATGGAATATGGCAGAGCATTTTGTGTCATAAGTGGTTGTTGGACAGGGAGTATTTTCTTTCTTTTCTTTTGTTTAGGATCTTCGAATACTTCCTTTTTCTTTTCTGCTGAGCGCAATCTTTTTGCGATAGGTTGCAGAGCATCTTGTTTACTTGTGAACCCAATACTTTCTCCTATTACTCTATCATTATCTCCAGTCTTAAATGAGGGATTTATATTATCCGCACTCTCACCTTCCTGAGGTGCGCCTGTTAGTTTAAATGCTGTATTCTTTCCCAAATGGTAGAGATGGGTTGTTGGATTTCTTCTTCCTGAATTATAAACGTATTACTATTTACGTCTCCTTGCGAAACTTGTTGTGTGGTTTGGTTCGCTGTTGTATTAGTCGAAGGAGGCACAGTATTGGTAAGTCGTGGGGCAACGGAAGCAGCCGGATTTATTTGGTTCCTTTGATTTCCTTGTCTCATGGAACAGCTTCAAGCCATATGTCCAGTTTGTCCACAATGGTAGCAATTTGGCGGATTATTATAACTTCTAAAACTCTGTCCTCTATTACCATTGTAATTATTATAGCCTTGTCCTCTGTTATTATTGTTATAGTTTGGTCTGTTATTATTAAAAGTATTAGGTGTTCTTTCTCCTTTTTCAATGATCTTCTGCAATGTTTCGGCGATAGGTGCGAAGGCTTTCTGTACTATTCGTTCTATTACATCTTCGCTTTCATTATTCTTATTTCGAGAGGGTACGGATCCTTGCATGCCCATAGAAGTGGTAGTGGTATATCCTGTTATAGCTTCAGGATAAGTTTGAGCATTTTCTTCAAATTGTTTGGCCGTTCTAATCGCTTTTTCCAATGTTGGCTTCTCTTGGGACATAATAAATGGTCGGGCTTGGTAGGCAATATCTTTTCGTAATCCTTTCAAAAACTGCCAAACTTTTTCGTCTTCGCTCCATCTATTATTACCATCTATTCGCTTAATTAATTTCTTAATATCATTCGAATATTGTTCTACGGTTTCGCCTAGTTTCTGTACTTTCATCTGTAACTCAAATCTCCATTGATTTATTAGCGCAGTTGTTCGAAAGGTGGTCAAGAAAGATGTTTCAAATGAAGTTTGGTTCGTATTGTTCCAATGATTGATGGGGTTCTGTCCCTCTTGCGCTTCGTTGAACCATTGTCCTGCTGTACTCTGTAGATATCCGCTGACTACTTGGAGTTTGTATTCATCAGTATATTGGTTTATTCTTGCCGATCGATTGAATTCTTCTAACCATTCCATAGGATCTTGATTTCCTCCGAAAAATGACGGCATTCTTGCATCGTTCCTTATGCGAAACGCATTCTGGAGTCCCAGTATTAAGGCATTCGCCTCGTTTTCGCCAATATTCATACTTGGATTGGTAATTTTCCTTCGTTTCGACAGTTTGACGTATTATTCCGTAAGATTTTGTAAAAGTATTTCTGACGATCCTTCGGAGATTTTATCTGGTTACACGAATTTTCGCTTGACAATCTTCGTTGTAAATCCTTTGATCTGGAAGAATTTTGTTATGCTAACGACTACTTTGATGATCACTTTTGATAGATCGCGAAACAAATTGTAAGAAGATGGTTTTACAAAAAGGTGATTATGATAACTTTAAATTGTATATTTTCGAATTACTTCGTAATGTTAAAAATTTCTTTGACTATCCTTTCCCAAAAATAGAAATATAATAAGTATTTTACTAAATTAATTAAAGAATATAAAATTTGTGAAACGGATGTGCCAATATTATCGGTTACTGCGTTGGATACTTTATGCCACCTCACAGGAGGCACCAAATTCTGTCACAGGAGTGCAGAGTATTTCGAACAATTTCTCAAATCAGTCTCACAGTTTGCATCACACAAACAAATAATAATACGCTCTATCTGCCAGTAGGTCAAGCAATCAATCGATCTAAACTTGCCTATCTCGAAACAGATAATAAATATATAATAAATAATAATAATAATCAAATAATAATCAATTAATCATGAAGGCACAGTGAGTAAGGTGGAGTAAAAGTAGTAACGCAGTATCAAACAATATTTAATAATATTTCGCAATATTACGACACAAAGTATAAGTTTATTAAAATATAAAATATAAAGTTTTAAAAGCAAAGTATCATTTAACAACAGAAATATTACAGCGTGACGTATCTTTCCTGTTCCTGAATGAAGTTTACTTTTCTATATAATATTTATTATAGTATTTCGAATTATTCTGAATTATTTCTAATTATCAATTAATTGTTTATTTATTTACTAACTAACTTCTCACTACTGAAACTTACTTCCGGCAACAGTCGTATTTATACTTTCTCTTTTGTTTACACTTCATCTTTGTACTTCATACTTCATCCTTTGTGCGTCATTCTTCATCCTCGCACGATATCCTTCATCCTCGTACGATATCCTTCATCCTTGTACAGCATTTCTCATCCTTCATCCTCGTACAAGGATGACAATCACCTGAAAGTTCATCTAGTGTTACAAAATGTTATCCCCCGTGACATTTCACCTGATTACCAATTTACTTCGCCACAANTCACAGTATTTTCTAATTGGGCATCTTGTAGATCATCAGTAAATTTTTTTAAACGTAAGCCTTCGAAGTCCTTCACTCCGATAACCTTCGAATACCTCCAACATAAACGTAATATTTACGAAGGTTATTGGTACCGAAAACCTTCATTTTTATTAATAAAACGTAATACTCCGGAGGTTATTGATATTGATAACCTTCAATAACCTTCACTTTATCATAATAAACGTAATATTTGCGAAGGTTATTGGTCCGATAACCTTCAATAACCTTTGAAAACGAAATTATTACAATAACCTCTGACATAAAAAATTTCCTGATGATAATCACCAAGATTCTTATATGCATTCATTCTTTGACCATTTGTTCCATGCATATCCGTCGCTATTCGTAGAAGTTCATCTAAGTCAAGATCGATAACCTGATCCTGTTCTTCTAGAGCTGTAAAAATATCTACCGCGTACATCGTTAACATATCGTCATATTGCGTAGTAATTTCATTATTCACGGGCTGATCAATTTCTATTACAGAACTTTCTGTTACCAAATATACACCAGTATTGTCTATGATAACCTGGGCTTCTCCTAAAATTTGCGGAAATTCTCTTCGTAATTCGTGAACTCTCTTTCATAAACTGTCTAGAATTATTCATAGTAAAAAAAAGTTTTTTTTTTTGGCAAAATTTTTCAGGACTTTTCGCAATCTTACGAATTCTTTTAAACAAGTCTATTGTTTACTCGTTATCTCACGTGGGATGATAACCCTTTGTTTATACGATTTCAATCGATTGCCATGTACAGGTCGACTATTGAGAACTTCTCCACTATTGGTTCTTAATATGTAGGAGCCATTACCAAGAACTCTATGAATAAAGAAAGGACCAGACCATTTGTCTCGAAACTTATCACCATGAACATTCTGTAAATCAGATCTGTATTCTAACACCATATCTCCTGTCTTGTATGTCATCGTTCTAATTTTCCTATCATGGATTATCTTTTGCCGTTTTTGTGCATCCTTAATATTCTTAGATGCTTGAATTCGATTATCTTCGAATATTCCCGCAACTTCTCCAGTTCNGTAATTTCATTATTCACGGGCTGATCAATTTCTATTACAGAACTTTCTGTTACCAAATATACACCAGTATTGTCTATGATAACCTGGGCTTCTCCTAAAATTTGCGGAAATTCTCTTCGTAATTCGTGAACTCTCTTTCATAAACTGTCTAGAATTATTCATAGTAAAAAAAAGTTTTTTTTTTTGGCAAAATTTTTCAGGACTTTTCGCAATCTTACGAATTCTTTTAAACAAGTCTATTGTTTACTCGTTATCTCACGTGGGATGATAACCCTTTGTTTATACGATTTCAATCGATTGCCATGTACAGGTCGACTATTGAGAACTTCTCCACTATTGGTTCTTAATATGTAGGAGCCATTACCAAGAACTCTATGAATAAAGAAAGGACCAGACCATTTGTCTCGAAACTTATCACCATGAACATTCTGTAAATCAGATCTGTATTCTAACACCATATCTCCTGTCTTGTATGTCATCGTTCTAATTTTCCTATCATGGATTATCTTTTGCCGTTTTTGTGCATCCTTAATATTCTTAGATGCTTGAATTCGATTATCTTCGAATATTCCCGCAACTTCTCCAGTTCTTTTGTGGATCATTTCTTTAAATTGTTTTTTATCAATTTCTTCAACTGGCCAAGTAATAATATCAAGTTCTATGGGTAGTATAGGGGCTCGTCCATATAGTAGATAAAATGGCTCATATTTTGTTGTTCTATTTTTAGTTGTTCGATATGCGAAAAGTGCCGAAGCTATCAGCGTATCCCATTCTTGCGTTATTTCCTTTACACATTTCTTTAAAGTTTGACAAAGTGTTTGATTATACCGTTCTGTTAGTCCATTACTTTGGGGATGGTAAGCAGATGTAAGTCTTCGATGAGTTCCTATTATTTCTATTAGGTTGGTTACTATTTGACTGACAAATAAGGCTCCTCTATCAGATAATATTTCTCTTGGGCAACTATGCCTACATATAATTTCATCGTATAGGAACCAAGCGATAGTTTTCGCATCTGCCTTTTCAATAGCTCTGGCTTCTGGCCACTTTATAAAATAATCCGTAGCCACTACTATGTATCTCTTTCCCATTGTTGTTGACTTCAAGGGTCCTACAATATCTATTCCTAATCGGTCAAAAGCTTGTCCTACTCCAATAGGTCGTAATTCTTCGGTTTGTTTAAGTTTACCCTGTCTTTGACATATATCACATGTCTCTATGTAATTTCGAATATCTTCACCCATCGTAGGTCAAAAGTATCGTTGTCTCATTTTGTCTATAGTAGCCTTTATACCAAAATGTCCGGCATTTGGTACATTGTGCATGTTGTATAATATTTTAGCTAAATTTTCTCTTGTAATTACCCTTAGAAGATCGCCCTCTTTGTTTCACTTATATAAAATATTGTCTTGAACTATGTAATGATTCGCTTGTTGTCGTAATTTTCGCCGTTGTTCGTTAGTGCCGTTTGGTGGAAAAGTATGATTTATTAAGTATTCCATTAACTGATTATAAGTGTCTACATCCATTTTCGAAAAGTTTCAAGATTTTGTATCTTTAATAAATATCTGAGTTCTATTATATTTGTTGTCTTAATTAGTTATTCTTGATAGTGCATCAGCATTGGCGTTAAGCCTTCCTTGCTTATGAATAAGTTCGTAGTTATACTCAGATAGTTCAAAAATCCATCTAGCAACTCTTCCTTTAGGTTGTGGGCGATTCTTTAGCCATGCTAAAGCGGAGTTATCCATATATAAATCAAACTTGGGGCCATGTAGGTAATGTTTAAAATGTCGTACAGCCCATATTGCAGCAAGACATTCTTTTTCTAGCACAGTGTAATTTAGTTCGGGAGCTGACAACAGGCGGCTGGCATAAGCGATAGGGTGTTCGAGATTTTCCGTATCCTTCTGGGAGAACACAGCTCCAATTCCCCAGTCAGATGCGTCGGTAGCTAGTATAAATCGTCTTGAAAAGTCAGGGTATGTCATTATGGGAGCCGAAGTTAATCGTCCTTTCAGTGTATCAAACGCGAGTTGGTGTTCGGGCTTCCATTCGAATATTACGCTTCTCTTCGTAAGGTTATGTAATGGTTTCGCGATTGTGGCAAAACCTTTTACAAATCTTCGATAGTACGAGGCTAGTCCCAAGAAGGCTCTCACGTTTGTCTTGTTTTGTGGAACTGGATAATGCTGCACCTTCTCAATCTTCGAAAGGTCTGGGGCTATTCCATCGATCGTTATAATATGTCCCAAAAATATTAACCTCGTCTTGAAAAAGTCGCACTTTTCCAAGTTTATCTTTAATCCGGCATTTCCTAGAAGCGTAAACACATCTTTCAAATGTTCTAGGTGCTCTTCGTAAGTTTTCGAATATATTATAATATCGTCAATATAAACTAATACGAACTTCCAAGTAACCTCATGGAAGACTCTATTCATCACTCATTGAAAGGTTGCAGGGGCATTGATAAGTCCGAAAGGCATCACGAGGAACTCATAGGTACCAANTATCTTTAATAAATATCTGAGTTCTATTATATTTGTTGTCTTAATTAGTTATTCTTGATAGTGCATCAGCATTGGCGTTAAGCCTTCCTTGCTTATGAATAAGTTCGTAGTTATACTCAGATAGTTCAAAAATCCATCTAGCAACTCTTCCTTTAGGTTGTGGGCGATTCTTTAGCCATGCTAAAGCGGAGTTATCCATATATAAATCAAACTTGGGGCCATGTAGGTAATGTTTAAAATGTCGTACAGCCCATATTGCAGCAAGACATTCTTTTTCTAGCACAGTGTAATTTAGTTCGGGAGCTGACAACAGGCGGCTGGCATAAGCGATAGGGTGTTCGAGATTTTCCGTATCCTTCTGGGAGAACACAGCTCCAATTCCCCAGTCAGATGCGTCGGTAGCTAGTATAAATCGTCTTGAAAAGTCAGGGTATGTCATTATGGGAGCCGAAGTTAATCGTCCTTTCAGTGTATCAAACGCGAGTTGGTGTTCGGGCTTCCATTCGAATATTACGCTTCTCTTCGTAAGGTTATGTAATGGTTTCGCGATTGTGGCAAAACCTTTTACAAATCTTCGATAGTACGAGGCTAGTCCCAAGAAGGCTCTCACGTTTGTCTTGTTTTGTGGAACTGGATAATGCTGCACCTTCTCAATCTTCGAAAGGTCTGGGGCTATTCCATCGATCGTTATAATATGTCCCAAAAATATTAACCTCGTCTTGAAAAAGTCGCACTTTTCCAAGTTTATCTTTAATCCGGCATTTCCTAGAAGCGTAAACACATCTTTCAAATGTTCTAGGTGCTCTTCGTAAGTTTTCGAATATATTATAATATCGTCAATATAAACTAATACGAACTTCCAAGTAACCTCATGGAAGACTCTATTCATCACTCATTGAAAGGTTGCAGGGGCATTGATAAGTCCGAAAGGCATCACGAGGAACTCATAGGTACCAAATGGGGTAGTGAAAGCAGTCTTCTCTCGGTCTTTAGCGGATACTTCCACTTGTCAAAAACCTGAAGCGAGGTCTAAAGTTGAAAAGAAGACGAAGTGTCCCAGAGCATCTAGCATGTCTGCTATCCGTGGTACTGGGTAGGCGTCAGGTTTCATGACCACATTCAATTTTCTGTAATCTACGCAGAGCCTGTATTTCCCATTCTTCTTGTTTACTACTACAATGGGTGCGGACCAAGGACTGAACGACTTTCGAATTAGTCCGTTCTTTAGCATATTTGCTATTTCCTCCTTCAAAAATTCCAAGTATCGGGGCAAGGTTCTATAGGGGTTTAATTTTATTGGCTTTGCTTCACCGGTGTCTATTGTATGGTGATAAAGGTTTGTCTTCCCTAATTCTGAAAGATCTTTGACTACCAGATTTGGAAATCCTTTGATAATTTCGTGAACTTGCGGCTTATATCGATTTTCTTCGAGTTTCTCTACTCCGCCTCGTACCAAATTACAACGAATGTCTTGTATTTCCTTTCGTGGTATAATGGAGATAATTTTCTCATCTTGCTGATGTTCTTCACAGACTTCGCATATATCCTGACTTGTTTCTAAATACATGCCACACCAGCAATAGGAATTAGGTCCTGCTACTTTGCATCGCTCTTGAGCACCTTTCTTTCTTCTGACCGGATCAAAGCAATAAGATAACTGATCATATAGTTCCCATGTGACAAGCTTCGAATCCTTGCGCATTCCTTCGGGAGTAAACTTATATTTCATATAGGATTCTTGATGCGGGAGTTCATAGGTTAATCCTGCGAAGTTTACTTCTTCTTCGTCAGTATCCGAATCATCACTACTTTCTACATATTCTTCTTCACTATCATCCTCTTCTTTATCATCGTCCAAGACAGTGGCTCTAATATTTCTGCACGAGATTTGAGCTGTTCGCTTTTCATCTTTTAAAATTAATTTACATTCTTGATAATCTATTATAGCGCGTGCTTTCCTCAACCAATCTGTTTCCAAAATTAATGCGTAACCTGCTGCATCAATGACTTCCATGTCGACAGCTACCACAATTTCTTCCAACTTTATTGGTACTTGTGTTACGATTCCTAAACTAGGACGTCTTTCTCCGTGTATACCAGTTATTTTTCTTCCAGATGGTTTCTCAATCCTTCGACCTATGAATTCCATGAAATTCTTCGAAATGATACTAATAGATGAACCACTATCAAGTATTACTTCGACTTTCCATCCAGCTACTTGGGCTTTACAAGTCATGGGAATATTTCCTTCTACTGTCGTATGATTGGCCATCTTTATAATTCTTGTATGCTTAGGTGTCAATGCCTTTCGTGTCTCGCTTCTATAATGAGGCATAGCTATTAATTGTCCCAAAGTGATATTGGCTCTTGTCGCAAGTAAATCTGAGACAATGGAATATGGCAGAGCATTTTGTGTCATAAGTGGTTGTTGGACAGGGAGTATTTTCTTTCTTTTCTTTTGTTTAGGATCTTCGAATACTTCCTTTTTCTTTTCTGCTGAGCGCAATCTTTTTGCGATAGGTTGCAGAGCATCTTGTTTACTTGTGAACCCAATACTTTCTCCTATTACTCTATCATTATCTCCAGTCTTAAATGAGGGATTTATATTATCCGCACTCTCACCTTCCTGAGGTGCGCCTGTTAGTTTAAATGCTGTATTCTTTCCCAAATGGTAGAGATGGGTTGTTGGATTTCTTCTTCCTGAATTATAAACGTATTACTATTTACGTCTCCTTGCGAAACTTGTTGTGTGGTTTGGTTCGCTGTTGTATTAGTCGAAGGAGGCACAGTATTGGTAAGTCGTGGGGCAACGGAAGCAGCCGGATTTATTTGGTTCCTTTGATTTCCTTGTCTCATGGAACAGCTTCAAGCCATATGTCCAGTTTGTCCACAATGGTAGCAATTTGGCGGATTATTATAACTTCTAAAACTCTGTCCTCTATTACCATTGTAATTATTATAGCCTTGTCCTCTGTTATTATTGTTATAGTTTGGTCTGTTATTATTAAAAGTATTAGGTGTTCTTTCTCCTTTTTCAATGATCTTCTGCAATGTTTCGGCGATAGGTGCGAAGGCTTTCTGTACTATTCGTTCTATTACATCTTCGCTTTCATTATTCTTATTTCGAGAGGGTACGGATCCTTGCATGCCCATAGAAGTGGTAGTGGTATATCCNTTGTATTCATCAGTATATTGGTTTATTCTTGCCGATCGATTGAATTCTTCTAACCATTCCATAGGATCTTGATTTCCTCCGAAAAATGACGGCATTCTTGCATCGTTCCTTATGCGAAACGCATTCTGGAGTCCCAGTATTAAGGCATTCGCCTCGTTTTCGCCAATATTCATACTTGGATTGGTAATTTTCCTTCGTTTCGACAGTTTGACGTATTATTCCGTAAGATTTTGTAAAAGTATTTCTGACGATCCTTCGGAGATTTTATCTGGTTACACGAATTTTCGCTTGACAATCTTCGTTGTAAATCCTTTGATCTGGAAGAATTTTGTTATGCTAACGACTACTTTGATGATCACTTTTGATAGATCGCGAAACAAATTGTAAGAAGATGGTTTTACAAAAAGGTGATTATGATAACTTTAAATTGTATATTTTCGAATTACTTCGTAATGTTAAAAATTTCTTTGACTATCCTTTCCCAAAAATAGAAATATAATAAGTATTTTACTAAATTAATTAAAGAATATAAAATTTGTGAAACGGATGTGCCAATATTATCGGTTACTGCGTTGGATACTTTATGCCACCTCACAGGAGGCACCAAATTCTGTCACAGGAGTGCAGAGTATTTCGAACAATTTCTCAAATCAGTCTCACAGTTTGCATCACACAAACAAATAATAATACGCTCTATCTGCCAGTAGGTCAAGCAATCAATCGATCTAAACTTGCCTATCTCGAAACAGATAATAAATATATAATAAATAATAATAATAATCAAATAATAATCAATTAATCATGAAGGCACAGTGAGTAAGGTGGAGTAAAAGTAGTAACGCAGTATCAAACAATATTTAATAATATTTCGCAATATTACGACACAAAGTATAANGGAATATGGCAGAGCATTTTGTGTCATAAGTGGTTGTTGGACAGGGAGTATTTTCTTTCTTTTCTTTTGTTTAGGATCTTCGAATACTTCCTTTTTCTTTTCTGCTGAGCGCAATCTTTTTGCGATAGGTTGCAGAGCATCTTGTTTACTTGTGAACCCAATACTTTCTCCTATTACTCTATCATTATCTCCAGTCTTAAATGAGGGATTTATATTATCCGCACTCTCACCTTCCTGAGGTGCGCCTGTTAGTTTAAATGCTGTATTCTTTCCCAAATGGTAGAGATGGGTTGTTGGATTTCTTCTTCCTGAATTATAAACGTATTACTATTTACGTCTCCTTGCGAAACTTGTTGTGTGGTTTGGTTCGCTGTTGTATTAGTCGAAGGAGGCACAGTATTGGTAAGTCGTGGGGCAACGGAAGCAGCCGGATTTATTTGGTTCCTTTGATTTCCTTGTCTCATGGAACAGCTTCAAGCCATATGTCCAGTTTGTCCACAATGGTAGCAATTTGGCGGATTATTATAACTTCTAAAACTCTGTCCTCTATTACCATTGTAATTATTATAGCCTTGTCCTCTGTTATTATTGTTATAGTTTGGTCTGTTATTATTAAAAGTATTAGGTGTTCTTTCTCCTTTTTCAATGATCTTCTGCAATGTTTCGGCGATAGGTGCGAAGGCTTTCTGTACTATTCGTTCTATTACATCTTCGCTTTCATTATTCTTATTTCGAGAGGGTACGGATCCTTGCATGCCCATAGAAGTGGTAGTGGTATATCCTGTTATAGCTTCAGGATAAGTTTGAGCATTTTCTTCAAATTGTTTGGCCGTTCTAATCGCTTTTTCCAATGTTGGCTTCTCTTGGGACATAATAAATGGTCGGGCTTGGTAGGCAATATCTTTTCGTAATCCTTTCAAAAACTGCCAAACTTTTTCGTCTTCGCTCCATCTATTATTACCATCTATTCGCTTAATTAATTTCTTAATATCATTCGAATATTGTTCTACGGTTTCGCCTAGTTTCTGTACTTTCATCTGTAACTCAAATCTCCATTGATTTATTAGCGCAGTTGTTCGAAAGGTGGTCAAGAAAGATGTTTCAAATGAAGTTTGGTTCGTATTGTTCCAATGATTGATGGGGTTCTGTCCCTCTTGCGCTTCGTTGAACCATTGTCCTGCTGTACTCTGTAGATATCCGCTGACTACTTGGAGTTTGTATTCATCAGTATATTGGTTTATTCTTGCCGATCGATTGAATTCTTCTAACCATTCCATAGGATCTTGATTTCCTCCGAAAAATGACGGCATTCTTGCATCGTTCCTTATGCGAAACGCATTCTGGAGTCCCAGTATTAAGGCATTCGCCTCGTTTTCGCCAATATTCATACTTGGATTGGTAATTTTCCTTCCTTTCGACAGTTTGACGTATTATTCCGTAAGATTTTGTAAAAGTATTTCTGACGATCCTTCGGAGATTTTATCTGGTTACACGAATTTTCGCTTGACAATCTTCGTTGTAAATCCTTTGATCTGGAAGAATTTTGTTATGCTAACGACTACTTTGATGATCACTTTTGATAGATCGCGAAACAAATTGTAAGAAGATGGTTTTACAAAAAGGTGATTATGATAACTTTAAATTGTATATTTTCGAATTACTTCGTAATGTTAAAAATTTCTTTAACTATCCTTTCCCAAAAATAGAAATATAATAAGTATTTTACTAAATTAATTAAAGAATATAAAATTTGTGAAACGGATGTGCCAATATTATCGGTTACTGCGTTGGATACTTTATGCCACCTCACAGGAGGCACCAAATTCTGTCACAGGAGTGCAGAGTATTTCGAACAATTTCTCAAATCAGTCTCACAGTTTGCATCACACAAACAAATAATAATACGCTCTATCTGCCAGTAGGTCAAGCAATCAATCGATCTAAACTTGCCTATCTCGAAACAGATAATAAATAGATAATAAATAATAATAATAATCAAATAATAATCAATTAATCATGAAGGCACAGTGAGTAAGGTGGAGTAAAAGTAGTAACGCAGTATCAAACAATATTTAATAATATTTCGCAATATTACGACACAAAGTATAAGTTTATTAAAATATAAAATATAAAGTTTTAAAAGCAAAGTATCATTTAACAACAGAAATATTACAGCGTGACATATCTTTCCTGTTCCTGAATGAAGTTTACTTTTCTATATAATATTTATTATAGTATTTCGAATTATTCTGAATTATTTCTAATTATCAATTAATTGTTTATTTATTTACTAACTAACTTCTCACTACTGAAGCTTACTTCCGGCAACAGTCGTATTTATACTTTCTCTTTTGTTTACACTTCATCTTTGTACTTCATACTTCATCCTTTGTGCGTCATTCTTCATCCTCGCACGACATCCTTCATCCTCGTACGATATCCTTCATCCTTGTTCAGCATTTCTCATCCTTCATCCTCGTACAAGGATGACAATCACCTGAAAGTTCATCTAGTGTTACAAAATGTTATCCCCCGTGACATTTCACCTGATTACCAATTTACTTCGCCACAATATTTAATAGATTTCAAAGAAAATGGAATATTCAAAGAAAAACAAACTTAGAAATTAGTAAATAATGATCGACATGAATTATAATATTTATATATACAATTGTGATTGTTTCCAAAAAACAAATTTTAGAAATTAGCAAATAATGATTGTTTCCAAAAAGATTTCCTATTAATAGTTACGTGACGATCAGAAATTTCTAACATTTCTTTTTCTAAAGAGATCGTTATCCAAAATAGAATTACTCCGATATTTTTAAGGCGAATTTCAGTTGTAAAATTAAATGAATTTTCCAAAGAAAATGGAATATTATAAGAAAAATTTATATTTAGAAACGACTAGCGTGAATTTCAACTTTACGTATCCTCAAAAATTATTTGTAACCATATAGCCTTGGTTTACTTAATAATTCATTACATTTAAAATCTACTTGAATTTATATAAAATATTTAAACTTTTGTTCCTTCACATAAATGGAAAATAAATTGAAATCAACCTAAGAGGGAATAGTAAAGCAATTGGAACCACAAAAGATGAAGTAAAATCATTCCAATGGTACATGAAATTAGCCAAAAGAGGAAAAAGTGATGGGCAGAATATTCTTGGAAATTTCTATCTGTTTGAAATTGGAACAATAAGAGGTGAAGAGAAAGCATTCCAATGGTACTTGAGATCAGCCAAAGGAGAAAACAGTGACACAATTTTTAATCTTTAAAATTGTTGTAAATTTGGAAATGGAACAACAAAAGATGAAGAGAAAGCATTTCAGTGGTGCTTGAAATCAGCCGAAGGAGGGAATAGTGATGGGAGTTTTGTCTTGTAAATTTTTATTTGAATGGAATTGGAACCACAAAAGATGAAAAGAAAGCATTTCAATGGTGCTTGAAATCAGCTGAAGGAGGGAATAGAGCTGCAATGTTTTATCTTAGAAATTGCTATCTGAATGGAATTCGAACAGTAAAAGATGAAGAGAAAGCATTTCAATGGTACTTGAAATCAGATTATAATACATAGAAGGATATTGAATATTTAGATGAAGGAGCATTTGGCACCGTTTGGAAAGCAGAATGGATAAATATGCTTAAAGATTTATTTTAAATTTATAATTTCAAACAAGTTGCTTTGAAAAACTTAAAAGTTCAAAAGAAATTGACCTTGAATTTTTAAGAGAGGTAAATATTAATTATGTAGAAATTCCAAATATATATTTTTTCAAATAATATAATTATTTTAAAACTTTATATCTTTTATATTATAAATACAGATGATGACGAATTTCTATTGTCGTTCTAAATTTGTACTATATTTCTATACAAGGAGTTATAATATATAGAACATGATTAAATCACTGGTCATCAGGTCACGTACTAGTACAAAAAATGTTTAGCTTCTTTTTTTAAAATTTTCCCATGAAAATATTCCTTCTATGGAATCTCAAACATTCCAAATTCAATTAGAGTTGTCATGTTAGGTTCCGTTTTTGAGCCTTATATCAAGAATCGTAAATATTATTTTCTTTTATCTGGTAATTTTATTCTCACACTTCATGAATTAAAAATTTTTTTAATATATAGTCAACAATGCCAGAGTTGTCTTTGGTGCAGGTGTTATTGTTGGAGACGATGACTTTCAAAATATTATAAGCAGTCATCACACTTTTGTTGATAAGTCAATGCTTGTAAAAGAATTTATTGAGAGTTCAGATTTTGTATCACTTATTCTTCGTCCTCGCCGATTTGGCAAGTCAACAAATTTATCTATGATAAATCGCTTTTTTAAGATACCATATTCCCAAGAAGAAAATGATATCAGTAGGAAACTTTTTGAAAAACTGAAAATTTCAACTGAAAAAGAAATTATGCAAAAACATTTTGCGCAATATCCTGTCATTTATATTACTCTTAAGGTTGGTCATTGTTAAATTTTATTTATTACGACTTTAGCTTTTTTACTTACAGTGTATAACAAATAGGAACTAACTGCACACTCTGGAACGTGGGACAAAATGATGATAAGATTAAGAGTGCTTATGGCAGAAATTTATGATGAACACGACTATCTTATTAACAATTTAAGTCCTCATGAACAAACGAGATATCAAAAAATTATTGACAGAGATCCAACCTATCCCGAATCAAAATTAGTGTCTGCTTTACAAGAATTATCTATGTACCTACGACGACATTATAAAAAACAATGTATTGTATTGGTTGATGAATATGATTCCCCGATGGAGTATGCTTATAATAAAGGATATTATGAAGTTGCAAATGATTTTTTAAAGGCATGTTCTCATCATTGTTGAAGGTAAGACACATTCGAAATTTTTTATTATAATCTAATATAATCTAATCAAAAATTCATATCTATTTTTGATTAATTATTAGAACAATTCTAAAAATGTTACAAAAGCAATGTTGATTGGTGTATTACGGATTGTAAAATCTGGGTTCTTGTCTGGGCTCAATAATATTAGAATTTACCCTTTCCATCAAAAAGTTCACAAAGATTCATCTCCACTTTATTTAGATAAGTTTGGATTCACGTCAGATGAGGTAGAATTATTATTGTCACTACGTAAAAATTTGCAAATTAATAACGTTCAGAGCTGGTATGATGGCTACATCTCAGGAGGAAGTATCCATTTATATAATCCGTGGTCTATTATTCGTCTGCTTTCACGCAGTACCTTAAGAGCTTATTGGACAGATACAGGAAGCACTCAAACATTGGAAAAATACTTATGGAAAGCAAGCTCTTCATTTAAGGAATCCGTTGAAAAATTGTTAAAAGGGGAAAGTATAACTAATGTTAAGATTCAAGATGATCTTCAATATTCACATTTGAATGAAAACCGAGATTTGGCTATATGGACACTTTTGTACTATGCAGGATATCTGACTATTAATTCTGAGAATTATCTTTTTATTCCAAATGATGAGGTTCGTTCGGAATGGCATAGATGGGTGGTCAATGTACCATTTTTTACTAAAGGGGTAACTATCGAATCGATGTTAGACTGTCTTTTAGGTGGAAATCTGGATTCATTTAAAAAAGAATTTGAGCAAGTTATTGCAGATACGCTTTCATTTTATGATGTCGAAAGGTCTCATTCTGGAGAAAATGCAGAATTTGTTTATCATGCCTTTTGTTTAGGAATGTTTGTTAATGCTCGTAATTGAGGTTTTACGGTTCTTTCTAATCATGAGTCTGATTATAGGAGATACGATATAGCAATATTTTCAGAATCAGGTAGCTATGAGATGGCCATTATTATTGAATTTAAAGTAGTTAAAAAAAAATAAAAATTTAGTCGATATGGCTCGTGAAGGATTGGATCAAATTGAAGAGAAGCAATATCGAGCAGGTCTACATAAAGATACCAAAAGACTTTTTGAGTTAGAAATTGCGTTTGAAGGGAAAAAAGCTTGTGTATTAGGGCATTTATTGCATAGAACAGATGAAGGTACATGGATTTCAGATTAACGTAATATCATTTGTTTATCAAATATAGTAGTAAACAACAAATTTGGTCTATAAGTACGTATACATCTAACTCTACCAAGAAAAAATTTTTCAGCAAAATTTTCAGAAACGTGAACCGTTACAGAAGTTTCAATTATTTTTGTTTATTTGTATAACCCGTATAATTATTTATCCTATATCAATAAAGCTGGCCCTAAATTCTGTTTCCTAATAGCACGGGATTTATTAATTTTGATATTTCTATGAAACGTAAAAAATAATAATTTAATTTCAAAATAATTTAAATCCGTGATTAATTGTTTATTTGTAAATTGCAAAAATATTAACTAAAAATTCAAGCTAATAAAACGAATCTGACTAAGAACTCTTGTTGAATGTATTAAATTTCTTGAATGTATCAAAATATAATTATTTACCATAAAAAATTATAAAATACACTACCTTTTTGTTGCGCCAAGCATTTTACATTTTCATTTGTTATCTACAATAAGTTAGCAAAGCAGAGGCACAGATACACTGTCCTATTGTTCTGATTTGTTTAATTGAACAAACTTTAATTAAGGCTAGGCTGTTACTACAATGATATTACTTTTTATATTACTAATTAAGGAGATACACCTTAACATTTACGGACAAAAAAATGTACCATATCAATACTTTTACAAATTTTATACGATACTAAATTTTTTCTCACTTTCTTCACTTCTCCACTTTCTCTGAATGAAAACAGAAGACGCATTACTTTTTTTAAAAAAAAAGAAACCAGTCTTATTATTGAGTAGAAATGACACAACAAAGTTCTACTTTCAATAGGTATACGAACATTTGACTGTGAAAAATTTTTACAGTTTTTAACTTTTTACAAATTTATATAATCTATAAAGGTTTCCTTTTTACTTGAAAAATTTCCCACCCCCTGTAGACTGTAGACTGTAGTTTCTTTATCTCCCTATTAACTTTAAAATTCTCTGATCATTTTGGAGGTACGAATCAACAAGGGTTCCGTTGATATAATCTATCAAGGCTGGAAGTTGTTTCTTAAAGAGAATCCAAAAGGATCGGGGTTTTAATTTCCATAGTCTTCGAAATGATGATTTGAGGTTTAATCTGTACAAATATTTGTACGAATATTTGCTTTCCGGTTGGTAATCGGTCAGTCATCAGTTTTTCTCATCAAAAAATCGAGGTATTCAATATATATGGGTAAAGCAAAGGACAGGGATTGTATAAATATTATTGTAAATATTGTAAATAGTTTTCTATATTATTGTAATATTGTAAATAGTTTGTATATACAGATATAATGAGTGAGGAAGGGATGAATATTGCATTTGCATTATAGATTTCATATAGAGTTACTATAATAGCGATGGAAAGATGAAAGGATAGAATTTCGTGGATAAAAACCGGTGATGATCTAAGTCATTTTGAAGGTCTCGAATTGATGAGCCATTAATGTCATTTTGAAGGAATTATTATGATTTGTCATCAGCCTTCGATAGTTATTTTGGAGGTAGGAATCTTAAAAAAGTCTATCAATTATGCAGATAATATTTTTACTAGCCACTTTTGGAGGGTTCATCTATAGAGGATTTTTCATCGCTGATATTTCTCTCGCCTTAGAAGTCATTTCGGAGGGTTTCTTGCTCGGGTGATGTTGAATTTGGCTTTCAAAAAATATATTAGAGAATGCAAAAATAACCCATCATTAAATGATTAATTTTATTATTGGTTTACTTGTTGCTGATAATAAAATGACATTCAAATTCTTTAATTTAATTACCAATGAGATAATTGAGCTAATTCTTCGTCCTTAAGGAAACTACAAAAGTTCAACAAAAAAATTAAAATAATCTCTTCGAATGTATTTCAATGGTATAGGTGTTGAAAAGGATAAAAAAAGCATTTTTAGAATTATTATATTACAAACTTGCTGATAATAAGGGATCTCTAATAGTTTGAATAATGGGATCGGTGTTGAAAAAATGAAGAGAAGCATTTGGATATTTAAAATCTGTAGTTCTTATTACAAAAATGGAATATGAATAACAATAGACAAAACTAAAAGATTTCAATGTCGTGCTGGAAATATCAATGTGCAATGTCGTGTATAGTTATGAAAATGGTATGGGCATGGTTAAAGATGAAAAAGAAATGTTTAAAGGCTGCCAAAAAAGAAAATAATATGCACAGCGTAATTTGGGAAGTGAGAGTGTTTGAATAGTTCAAAAAGAAGCTGTAAAAAATGATCATGGCAAATATCAAATTTAACCCCTGATCTAAATGCCCATTGATTTAATCTTTCTTATAATGAAGCCCAAATCAAGATCTTCAATTTTACAATCTGAATATATATATATAATTTTAAAGCTATGCCTTAAATTACATCAGGAATTAAATATAAACGTTCTAGTGCGTCCAAAATACACCGATCTATAGCGTCCTACGAACACCACCTACGTTCATATAGCGTATTAAATATGCCGTTCTAGTGCGTTCTCCGAACGCTTCGTATATATAGCGTACTAGAACTGCGTATTAAATATGCCGTTCTAGTGCCTTCTCCGAACGCTTCGTATATATAGCGTACTAGAACTGCGTATTAAATATGCCGTTCTAGTGCCTTCTCCGAACGCTTCGTATATATAGCGTACTAGAACTGCGTATTAAATATGCCGTTCTAGTGCGTTCTCCGAACGCTTCGTATATATAGCGTACTAGAACACACCGTTCTAGTGCGTTCTCCGAACGTTTCGTATATATAGCGTACTAAAACGTACCGTTCTAGTGCGTTCTCCGAACGTTTCGTATATATAGCGTACTAGAACGCACTGTTCTAGTGCGTTCTCCGGACGTTTCGTATATATAGCGTCCTAGAACGCCTCTATATAATTCCGGATGTACTTATTTTGATTGTAAAAAGAGGAGATTTTTTACAAAGAAAAATTGCGAAATGTCAGATCATGACAAATGAGCAAGGTTTACTTCTTCATCATCACGTTTGATAGAACGAAAATTTTAACTGATTGTGATAATAGAAAATTAGTTAAAATAGTCAAAGATAACAGAAATAAATGAAATAAATGAAAGATTCAATACAGCATTGAGTATTCAATATAAAATTGAATGCCTGAAACTCACAGCCAAAAATTCTATAGGAATTAACCCATTGTTTTAATTGAAGGAAAACCTAACCGATAGGTATATGGCACAATATCATGCTTCAAAGAAACCCAATTATTCTTTACTCAATTATTTATTAGAAAATTAAACAATAACATCACTTTGTGCTTTGTGATGAGAAATGTGAAAAATAAATACAGATATAGATAAAGAAATAAATAAATAAACATCATCATCATTATAATCATAGGTTGAAGTAATTTATCTGTTTATTATATTATGTTAGAATCCTAAAGGTAAAGAATTCCTTCCATTTCATGATATAATTCTTTATTTCGTCAGTAAGTAATAATAATGCGGTAATTATTTAAAATGAGTAACAATGTGTATGTAATATTGTCACAGGAGTGCAGAGTATTTCGAACAATTTCTCAAATCAGTCTCTCAGTTTGCATCACACAAACAAATAATAATACGCTCTATCTGCCAGTAGGTCAAGCAATCAATCGATCTAAACTTGCCTATCTCGAAACAGATAATAAATATATAATAAATAATAATAATAATCAAATAATAATCAAATTAATCATGAAGGCACAGTGAGTAAGGTGGAGTAAAAGTAATAACGCAGTATCAAACAATATTTAATAATATTTCGCAATATTACAACACAAAGTATAAGTTTATTATAATATAAAATATAAAGTTTTTAAAAGCAAAGTATCATTTAACAACAGAAATATTACAGCGTGACGTATCTTTCCTGTTCCTGAATGAAGTTTACTTTTCTATTTAATATTTATTAAAGTATTTCAAATTATTCTGAATTATTTCTAATTATTTAATTAATGGTTAACTGTGATCTATTATTAACTGAGTTTTCACTTTTTTCACTTCTGAAACTTACTTCCGGCAACAGTCGTATTTATACTTTCTCTTTTGTTTACACTTCATCCTTGTACTTCATACTTCATCCTTTGTGCGTCATGCTTCATCCTCGCACGATATCCTTCATCCTCATACGGTATCCTTCATCCCTGCACAGCATTTTTCATCCTTCATCCTCGTACAAGGATGACAATCACCTGAAAGTTCATCTAGTGTTACAGAATATCATCCCCCGTGACATTTCACCTGATTACCAATTTACTTCACCACAATATTGTGGCGGTCTGCCCAGAACAAGAAGTAAAGTTACGTCAACCAGTCCCACTAAATCGAACTCTCGTCACACCCCTTTTCGTACTAACTCAACGTACTCTTGTACGCAATATTTCGTAACGCCCACTATCCGCCAGTAGGATCAAGCAGTCACTTGCCTACTCGCAACGAATAGATATATAAAATAAACTCTTAACACAGTACACACAGGTGCAATCTGAAGGTACGTGAGTAAGTGGAGTAAAAGTATCTTTTTACAGCTCACTACGCAAACTTCCGAATCTTAGCTTCAGACTTTATTCAGTAACTTTATTCAAGAAATTACAAAATTAGCAATAGAGGTATTACAGGCTGTTAACCGTTTCTCACCAATATTACCGTTATCATGAAAATAAAATATCAAAACGTATCGAATTATTACGGTGTATATCGAAACTTTTAAACTTATTGCAAAGATGTAACAACAAAAATATATCACTGCTTTGGCATGTCTTATCTCTGCTGCTAAATCGAAACAATATGTTTCTATCTTTATTATTTATTTTTATTATAAAATGCGTACCAAAAGATTATTTATTATTTTATTACAAATTAGGTGAAGGATTTTCATAATTATTCAAAATGTACCAAAAGAAAATTAAAAATTGTAAAAATTGTAAAAATGAGCCGATCCTTTTCACATCCTAAATTACCAGTCTATTTTATACACTTTCGAACTTGTTTTCCTCCATCTTTCGTTGTCGTGTCTAAACACATTCTTTTCTATTTTTAAAGATGACACACAAGGATGAAGGATAACGCACAAGGATGAAATACTTCGTACAAAGATGAATAATCTGTCATCTAGATGGTAACACACTCATCTGGTTACACTGTCATCTTAGTGTCATCTCCTGTGACCTTCGCAACATTTCGAAATCCCGTGTACATTCCATGTGGAATTCGTGCACCCTCAATATAATACCCACGCCAAGATGCGATGATCACAATATACAGTTGAACCTGTATATAAGCATAGTGTCGGGCCGGCAAAATCCTATGCTTATAGGCAGGTATGCCTATGTAAATCAATGATGTCACAAAAAAAATTACATAAAAAATTATAAATGGACGAAAAAAATAATATGATCAAAATAATGATGATAATGAACGGAATAGAATATAAAAAAAAGATCAAGGTGATAACGAAGAATGGAAATGGATGAATGAAATGAATGAAAAAAATAAAGTGATCGAGATGATAATGATATGGTAATAATAATGAATAGCTGAAAAAAATAAAATGATGATGAACGGAATGGGAATAAAAAAGAATTAAAAAAAAGAATAAAAATATAAAAAAAAAAGGAATAAAAAAAAGAATAAAAAAATAAATGATTGAGGAGATAAAAATAGATGAATGAGTGATTGGATAAAAAAAAAATAGTGATCGAGATGATCATGATGATGTGATGATGATGAACGGACAAAAAAATAAAATGATCGAAATAATGATGGAATGGATGAATGAATGAATANTATGCCTATGTAAATCAATGATGTCACAAAAAAAATTACATAAAAAATTATAAATGGACGAAAAAAATAATATGATCAAAATAATGATGATAATGAACGGAATAGAATATAAAAAAAAGATCAAGGTGATAACGAAGAATGGAAATGGATGAATGAAATGAATGAAAAAAATAAAGTGATCGAGATGATAATGATATGGTAATAATAATGAATAGCTGAAAAAAATAAAATGATGATGAACGGAATGGGAATAAAAAAGAATTAAAAAAAAGAATAAAAATATAAAAAAAAAAGGAATAAAAAAAAGAATAAAAAAATAAATGATTGAGGAGATAAAAATAGATGAATGAGTGATTGGATAAAAAAAAAATAGTGATCGAGATGATCATGATGATGTGATGATGATGAACGGACAAAAAAATAAAATGATCGAAATAATGATGGAATGGATGAATGAATGAATAAAAAAAAGAATAAAAAGGAATAAAAAAAAAAGAATAAAAAAATAAATAAATGATCGTGATGAAGAATGGAAATGGATGAATAAACGATAAATAATGGTGATGATGTGATGATAAATTTTGCATTACCGACACACGTGATTATGCTTGTATACATCTATATAATCTAGAATATTTTTATGCATATGCACGTTATGCATATGCTTATAACCTATATGGCCCAACTCTGGCCACAAAAATTTATGCATTTAGGCAGGTTATGCTTATATGCAGTATGTTTTTATACATGTTCAACTGTATTGTGGTGAAGTAAATTGGTAATCAAGTGAAATGTCACGGGGATGATATTCTGTGACACTAAATGAACTTTCAGGTGATTGTCATCCTTGTACAAGGATGAAGGATGAAGAATGCTGTGTGAGGATGAAGGATGAAGAATGCTATGCGAGGATGAAGGATATCGTGCGAGGATAAAGGATGGCGCACAAAAGATGAAGTATAAAGTACAAGAATAAAGTGTAAACAAAAGAGAAAGTATAAATACGACTGTTGTTGGGAGTAAGTTTCAATAGATAGTTACAAGTTAGTTAGTCATTAATTAATTAATAATTAGAAATAATTCAGAATAATTCGAAATACTTTAATAAATATTACACTGGTCAAATGAACAAAAATCAGAATCCTATTGATGGCGGAAATATGTATAAATCGGACATCCTATTTGTGAAAATTCATAAATTGGAAATTCCTATTTATAAATCGGAAAAAATCGACTGCCTATATTTAATAAATCTTAGCAAATTTAGCCATCAATCGGAATCCTATTCATGATAAAACCGTCTTATTTTTTTCCATTCGACCAGTGTTATATAGAAAAGTAAACTTCATTCAGGAACAGGAAAGATACATCACGCTGTAATATTTCTGTTGTTAAATGGTACTTTGCTTTTAAAACTTTATATTTTATATTTTAATAAACTTATACTTTGTGTTGTGATATTGCGAAATATTATTAAATATTGTTTGATACTGCGTTATTACTTTTACTCCACCTTACTCACTGTGCCTTCATGATTAATTTGATTATTATTTGATTATTATTATTATTTATTATATATTTATTATCTGTTTCGAGATAGGCCAGTTAAATCGATTGTATTAGCTGTGATCTACTGGCAGATAGAGCGTATTATTATTTGTTTGTGTGATGCAAACTGAGAGACTGATTTGAGAAATTGTTTGAAATACTCTGCACTCCTATGACAATATTTAGTTTTCTATATAAAAATGTATTTAGCAATAAACAAACAGTACAGTATAATGTTAAATTATGTTGTCATTTGACGATGAAGCAAAAAACTTCAGTAATTTGGATGATGATGATGCTGGTGATGACTGTAGTTATTACTATTATGTATTTTATATATTTTTATATTTTAGGTTAATGTACTTTATTTTTTAAATCATGTTTTTTTTGTTATTCCATCGTTTTATTTTCAAGTTTTCATTATCTTGATGTTTTATTGTATCATGAGTCATTATTTCATTATTTGTTATGAATCTAAAAATGAGTTTCGAATGAAACAAATGGTCTAGATTAGGAACGTTTTGTGCTCAAAATATTTAATCTAAATAACATACTCTATGCCTAGCGTTAAGATTTTATAATATTTAAAAAAAAAATTAATGAATTGCATTATAATTTAATGAGTAAATAAAAGTAATTTATTAAATTTATTTATTTATTTTTATTTTAATTTAATTTAATTAAATTGTTTTTATTTATTTATTTTAATTATTTTTATTTAATTATTTTATTTTTAATTTAATTTATTTATTTTATTTTTATTTTTATTTTATTTAATTTATTTTATTTTATTTTATTTTATTTCATTTAATTTAATTTAATTTATTGATTTCAATTTAATTCGTTTAATTTATTTAATTTATTTATTTTATTTATTTAATTTATTTAATTTATTTACTTTTATTTATACATTTATTTTATTTCATTTTATTTTCTTGTAGCTTTTTGATTCTAGTTCTTCAGTTTACAGTTTGGATATAATAATTATTATGATTCTTACTTATTATTATTTATGCAATAATTTATTATAATTAATAAATTATTATTTATAAATCATTATCATTTAACTATTGATAGGTGCGGCATAAATGAAATGGTCCGAATTGTGCTATGTAATCTTTAATTATTTTAATTATTTTAATTATTATTATTATTATAATTCCATGTGAATTAAAATATAATATATATCCATCATAGGACCCACTACGTGAATAATTTAAAGAATGTGTATTCAACTTCATCATTACATTCCGCAAAATGAGATAGATAAAGGAATAATTTGTTTATTCACTAATAAGAGTGATCCAAAAAAACTTTTTAAGCATTACAAGAGACTATCAAAAATCGAGAGAATAACTTGAACAATAATAATAGTAATGGTAATGATTGTTGTCTTGGAAGGAGATGATGATAATGAATCAGATGATTTTGTTGGTCGACAAATTCAAAGGTTAAGTTTCGACTAATTAGAAATTTTGAAAGGATAAGTGAAATCATTTGAAAATAATTATCAAGTTCTAAAGGGCTTGAGATGTAAAACATTTATATGAGGAATTTAAAACTCCCGTGGAAGAAAGAATTCAACTTTGTGATGATAATTTGGATGAATAGTGTTTATGAAAGTTCTGTTGTTAATTAACTTATTTATTTATTTATGATTTTATTTATTCCTAATTTATTATATTTATTTATTATATTTTAGTTAAATCATGAGATTGAACATTTAAGAGAAATTATGAGAGCTATTATTCACAAAGCCATTGAGAGGTATTATAATTTTATTATTTATTATTTATTGTTATTTATTATTTATTTATTATTTATTATTATTTATTATTTATTATTATTTATTCATTATTTATTTATTACTTATCACGATTTAGTATTTTTTTTATAGTAGCTTGTGATATAAAAATATGCTCCGAAGCTTGAGGTTTATTATGATCACTAAATTTAATTTATCAAATTAATTTTTATATCAATTATTTCTCATTTAAAAAAACAATTAAGGAAATTATTAGCAAAGGTTATTTATTTATTTATTTTAAAAGTTATTAAAAATATTTAAAGTTACAAACTAATTTAGTTGAATTTCTACATAAATATTTATATATAAAAATAAAAAATAAAAATAATAAATGAAAATTTTATAATATTTAGAATTCATCGATATCATCATCTAAACAAAAAATAAATTAATTTAATTAATCAGAAAATAAAAATAGAAATTAAATAAACAAAAAATAAATTAATTTAATTAATCAGTAAATAAAAAATAAAAAAAATAAATAAAATGTAATAAATAAAGATACTTACTAGTAATTATACGAGAAAAAGATTCAGTTAATTCTTCAAGTTCCTTTTCGAAATTTTCTTCATTCTTTGGTTTTGGAAATTTTGAAAAATTAAGAAGTCGACTGGTATAAATTGCTTGTGGATGTGTTTGATAGTTAAGAGGAGTTTTAGTTATTGAATTTTTTAATATTAGGTTTTCGGATAATTTTTCAGAATTTTTGATTTGAATTCTAATTTCTGAATTTTTATCATTATAATAATCAAAATAGCATTTCCGGAATTCATCATATAATTCTTCAAAAGTGGGTCTATGTGTAACTCGAGCATCCCAACACCTCATAATCATTCTTGTAATTAATTTTGGAGTATGAAATGGAATTTTTGGTTGTAATCCATTACATATTTTCATTGCTAAATCTTCATCATGTGGTATATCGGGATATGGAGGAAAGCCCGTAACTATTTCGTAAGCAATAATTCCAAATGAATATACATCAGCGGCTTTCGTATATTCTTCATCACCACTTAATACCTCTGGAGCAATATATGGCAATACACCAAATATATTCTTTTTTTCGGGATTATTTGGATTTACCCCTATTAGTTTACTTAATCCAAAATCTGAAATCTGCATATAAGCATTAAAATTTCTAATTAAAATATTTCCAGGATGAAAGTCTTGATGAACTATATCTAATTCATGAATGTGCATCAAATTTAAAGATAATTCATATAGACTTTTCAATTTAAGTTCCCAATTAATATTATTTTTTAAATATTCTCGAAGATTTCCATCTTTTGCATAATCTAAAACCATCATATATGAGTGTGTTTCTGGATCTCGTGTAATTCCATAAATTTGAATTGAAGCAGATTTAGTGCTTGTTTTTAAGTGAATTGACATCTAATAATATAAACATTTTTAATTTTTAGTTAAAACATCATTTAATAATTTGAAAATTAAATTTAGATATTAATTAAAATATTTACCTCATTCAAGACATCATTGAAATTCACAAAATTATCAAACTTTTTTAATACCACTTCTTCTTTACCATATCTTTCCCATTGTTGGTTTTCAATATCCCATCTCTGAATATCTCCATCAATCCACCTAGCATAATGTATTGTTCCAAATCCACCTTTACCTATTTGTTTAACATCAATAAATCTACCATAAGGTATCCATTCCATTACAACCCACCGAGTAATAGCATTTAGCTGAGCATCTTGAATTAATTTATCTATTTTGTCATTTCCACTTGTCCAATTATTAAAATCATTTTGGAAATGTTTCGAGTTACATGGTTTGCACCAATCATATTTAAGATATTCTTGATTGCATTCTGGGCATATAGTAAATGACATTTTTTAGTATTTAAGGCAGAATTTTATTTTTTTTAAAAAAAAAATCAATAAATTTGTATCAGAATTTACGTTTCAATATAAGATTTTTTTATAAGTACAATTTTTCGAATTTAATTATCAATCGGAATTTTTATACTGCATGACCGAAATTTAGCTACTTTAGAAATTTCATATTAAACCAAACTTGTATCATAAACAATATTTTGACCCACGTACACGTACAACAACCTCGCATAATTTTTCAGGATATAACCTGTCTGCATTGCCCCACGCAGATCGACAATTATTATTGTGTTAACCGTCATTTTTTCCGTTTCTGCGTGGAATAATAGTGATTAGGTTATTCCTGAAAAATCATGCGAATGTGGTGAAATACTTTGTCATTTTACCATTTTCGTAAAAAAAAAAACCTAAATAAAAAATAAATAAAATGATGGGTCAGGAATTATCCATTTTTCCTTGTTACTACAAAAATAAAAGTCTTGAGGATCTCAACTGATAGTATTAGTCAGTTTTTTTATTTCTTTATGTTTTTATTATATTATGAATAATTATAAAAAAAAATGTCAGAGATTTTTAAGGATTTAATATTTAAACGATGTAACAGTTTTTTAATATTAAATATAAAAATCAATTGATTATAATAACGTGTGACATGTGCAAAAAATATTAAAGATAGAACGTTAAATTTTTATTTAAATATTATATTTTAACGCTTTTAGTCGATTTCGTTATAAATTTATATTTCCTTTATTATTATTTTACTATTTTTATAAATCCAAATTACAAACTAAGCAAATTGAATTTGTACTCTACGCCTAGCGTTAAGATTTTATAATATCAAAAAAATCCAATAAATGGTGCTTTTACTTTATATATTTTTATATTGTATTATTTTATTTTACTTATTAAATTGTAATGTTAAATAAAATTTAAAAATTGGACATATTCAGCTAAACAAGATAAAAAATAAATTAATATTATTAATTATAAAAATAATATTTTAAAATCGGGTACATGTAATTTGGATGCAACTAAATAACATAGAAATGAATTAATATAATTAATTATTGAAATAATATTTAAAAATGTTTAAAAATTGGGTACATGTAATTTGGATGCAACTAAATAAAATATAAAAATAAATTAATATTTGTTTTAATTGTAAAAAAAAAAAACACAAATAATATTCTTGACATTTACTAATACTTAAAGCAGAAGTAGATTCGGTTAATTCTTCAAGTTCTCTTTCGAAATTTTCTTCGTTCTTTGGTTTTGGAAGATTTGAATAATTAAGAAGTCGACTGGTATAAATTGCTTGTGGATGTGTTTTATAGTCAAGAGGAGTCTTTATTGTTATTTCTGAATCTTTTTCTATCTCTTTTTCAAAATCATCATCATAATAATATTTCTTCAACTCATTATTTAATTCTTCCAAAGTGGGTCTATGTGTAACTCGAGCATCCCAACACCTCATAATCATTCTTGTAATTAATTTGGGAGTATGAAATGGAATTTTTGGTCGTAATCCATTGCATACTTTCATAGCTAAATCTTTATCATGTGGTATATTAGGATATGGAGGAAAGCCCGTAAACATTTCGTAAGCAACAATTCCAAATGAATATACATCAGCAGCTTTTGTATATTCTTCTTCACCACTTAATACCTCTGGTGCAATATATGGTAATACACCAAATATATTCTTTTTGTCGGGATTATTTGGATTTGCCCCAATTAGTTTACTTAATCCAAAATCTGAAATCTGTATATAAGCATTAAAATTTCTTGATAAAATATTTCCGGGATGAAAGTCCTGGTGAACTATATCTAATTTATGAATAGATCGTAAACTGTAAGATAATCTCCATAGATGTTCTAATTTTTGTTTCCAATTAATATTATTAAAATTAATTTTTAAATATTCTCGAAGATTTCCATCTTCTGCATATTCTAAAACCATCATATATGAGTGTGTTTCTGGATCTTGTGTAATTCCAAAAAATCGAATTGAAGTATCATATTTATTCTGTGTTTTTAAGTGTATTGCCATCTCCATTTAATAATATAAACATTTTTAATTTATCGTTAAAACGTAATATAATAATTTGAAAATTAAATTTAAATATTAATTAAATATTTACCTCATTTAAGACATCATTGAAATTCACAAAATTATCAAACTTTTTTAATGCCACTTCTACTCCTTCATTGCCATAATTACAATATCTTTTAAATTGTTGATTTTCAATATCCCATTTTTCAATAAATCCATCAATCCACCTAGCATGATGTATTGTTCCAAATCCGCCTTCACCTATTTGTTTAACATCTTTAAATCTATCATAAGGTATCCATTCCATTGCTTCCCACCTACCATTAACATTTTGTTGAGCATCTTGAATGAATTTATCTATTTTGTCATTTCCACTTGTCCATTTATTAAAATCATTTTGGAAATGTTTCGAGTTACATGGTTTGCACCATCCATATTCATAGGATTTTTGATTACATTCTGGGCATATACCAAATATCATTTTTTTTTGTTTGCTTATGGTATTAAAGGTAAAATTTATTTTTTGAAAAAAAGGAAACGTAAATTATGCAAATTATGTTTTAAATTGTAAAATGTTTTTAGTATACAAAAAAAAAATCGCATTTATTAATGATATTTTATAATTATTATTTTTATCCCATTACACAAAATACGCAAAATACCAATTCTAGAATTGAGTTTACGTTCGAAAAACAGAATTGTAAATTGCAATAAAATTAATATAGATTAAAAAGGCAATTTCTTCGGATTTCGGTTATTTAATTATGGTAATATTCCACACACACACAGATCACCAAAAATTTTTCTGCCCACACGTGATAGTTTACGTAAATAAAAATCAGTAAGTAATAATTTTATTTTAAAAAATATTATTATAATATAGAATTAATATTATTTATAATTAATATTTTAGTGAGTAAATTTTGATTGGCCATAATTTGGTGGGCGATCAGGAATTTGTTTTCTCGGGTGATGAATGTGGGTGTGACGAACATTGTTTTCATGTCACAATATTACTAGTCCAGAGCGTATAATCAGTATCAGTATTGTACAGGGACACCGTGGGACAATGTAGGGACAAAAATTATTTTTATTAAATGTAAATAAAGCAAATTTTATTATAAAAACCTGTTTTGAGTCATTAATTAAAGCTGTTCAGAATTAATGTTTACATATATTTATAAAGTTTTAATATATTTCGATAAGCTTGTTAAAAGATATGAACAGCGTGGATGTGGACATCGGGACAATAAAAAACCCGGGGAGTTTTAAATGTACAATACTGCGAATAATATTGAAAATTTGATCGTTATCTAAAATAGGACAGACATAACTTACATAATTACGTTTTTGATATTTTGCCAATTGCAGCATCAAAAATGCAACTTTGATAACAACTTATTCGTCTATTAAATGTCTTATTACGCAATGGTTTACCATTTCCTAGTGATATGTATATCAGTACAATAATTATCGATTTTTTTTACCCGTGATAAAAGTAACATGCATTTATTTATTAGTCATCAATTGTTATTCTACGAATTTTCAATTTAAACTGGAATATCATCGTAAATTAATTTTCACATTAAAATCAAGTTTAGGCTTGATGAGCAACTTACTTTGAGAAGCTTGTTTTGAATAACTTGCGATTATTTTGATTGGTGGGAAACAACTTGCTGCTGTTGAACAATTTGTTGTTGTTATTTCGGCTGAATAACTTGTTGAGATTGTTTTTGCAAAGATTGTCTGTTAAGGGTTATCCAATATTTAATATTTGTTACTTGATCTTGAGGTGGTAAATTTTGTTGTTGTTACAGCTTTATATAGTGGCCGATTGTGCAGTTTGTAATTTATTATTGCTTTTGTTGTTATTAAACTAATTTTTAATCGTTATTGAGTTAATTTTTCTAATCGTTGATATTGTATTGTTATAATTTTTGTGATTGTTGCTGTTGGATCTGTTGTTGTTGTACTTGCTGATGTTGCTGCATCTATTGTTTATGTGCTTGCTGATGCTGTTGTGCCTGTTGTACCTGTTGTTATTGCGGCTGGGAAGCAGTAGCGACATTTGATTAGCAGCAGCAACAACAGCATTATTGATTGCACTTACATTTTGATTTGCTTTTATTGTATTCATGAGTGTATTTGATATATTTGAACGATTTGAAGTTTAACAGTATTAATGGCATATTCCTTTCCTGATCCGCTTGAAAAAAACCATATTATTATTATTATTATTATTATTTAAAGACGACGTTCCTGGACAATTATCCATTCTAATTATTATTCTGGATTTGTTGATTCTCTAAATGTTCTATGAATCTTAATATTAATTCGAATGTGAAAGTAAACGCTAATACTAATAATAATCTGAATGTTATTAATCCCGTCTTTAAATCATAATAATAATATGATTTCGACAAGTGGATCTGGATCAGGATCACTGTTATAACTCCAAATCGATCAAATATATCAAATCTACCAAATAGAATAAATAAAACGCAATACAGGCCAATAATTATAATAGTAATAAAGCAGCAGCAGAAACAACAGCAATTACAATATTACAAATTAGAACAGCAACAACATCAACAAGTATAATTTGTGGAGTGGTGGACAAACTATTAATAATATTAGTAATACAGGAAGGCCCAATTAGTTAGAACTCAACCTGCCAACCCCTTCGATCTCCACCTCCACTTCTTCCCATGAAGCAATAAAAGCAAATCAAAATATAAGTAACAACCAACAATGCTGCTGCCGTTGTTATTTCTAATGCTGCTTGCTGTTAATTTCACTTTCCAACAAAACTGATGAAACAACAACGGATACAATAGTGTTAGCAAGATCATCAACAGATTAACATCATCAGCGCAGCAAGTACATCAACAACGGATCCAACAGCAATTAACTCAGCTAAACATCAAAAATAGCCCAACAATAACAAATGGGCACAATCCAATTCTTACAATAAATGCATTCAGCTGGTTCATTCTTTATGTCCGAATTTATCAACGAACACTTTAAATACAAACAGTTAAATTCGAACAACAATAATAAAGCATTATAAACTGTTAACTGCTTCTGAGGCATCTCAAATTGTTCAATAACAAGTTGTTCGATAACCAAATTGCTCAAAAACATGCTTGCTCAACAACGAGCTGCCCAGCAACCTACTCAACAACAGCAAGTTGCTTAACAAAAAGCTGCCAACAATGAGCTGTTCAACATACTATTTAACAAGCCTGAACTTGATTTCAATGTAAAATTTATTAATGATGTTATTCCTACTAGCAAAAAAATTGTGGATCACTATTAATAAGGAATATTATACATAAATCGATCTCCGAGGAAATTACCTTTTATGTCCTATAAATGACTAAATTATGCAGTCAAAAATATAATAATTAGCTTATTGTATCCAAAAAAAAATGTGACAAGGATATGCATGGCATACTTTATTTTGCAGTAGCACCATTTTTGAATGAAAAAAACCATTATTCATTACACTGATGAACATTTAGAGATTTGTATTGCATAAAGAATTCTTTTAAAGACTATTCAATGAAAATTTTATTTTAATGTTCATAAATTCAAATGTTTTTTCAAGAAAAATACACGTGACTCATAATAGAATAAGAAATCATTGTATATTTGTCATACTTACATTTTGTTATTGCAGTCTTACTCGATAAGTTACAAAAAAAAATGACTTTAAAATTTTTTGACAAGTTATCTCAAAACCTAATTGAACTTCTTAACGATAAAGATGATCACAATGTAGTTGTTGAAGTGGAAAATAAAGAAAAATCATTTACGGCACACTCTAATGTATTGAAATACAGATCGTCTTATTTCCATCAGGAATTAGAAAATATTCAGCCAAATGAGAATAATATTAAAATAATCACCAAGCCAAGCATTTCAGCTAAAATTTTTGAAGTTATTCTCAAGTAAGTTATTTTTCAATAATGAAATATTATTACTTATCAGTTTTATTAAAAATTTAATTTAATTTTATGCAGATATATTTATGGTGGGATTGTTAATTTAAAAAAGGTTGAAACTAGATTTATTTTTGACTTAATGTTAATAGCTAATGAATTCGAACTTACGGAATTATCCAACCAATTGGAAACTATTCTTATTGAAGATAAAGCTTCTTGGTTGAAAACTCATTTTTCTTTAGTCTACCGTGCTATTTTTGTCAAAGAAAACTTTAAAAATTTAGAAAATTTTTGTAATGACATTGTAGTCAAGTATCCTAACCTTATTTTTGATAGTTCGGATTTCAATTCTCTTCCAGAATCTTCTTTAGTATCTCTTCTCAAACGAGACGATTTACAAATGAAAGAAGTTGAAGTTTGGGACTACGTTATTAAGTGGGGAATTGCTCAGAATCCTACTCTCCCTACAAACCTTGGAGACTGGACCAAAGGAAATTTTCTCACGCTAAAAACTACTTTACAGCAATGTCTACCACATATTCGTTACTTTCATATTACAAATATTGAAATTTATGATAAAATTAGACCTTTTAAAAAAATCCTTGACAAACAACTTTGGGAAGATATCCATCAACATCTAGCAGCTCCCGATCGATCAATAAAATCAACTATTTTACCAGCAAGATCAGTCTTGGTTACAGAATTACCTCCTCGTGCAAATGAATTAAATCAACCTTTTTCAACTATCATTTCTGAAGATCACGCTGCGGAAATTTCTAGTTGGATTGACCGTAAAACAAATACTTATTCAGCAACTAATATTCCATATAAATTTGAATTGATCTTGCGTGGAACTAGAGATGGGTTCGCTCCACAAACATTTTGGAATATCTGCCATGGTCACGCTAGTACAATTGTTGTGGCAATAGTTAAAGGAACTGATGAAATCATTGGAGGTTATAATCCTTTAACATGGGATAATTATAATGATCATGATAAATGGGCGGAAACAAAAGATAGTTTTATTTTCTCATTAAAAAATAGGATTATTCAAAATTCAATCCTTAGCAGAGTAAAAGATACCAAACATGCAGTTCTTAATATAGGCAAAAATGATCAAAAAGTCTATGGTCCATATTTTGGATTTGGCTTTAGTTTGCGTAGTTATAGATCCAATTTTAATTTAAGTAATGATAGTCAACGTGATAATTATTTCAATTATTATGAAAAATGTATAACAATATCACCATATGGATTTTCTATTGATAATTACGAAGTATTTCAAGTTATTAGAAAATCTTAAATAATGAAAAAAATATTTATTTTATTATGCTAGATTTCTATTTATTAAATAAACGTATAACTTTATATATTAATTTAGTAAGTTATAAACCTATTGCATTAGTGCTTTCTTTCTGATTCCTGATTCTTAACATGAATGATTAATTCTTCAATAGTTTCATAACCTTAGCAACCAAATTGGATTAGTATGTCCATCACAAATTTCCAAAAAGTTTTTGGGACTTTGCTTTCTCACTTGACTCGAAATTATTTTCTTTTTGGTTGATCTTTAATTATTGATGATAAAATCATCATCAATTATGATTGAAAATAATTTGTTTTTTTAAAATTATTTAAATTATTTTAACCAAGTTTTTATTTTAATTTACTATCTTAATCCTTAGCATAAATTGTAATGTACATGAGCAAGTAGAGTAAAACTATCTTTACCAACCGCTATGCAAACTTTCGAAACTAGATCAATTTTATGCAGTAACTTTATTCAAGAAATTAAATGTTTATCAATGTTTAATACAAATCCAATAATAGAAATATTACAGGGCAGTCTATCTTTAATATTATTGTTTAAAAAGAAGAAAATTTATTACAATAGGTCTAGTGATAGAAACATTACAGGGTCAAGTCTGTCACTATTAATATTATTATTCCTCTAATTACTACAAGAATTATTATTTTTATTATTTGATTGTTAAAAGAAATAAAAGAAATATTACAAAAATGTTCAAAAATGTTCATATATCCCCAAAAATTGCCAGAAAGAAATAAAAGAGCTACTTGAGTTATTTGTAATAGTTATCTGCTGCATTTAGGCAAGCGACATACTGCTTGATCCTAACAGTAGAGAGAGTTTGTTTTAGTTAAAAGGTGTAACAAGAATTCTAATTAGTGAGACTGATTTCTGTAACTTTATATTTGTTCTGTGCCAATTGCGACACCATCATGTATGAGTGTGTTTTTGAATCTTGTGCAATTCCATAAAATATAATTGAATCATGCTGTATTTTATGTGAATTGCCATCTAATAATGCGAACATTTTTAAATTATAGTTGAAATGTAATATAATACTTTGAAAATTAAATTTAAATATCAATTAAAATATTTACCTCATTTATGACATTGTGTAAATTCACAAAATTATCAAACATTTTTAATGCCACTTCTGTCCAAAGACTTTGTCATTTCCAATGTTGGTTTTCAATATCCCATTCTTTAATTCATCTATCAATCTACCTAGCATAATGTATAGTTCCAAATCCACCTTTACCTATTTAACATCTTTAAATCTATCATAAGGTCATTGAATCTATTAACATACAGTTTTTTGTATTTATTAAATAAATAACAGAGAAATGATAAAAGCAAATAATGAATTTGAAAAAAAAACAAAAAATAAAATATACAAGTTTACTTACTTTTATATTCACGAACCTAAATGTTAAAATAAATTCAGTCACAATTTCAAGAATCAAGCAAATATTAATAATAAATGCTATGATAAAAATCTAAAAAAAATAATTTATAAATTAAATAATTATTTCCCAAGATCCAGACAAGTAATATTTTTTTAAAAAAATATCTACAAATTTATAGATTGATTCCAAGGAACTAATAAAAAATATTCCACCTTATATGTATTGTCAAGTTCCACAAAAATTTCCTAGAAAATATGAAAAACAATTGTTTGTGATTTTTCTTTTATCTAAAGGCATAATTCTTAATTATTTGTATCATTTAACATTTATTTTTGATTTCGGATAATTGATTATACATAAAAAAATTTTTTTGACCATTTTTATCTCAGACATTTTTTTTTGCTGTACGTATGAATTCAATTTAACTTGGCTAAAAAATAAGAGATAATTTATATTTTATAAAGTCATAAAACTAAGTAAAGAGTATAAATTTATTATTACGTTTTATTTGTATAAATTCAACTAGCTTTGCGTTTATAAATTTTAAATTTTGTAGCATTAGTAACTAAGCGACTAAGTTTAATTTATTATTATTATCACCATTTTATGCAGTATAATTTTTTAATAATTTAAACGATGTAGAACATTTTATTTTTATTATCATTGATTGATAATCAACCAATAAGAAATAATTCAAATTAATTTTTTGAGTGAGAAAGTAAAGATCCAAGAACCTTTTGGGATATTTGTGATGGGAATACTAATCCAATTCGGTTACCAAGGTTATGAAACTATTGACGATTTCGATTTAATCCTTTATGTTAAGAATTAGAAAATGCTGCACTAATGAAAAATGTCTACAAAAGGACATTTACCAAATTGATAAGTTTGTTTGTTTAAGCAAATAATAATAAAGTCTTAAACAATGAAAAAAAAATTTATTTTATTTCTATTTAAGATTTTCTAATAACTTTAAATACTTCATAATTATCAATAGAAAATCTAATTGTAATTGATGATGTTTTTACACGTTTTTCATAATAGCCAAAAGAATTATCACAGAAACTAAAACTATCTAAATTAAAATTGGATTCATGACTATACAAACTAAAGCCAAATCCAAAATATGGACCACAATCTTTTTGATCATTTTTGCCTATATTAAGAACTGCATGTTTGGTATCTTTTACTCTGCTAAGGATTGAATTTTGAATGTTCCCATTTTTTAATGAGAAAATGAAACTATCATTTGTTTCCATCCATTGTTCATTTTCAATAATACTATTATCCCATGTTAAAGGATTATAACCTCCAATGATTTCATCAGTTCCCTTAACTTTCGCCACAAAAATTGTACAAGCGTGACCATAGCAGATGTTCCAAAATGTTTGTGGAGCGAATCCATCTCTAGTTCCACGCAAAATCAATTCAAATATGTAAGGAATATTTGTTGTTGAATAAATAGTTGTTTTACGGTCAATCCAACTAGAAATTTCTGCAGCGTGATCTTCAGAAATAATTGTTGAAAAAGGTTCAGTTATGCGAGGAGGTAATTCGGCATTCAAGAATGATCGTGCTGGTAAAATATTTGATTTTATTGGTCGGTCGGGAGCTACTAGATGTTGATTGATATCTTCCCAAAGTTGTTTATCAAGAATTTTTTTATAAGGTCTGATTTTATCATATATTTCAATGTTTGTAATATGAAAGTAACGAATATGTGGCAGGCATTGTTGTAAAGTAGTTTTTAATGTAAGAAAATTTTCCTTGGTCCAGTCTCTAAGATTTGTAGGGAGAGTAGGATTCTGAGCAATTCCCCACTTGATAACGTAGTCCCAAATTTCAACTTCTAACATTTGTAAATCGTCTCGTTTGAGAAGAGATACTAAAGAAGATTCTGGAAGAGAATTGAAATCCGAACTATCAAAAATAAGATTAGGATACTTGACTACAATATCATTACAAAACTTTTCTAAATTTTTAAAGTTTTCTTTGACAAAAATAGCACGGTAGACTAAAGAAAAATGAGTTTTCAACCAAGAAGCTTTATCTTCAATAAGAATAGTTTCCAATTGGTTGGATAATTCTATAAGTTCGAATTCATTAACTATCAACATTAAGTCAAAAATAAATCTAGTTTCAACCTTTTCTAAATTAACAACCCCGCCATAAATATATCTTCATAAAATTAAAAATAAATAAATTTAATTTTTAATAAAACTGATAAGTAATAATATTTCATTATTGAAAAATAACTTACTTGAGAACAACTTCAAAAATTTTAGCTGAAATGCTTGGCTTGGTAATTATTTTAATATTATCCTCATTTGGCTGAATATTTTCTAATTCCTGACGGAAATAAGACGATCTATATTTCAATACATTAGAGTGTGCCGTAAATGATTTTTCCTTATTCTCAACTTCAAAGATTACATTGATATCATCTTTATCGTTAAGAAGTTCAATAAAGTTTTGAGATAACTTGTCAAAGAATTTTACAGACATTTTTTTTCGTAAATTGTCAAGTATCAAAAAAAGACTCAATAACAAAGTATGACAAATATGCAATGTTTTTTCTATTGAGTCACGTGTGTTTTCTTTGGACTACTTTTTTTTTTAATGACACTTGATGCTAAAAATATCATATGCAATTTCAGTAGTACAAATGAAGATTTAAAAATGGTACTACCAAAATAAAGCATGCGTATCCTGTTAAGAGATAGTCTTTTCTTTTTTGGATACCGTAAATTAATTTGTTTGTCCATTTATCGTTGAGTTGAACAGTTTGCACAAATAATTATATTCTCGATTTCATATTTGTCATATTTGGGATGTAAAAGGTAATTACCTCGAAGATTTATGTATGATATTCCTTATTTAAATTGATTAATCATCAATTGTTATTCTATTTAAACGGGAATAACATCACATTAAATCAAGTTCAGGCTTTTTGAGCAACTTGCTTGTTTTTGAATAACCTGCGATTGTTTTGATTGTTGCGAAACAACTTGCTGCCGTGGTTGAACAATTTGTTGTTATTTCGGCTGAATAACTTTACCAATAATTCACAAGAAGTTTCAATTGATGAAATAGAAACTAATACAGAATCAACAAATGATATATTGCAAGTGGAAAATTCTGAAAGTTTGCAAGAAGGAATAATGGATATTGATACTGAAGATATTTTACAATTAGAAGATTCTGAAAGTTCACAAGAAGAAGAAACAGATATTAATGATAATGATATTGAAAATATTTTTTCACAAAAAATAAAAGATTTAGAATTAATTCTTCAAGATAAAAACAAGTTTACTGTATATAAATATTTAAAGTATCGTTCAATTTATGAATTTTTAATTAATTGGAAAAAAAAAGATATGTCTCGTGATAATGCTGCATTTAATGCTGCACAAAAAGTTTTTGATAAAGGGGTATATTGCGCAAGAACAATCAAAAAATGGACTAAATACTGGCTTGAAAATAAAACAATACCAATATCAATACAAGGTTGCCATCAAAAACAAAATTATTCATTGATGATGAAGATATTATTAATGACAGTCTTACTTTTATTCAACAAAACAGTGGAAAAATAACACCAAAAAATTTTCAACAATTTATTAATTTAAAATTTCTTTCAAAAATAGAGGGGAAAAAATCAATTACATTAAAAACAGCTCGTATTTGGCTTAAAAAACTTGGATTAGTTCCACAATCTAAAAAAAAAGGTATTTATTTTGATGGTCATGAAAGAGATGATTTATTGAAATATCATGAAAAATTTTTAAAAAAAATGAAAGAATTGGAACAATTTATGCCAACATTTATTGGAAATGAAATGACACAACTTAATCCAGGAATTCCTTCAAATCAAAAATTACATATATTTATCACACATGATGAATGTTTATTTTATGCAAATGATGATCATCCGATAGTATGGGCACCAATTGGAGAACCTCCATTAAGAAAAAAAGGTCATGGCAAATCAATTATGGTTAGTGATTTTTTACTTGAAACAATTGGCAGATTAAAATTAACTCCTGAGCAATTCTTATTAAATCCAAATATACCAGTTGAAGCACGTAAATTTTTAAAACCTGAAAAAAATGAAGAAGGTTGGTGTACAGCAGAACATTTGATTGATCAAGTTATCAATTATGCAATTCCTATTTTTGAAACTATTTATCCAAATGCAATTGTTGTAATGGCATTTGATAATAGTACCAATCATGGTGCAATGTCAGAAGATGGTTTAAATGCTACAAAAATGAATGTTAATTCTGCAGGAAAACAGCCACGAATGCATTCAACATTTTTTAGAACAGATAATATATCACAATCAATGGTTTTTCCATCAGATCATCCACAATATCCAAATAAAGCTAAAGGTATGTGACAAATTCTAATAGAAAGAGGATTATGGAAAGAAGGATTAAAAGGTGAATGTAAATTATGTAAGGGAAAAGAAAAAAAAATAGATTCTCAAAGAATTGATTGTTGCATGCGTCGAATTTTATCATTACAACCAGATTTTATTTCTCAAAAATCTAGATTACAAATTGAAATAGAAAAAAGAGGTCATAAATGTATTTTTTATCCTAAATTCCACTGTGAACTGAATTTTATAGAAATGTATTGGGGTGCAGTAAAACATTACACTAGAGAACATTGTAATTATACTTGGGTAGGATTGCAAAGAATTGTTCCTGAGGCTTTGGATTCAGTTCCTTTAATTACAATTCATTATTTTGCACAAAAATCTTGGTGTTATATAGATATATATAGGAAGGGAATTACTGGTTAAATGTCAGAATTTGCAGCAAAAAAAGTATAAATCTTATAGAAGAGTTCCTGATAACATTTACAATGAACTTGAATCAGTTATTATTAAATAAATAAATATTAGATCACTATTTCGATCATTTTGATTATTGCTAAATCTATTTTTTAATTGGTTTATATATAAAACACGTGATTTTTACTAACCAGGAAAATTGAGAATTTTTTTTTATTCCATAAATCAATTCTATTATATGAGAAGAGTCTAATTTTTCTTACCCCAGTTAAATCCAATCACTAGATCAAATTTTATTTAAGATTTTATAGGTTCCTATTATAGAGGTTCCGCACTGTAGTAGAAAATCACTCTGTGCTTCAAAAATCGTGAGCGAAGTTAAAAAAATGAAAAAAATACACGAAAATTTGTGCAAATTTTCGACACCTTCAGAAATTTGCGAAAATTTTTGCCTTGTAAAATTTCCTAATGATGGAAGAAAGCTTGTAACCATTTTGTAAACAATAATTTCAAATGAATATACATCAACCTCTGGAGTAATATATAGTAATACACCAAATATATTCTTTTTTCGAGATTATTTGGATTTACTCTATTAGTTTATTTAATCTGAAATCTGAAATCTGCATATAAGCATTAAAATTTCTTATTAAAATATTTCCAGGATGAAAGTCTTGATAAACTATATCTAATTCATGAATGTGCATCAAATTTAAAGATAATTCATATAGATTTCTTAATTAAAGTTTCCAATTAATATTATTAAAATTAATTTTTAAATATTTTCAAAGATTTCCATCTTTTACATAATCTAAAACTATCATATATAAGTGTGTTTCTGGATCTTGTGTAATTCCATAAATTTGAATTGAAGCAAATTTAGTACTTGTTTTTTAGTAAATTGACATCTAATAATATAAACATTTTTAATTTTTAATTAAAATGTTATTTAATAATTTAAAAATTAAATTTAGATATTAATAAAATATTTATCTCATTTAAGACATCATTAAAATTCACAAAATTATCAAACTTTTTAATACCACTTCTTCACCATATCTTTTCCATTGTTGATTTTCAAAATCCCATTTCTAAATATCTCTATAAATCCACCTAGTATAATGTATTGTTTTAAATCTACCATTATCTATTTGTTTAACATTAATAATCTACCATAAGCATCCGGAATTATATAGAGGCGTCTAAAACGCTATATATATGAAACGTCCGAAGAACGCACTAGAACGGTGCATTCTAGTATGCTATATATACAAAATGTTCGGAGAACGCACTAGAATGGTACGTTCTAGTACGCTATATATACAAAACGTTCGGAGAACGCACTAGAATGGCATATTTAATACGCTATATGAATATAAGTGGTGTTCGTAGGACGCTATAGATTGGTGTATTTTGGACGCACTAGAACGTTTATATTTAATTCCTGATGAGGTATCCATTCTATTACAACCTACCAAGTATTAGCATTTAACTAGTATCTTGAATTAATTTATCTATTTTGTTATTTCTACTTGTCCAATTATTAAAATCATTTTGGAAATCATATGGGCTGATTTGTTTCATCTCGATGTTTTTATATCACATATGTAATGTCTGAAAATAGATTGTTATTGATTATTATCCACATGATTCAATGTAATAAAAAAGGAAATAGATGAAACAAATGAAATAATAATTTATTAAAAATAAAGCATCATTATTTTTTTTAAAAAAAATTTTTTAAAGTTCTAAACTTAATATATTTATAATATATCTAATTTTTTACTGAATATATTTGTATATATATTTTTATCTTATAATTATTAAAAATACATAATTTTATCATTATTATACATATATTTATATTCTATATATGTATTTACTCTCTAAAATCTCCAATTAGAATATAAAAATAAGATTAATAATCAATGCATTTCAAATCTATTAAATAACAAATNTATCCATTCTATTACAACCTACCAAGTATTAGCATTTAACTAGTATCTTGAATTAATTTATCTATTTTGTTATTTCTACTTGTCCAATTATTAAAATCATTTTGGAAATCATATGGGCTGATTTGTTTCATCTCGATGTTTTTATATCACATATGTAATGTCTGAAAATAGATTGTTATTGATTATTATCCACATGATTCAATGTAATAAAAAAGGAAATAGATGAAACAAATGAAATAATAATTTATTAAAAATAAAGCATCATTATTTTTTTTAAAAAAAATTTTTTAAAGTTCTAAACTTAATATATTTATAATATATCTAATTTTTTACTGAATATATTTGTATATATATTTTTATCTTATAATTATTAAAAATACATAATTTTATCATTATTATACATATATTTATATTCTATATATGTATTTACTCTCTAAAATCTCCAATTAGAATATAAAAATAAGATTAATAATCAATGCATTTCAAATCTATTAAATAACAAATTAATATTTCTTAATATTTGTAAATTATATAAATTAAGAATGTATAATTTTAATTAAAATGTAATTCCAACTGATTCAAAAAAACAGATTCCCAACGGATTCTACTATGTACTTTGACATTGAAAAAAAACATGGAAAAAAATTAGATGATCAAATTTTATAGTTGATTTTGATCAGCATTGCTGACTTGATTATTTTATTGTATTACAACTCACAATAATTAATGATTTTCCTTAAAAAATCAAAAAAAAAAATTCAATTTTATATGACAAAATTGAATGGAAACAAATCGGCCCATATGTGTTTCAAGTTACATGATTTGCACCAATTATATTTAAGATATTCTTGATTGTATTCTGGACATATATTAAATAACATTTTTTAGTATTTAAGGTAAAATTTTATTTTTTTAAAAAAAAAAATCAATAAATTTGTATTAGAATTTACATTTCAATAAGATTTTTTTACAAGTACAATTTTTCGAATTTAATTATCAATCAGAATTTTTATACTGCATGACCGAAATTTAGCTACATTAGAAATTTTCATATTAAACCACAGCGCATTCGCATAAAATTTTCAGAATATAATCTGTTTGCTTTTAATCATGCAGACAGAATATAATCTTTCACGCAGAAACGGAAAAAATGACAGTTAACAAAATAATAATTGTCGATCTGCGTGACAGGTTATATCCTGAAAACTCATGCGAATGTGGTGTTAAACTAAGCTTGTATCATAAACAATAATACTCACATGATTTTTCAGGATATAACTTTTACCTCATGCAAATCAATAATTATTATTTTGTTAACCATTATTTTTTCCATTTCTGCATGGAATAATTGTAATTAGATTATATCTTCGTAAAAAAAAAAATGATGGGTTAGAAATTATCCATTTTTCATTATTCTACAAAAAATAATAGTTTTAAGGATCTCAACTAATAGTATTAGTCTTTTTTTTATTTCTTTAAAGATTTAATATTTAAACAATGTAATAATTAAATATAAAAATTAATTAATTATAATAACGTACAAAAAAATTTCCATAAATATTAAAGATTAAACGTTAAATTCTTATTTATATATTATATTTTAACGTTTTAGGTATGACGATAAACTGTACGGTACGAAACGCTGTACGATTTTACATAAATTTTGCACAAAATTCATACAATATAGTCCTTTATTTAATATATATATATTATAAAAAATAAAAATTATATCTCAGAGTATTATATCAACCCTATAAGAAGTGCGCATACTTAATTTGTACTTGAAATATACTTAAAACATCATTAATATCCTTAAAATATACTTAAAATATTATTAATATTTAAAACTTAGCAAAAATTGTTTATTTAGATTACATATTATAATACTTAAAATATTATTAAAATATACTTAAAAATTTTTTTATAATTAAAAACATGTACTTAAAATGTATTCAAATATACTTATTATATACTTAAAATATGCTTCTATTTTTAATAAGTATATTTTAAGTATATTTTACTAATGTAGACTTAAACATTCAAATCATTAAATTTTATATACACCCTTAAAATATACTTACATTTTTTAATAATGATATTTTAAGTATTTTTTAAAGTAAATAGAATATACTTAAAATATTATTATAACTTACTTAAAACAGGACCTAAGTTATCTATCGTATTAAGTTACTGCTTATTTGTTATGTAACTTTAAAAAATATTATAGATTGGAAATAATTCATAATCGTTACTACATATAAAATTTTTTATTTTAATAAGTAAATGTTACAAACATAATTAATAACTAAAAATGCTGAGAATGTAATCTATCGACACAAAAAATTTCAGACCAAGAACTTTAAAATTGATGGAATAATGGCCTAAACTCAAATGTTTAAAATTTAAAACGTTTGAGTTTAGGCATCCATTATTCCGTCAATTTTAAAGTTCTTGGTCTGAAATTTTTTGTGTCGATAGATTACATTCTCGGCATTTTTAGTTATTAATTACATTTTTGTTATTTACTTATTAAAATAAAAAGTTTTATATATAGTAACGATTGTGAATTATTTTCAATTTTTTTTTTTTATAAATATAAAATAAATAATAAATATTATATCGTAAAACATTAAAAATATCACGCAACATTATATTGCATAACGTTACAAAATGATTATCTAAATAACTTTTTTATTTTTATTTTAGAATTATTTTTTATATAATTTATCAAATAAATAAAGAATCTTTTATATATTTTTCTTGATCTTGAATAAAAATAAAAGTATTATATGCCTATCTATTATTTTGATAATAAAATAATTCTTTATAAAAATTTAATATAAATTTCCTTTAATCTATATTTCTATGTTGTACCAATCTCAATTTGTATAACTGAACTTGTAAAATCATTTTGTCTTAAATAATTACTTGTTAAATATCTTGATATAATATAGCAGATAATAAATCTTATAAAAAAGGAAAGTAATACTATTTCAATAATAGAATTTTTATACACATTATATACTTGTTTATCATTTAACTTAATATAGAAAAGATCTTTTTACAATAATATTGAACGCATTGTTAATTATTTTTTTAAAATTTTTTTTATTAATATAATTAAAAAGTTAAAAATAAAATATATTAATTTTATAATTTTAATATTACCAATTTCAAGTAAAATTTTTTAAAATTTTGATTATTAGAATCTTTTAAATATTTGAGCAAATGAGATTTTTAAAAATGGATTAATTGTTAATTATTTGACAAATTTGTAATTAAATGAAATACCTTTTTATTATTAATAATAAAAGTCACATTATGACTATGAGAATTAAAACATTATTAACATATGGTTTTCATGGTAAATAAAAATATTTTACATTTTGATAAATTTATTATTTAAATAAAAAATTCTTTTTTTTTCTTTCAAAAATAAAATTAATTTTTTTGGTATAATTTTTTTTTTAATATAATATATGAACAAATTTTATTATTATTATTATATTTTACAAAAACAATTTTTTATAATGACTAACACTGATATCAATATCACTACTACTACTACTACCACTAATTTTAATGAAACAGAATTACTCAACAAAAATGATAATAATTCTAATAATAATATTATAAAATCTATACATGTCGTCAAAACTATTGAATTGAGTCAGACGCAATTAAAATTGAGAAAAATTGGAGTTGAGTCAAGGTAAATTTTGATTTTTACTAGTGATTGACACAATTAGTTGAGTCAGACGTAATTAAAAATTGAGATTTTAAGAGTTGAGTCAAGATCAAATTAGTTTTGACGACATATATAATAAAATCTTCAATTTCTTATAAATAAACATTTTGAACTTTGTACTAAAACAATTGAAAATTACCAACTTTTACATAAAGAAAATATTGCTTATAATAAAAGACAATTTCAACAAATTTTAAATTGTTTAAATGCTATCAAAAATCTTGAATCTTGTAAAGATATTCCATTATCAGAATTTAATTCTCCATGGGCTACTTCAACTTTTAAGCAACCTTGCTTGGCTTGTCATTATTTTGGACATTTAATAAAGAACTGTGTTAATTTACAAGAAAAAATAGAAGACTCTTGTCTTCGATGTTTTAGTAAGGAGCATCAGGTAGCTCAATGCAATCAAAAAGAACAATCTTCCTTTATTTTTTAAAAAAATTATAAAGCACCATCCTATTTTAAATCATAATTTTTTAATGTTTAAACAATATTATTATTTTGATTTTTGATTTTTTAATATTATAAATATATTATTTTTTAAAAAAAATATCATTATTATTTTTTTTAAAAAATATCAATATTATTTTTTTTAAAAAATATCATTATTATTTTTTTTAAAAAATATTATTATTTTTATTTTAAAAAAATATCATTATTATAATTTTTATTTTTCTTGAGTTGGTCGGTGACCATTTATTTAATTCTTGAGTCTTGATTGGTGACCAGTTTAATTTTTATAATAAAATCTTTATTTTCAAAAAAAAAAAAATGTTTTTGTAAACTAAGTAATATTATATTTTTATAATAATAAAATATTACAATTTGTACAAAAGAAAAATAAAATTTTTATTTTTTTTTATAAAGATTTTATTTGCAATATATCTATTAAATAAAATTAATTACATGCATAATATGTCATTACACATAAAAAGTCCAATTAAAATTTAAATAAATACATTTATCATGTTACAAAAAAATATTTAATTTTATTCATATATATCACAAACTTATTACTTTGTTAATATTTTTAATTGTAAAAGTTAGTATTGTTCTTGATATTATTAATTATGTTTTCCACTTGTAAGAAAAATAAAGTAAATATCAATAAATAAAATTACTTAATTTTTGATATCATGAATTATTATTGTTATTATTATCTTGTAAAATAAAATAAAATAAATATAATATTATAATAAATAAATAAATAAATAAAAATTACCTAATTCTTAATTATTATTATTATTATTTGTTCTTCACCTGAAAAAAAGTAAAATAAATATAATATTATAAAAAAATTACATCAAAAAATAAACAAAATTATTCAATTCTTGATAGCATAAATTATTATTATCTTATCTATTCTCCACCTGTAAAAAAAATAAAATAATAAATAAATAAATAATAAATAAAAATTATTCAATCTTGATGTTATGATTTATTATTATTATTATCTATTCTCCACTTGTAAGAAAAATAAAATGATAAAAAAAATTACCTGATTTATTAATTATTATTATTATTATTATCTGTTCTTCATCTATAAGAAAAATAAAATAAATATAATGTTGTAAAAAGAATTATATTAGAAAATAAATAAAATTACCTAATTCTTGATGACACAAATTATTATTATCTTATTTATTCTCCACCTGTAAGAAAAATAGAATAATAAATAAATAAATAATAAATAAAAATTACCCAATTATATAAATTATTATTATTTTATCTATTCTCCACCTGTAAGAAAAATAAAATAATAAATAAATAATAAATAAAAATTATTCAATTCTTGATGTTATGAATTATTATTATTATTATCTATTCTCCACTTGTAAGAAAAATAAAATGATAAAAAAAATTATCTGATTTATTAATTATTATTATTATTATTATCTGTTCTTTATCTGTAAAAAAAATAAAATAAATATAATGTTGTAAAAAGAATCATATTAAAAAATAAATAAAAATTACCTAATTCTTGATGACACAAATCATTATTATTTATTCTCCACCTGTAAGAAAAATAGAATAATAAATAAATAAATAATAAATAAAAATTATCCAATTCTTGATGTCATGAATTATTATTATTATCTATTCTTCATTGTAAGAAAATAAAATAATAAATAAAAATTACCTGATTCTTAATGTCATGAATTATTATTATTTGTTCTTCATCTGTAAAAAAAATAAAACAGATGTAATATTATAAAAAAAATCATAATAAATAATAAATAAAAATTATCCAATTTTTGATTTCATAAATTATCATTATTATTACTATCTAATTCTTAATGTCATGAATTTATTATTATTATTTGTTCATCTGTAAGAAAAATAAAATACATATAATATTATAAAAAAAAATTATAAATAAACAAATATATGTTCTTCACCTGTAAAAAAATAAAATAAAAGTCATAATAAATAAATGAATAATAAATAAAAATTACTTATTATTCTATCCATTACGTAATGGATAGAATTTTTATTATTATTCTATCCATTACGCAACGGATAGAATTTTTTTTTATTATTCTATCCGTTGCGCAACAGATAGAATTATTATTATTATTTTATCCGTTGCGCAACGGATAGAATTTTTATTATTATTCTATCTGTTACGCAACAGCATATGGGCAGATTTGTTTGATTGCGAAATCTAAAAAATCTAAAAAAGGAAATTATTATTAGTAAACTGCCTATCAATTTCCTTTTTTAGTTATAAAAAATCAAACAAATCAAACAAATCCACCCATATGGATAGAATTTTTTTATTATTCTATCTGTTGCGCAATGGATAGAATTTTTTTTTATTATTTTATCCGTTGTGCAACAGATAGAATTTTATTATTATTCTATCCGTTACGCAACAGATAGAATTTTTTTTTATTATTCTATCCGTTGCACAACGGATAGAATTTTTATTATTATTTTATTTGTTGCGCAACGGATAGAATTTTTATTATTATTCTATCTGTTGCGCAATGGATAAAATTTTTATTATTATTTTATCTGTTGCACAATGGATAGAATTTTTATTATTATTCCTATCTGTTGCGCGACAGATAGAATTTTTTTATTATTCTATCCGTTGCGCAATGGATAGAATTTTTTTTATTATTCTATCTATTGTGCAACAGATAAAATTTTTAAAGCTCGCGAGCCTACTATGAGGCTTGCGAGTCTGCTATGAGGCTTGCGAGTCTGCTATAAGGCTTGTAAGCCTACTATAAGGTTCGCGAGCCTACTATAAGGCTTGAGCCTTATAAATCAAGCCTTAGTTGAGCTTGGCTCATGATATACATGTCGTCAAAACTAATTTGGCCTTGACTCAACTCTTAAAATTTCAATTTTTAATTGCGTCTGACTCAACTAATTGCGTCAATCACTAATAAAATCAAAATTTTACTTTGACTCAACTCCAATTTTTCTCAATTTTAATTGCGTCTGACTCAATTCAATAGTTTTGACGACATGTATAGCTCATGAGCCTAAGACTTACAAGCCTATGAGCCTATAATATCAGGCTTGGCTTGGCTTGACTCAGCTCGCGAGCCTTAAGGCTTTTGAGGAGTTTTACATGATCCACATTATACATGTCATCAAAACTATTGAATTGAGTCAGACGCAATTAAAATTTAGAAAAATTGAAGTTAAGTCAAGTCAAATTTTAATTTTTACTAGTAATTGACGCAATTAGTTGAGTCAGACGCAATTAAAAATTGAGATTTTAAGAGTTAAGTCAAGGTCAAATTAGTTTTGACGACATATATAATTCACATATTAATTTACTACTATCTATGATAAATTTATTACAAGACACAGTTATACTACACAATTACATATTTGTAAATCAATTTGTCTTTTGTATTACAAATAAGAATATAATATAAATAATAAATAATAAATAAATAAATAAATACTAACTATAAATATAATAATAAAATAATAAATAATATAAGTTAATAATATATAATAATAATTAAAATATATTCTAACAATTACTTTGGTAACAACGTCCAGTTAGAATTAATTTTTTTATTTCTTCAACCATCTTAATATATCAAAAACATAACTCCTGAATAAAACTTTTGCTACTGGGATAAATATTTTAACTATACTTGTATACTAAATTATTTTGAGGTTCCGAAATTGCAATTTTAGAGAAAAAAGTCGAAATAGTTTTTCATAGAAGACGAAATTATTTTACTTAAAACCTGAAATTTTTTGACCACCCAAATAAATTTCTTGATTAAAGATACATATAATTAAGTACTTTTTTTACTTTCATATATAGAATAAATTTTGCATAAATCTCAAAAAGACAAAATATCTTAAAAATCAAAAATTAATTTTGGGAACATGTATAACTTTAATGTGACTTATCACAAGTAAATAATTTATCCCAGTATTACTAGAAATTTTTCTACCTCACATAAATTTTACGTGAAAATGATTTTTTCTAAATTTAATTGGTCCATAATTAATAAATGATCTCATATGTTATATTCACGTAAAGAAAATAGGATGATAAATGTTGAATGACAAATATGGTTTCTGTATGTAAAAAAATTCTAAATTCCCAGGATATTTAATAAAAATCGATATTCGAAGAATATGACACACAGTGATAAATATATTGTCACGTTTGGACAGCATAGAAATCAAGTTTTGAATAATAATTAGATTCCTGGTCACATCGATAGCTTACACTCTTTATGTATCACTATCTTATTTTAACACAGTATAACAACTTTTAAATTACAACTACAAAATTGTAACTATAATCTGAAAGGTACGTAAGCAACATCAGGAAATTTTTTATAACGAAAACCTTCGAAGTTTAACGTTAACCGTTGATTATCACTACGTTATCCTTCGGAGGTTTTCGGTAACCTTCGAAGGTTATCGATTTTGATATTTTTATATGACGAAATCTTACGAATATTATCGTTTTTGTAGTTATTTTGTATTGGAGGTTCTTGATAACCTCCGCTTATGTTAGATATTCATAATATATCGTTTCGTTAAACTTCGATGGTCATCACCTATATTTAATTTTTGTAAATCTCAGCACATTTATTTTTGTTGTATTCCGCATACGTTTATAATGCANTTGGTCCATAATTAATAAATGATCTCATATGTTATATTCACGTAAAGAAAATAGGATGATAAATGTTGAATGACAAATATGGTTTCTGTATGTAAAAAAATTCTAAATTCCCAGGATATTTAATAAAAATCGATATTCGAAGAATATGACACACAGTGATAAATATATTGTCACGTTTGGACAGCATAGAAATCAAGTTTTGAATAATAATTAGATTCCTGGTCACATCGATAGCTTACACTCTTTATGTATCACTATCTTATTTTAACACAGTATAACAACTTTTAAATTACAACTACAAAATTGTAACTATAATCTGAAAGGTACGTAAGCAACATCAGGAAATTTTTTATAACGAAAACCTTCGAAGTTTAACGTTAACCGTTGATTATCACTACGTTATCCTTCGGAGGTTTTCGGTAACCTTCGAAGGTTATCGATTTTGATATTTTTATATGACGAAATCTTACGAATATTATCGTTTTTGTAGTTATTTTGTATTGGAGGTTCTTGATAACCTCCGCTTATGTTAGATATTCATAATATATCGTTTCGTTAAACTTCGATGGTCATCACCTATATTTAATTTTTGTAAATCTCAGCACATTTATTTTTGTTGTATTCCGCATACGTTTATAATGCAACAATTTTAATCGACATTGCATTGTTAACAATATCCTTCGAAGTTTATTGCAGCAATTTTAATCGACATTGCACCATTAGCAATATCCTTCGAAGTTTATCGCATCAATTTTAATTGACATTGCACTGTTAGCAATATTCTTCAAAGTTTATCACAGCAATTGACCTTTCATATTATCATTAGTGATACCTGTCGTAATTCAAAAAAAGTGTCGCAATTATATGGCGCAATTCATTTTTCCTTATGGCGTAATTAGTTGCAACTGGTTGCAACTCTTGCAAATAATTACGACAGGTATCACTAATTATCTTTATGATTTTATCAAATTTTCAATCTCATATGAATATTATAAATATACCGTAAATATTCGCGACCACATTCGCAATGAAATTTCCAAATAAGTATTATCGTGTAATTTTCCGGTTCTAATATTTTTAACGTTTTTGAAGGATCGTGTAAGTTACCAATATCTTTCGAAGTTTATCACATCAATTTTAATTGACATTATACTGTTTTTGAAGTTTATCACAGCAATTTTAATTAACATTGTTCTGTTAACGATATTGTAGTAATTTTTAATCGATATTTCACATATGAATATTATAAATATACCGTAAACATTCGCCACCACATTCGCAATGAAATTTCCAAATAAGTATTATCGTGTAATTTTCCGTTTCTAATATTTTTAATGTTTTTGATAGATCGTATAATATTCTCAGCATATGTTGAAATGCTGTGAAATTATTGAAATAAATACAATATTATTATTTTGTTTGTACTGCATTATAAGTTTACGAAAATAAGTGAAAAGTTATTAATTACAGAATCCATATATTATCTCTTAAACCTTCAATTTTCATATACTACTATGTTTTAGCAACCAAATTTGTCCGCTGGACGGTCCAAGAGATAAATAAGCAGAGATTCTTTAAGAATTTTATCTTTACTTTACTGTTCTAACTGACCTTTATACATTCTTTTCTTAAATACTTTGTGGGAAGAAAAATTGCAAATATCTTTTTAAGGTAAATGGAAAACAAAATATGTATCAGTGGCTAATTTCAAGGAGGTCGAATCTTTACTAAAATTCATATCTTTATTTATCAATATAGGAGGATTTACCATTTCATAATAAAAATTTGTGTCCAGGAGGCATTTATTAATCATTTGAATATTCACAGTATATTAGAATATTAATTTTTTGGTAATGCTTAAATGTAATTGTAACCTTTCGAAATAATAATACAATCAATCAGATCTTGTGAAATGGATCGTCTTGAAAATAATGATTATAAATACAATATTTTTTCCATCACTTTTTTTTATAAAATTTTAAAATGTCCACTCCTGGTCGTAAAAATTCCAAGAGAAAAGAAACTACAGAAAATTTAAATAGAAAAAGAATTCGAACCCGAGATGTAGACCAAATTAATCGTGAGACTTCAGATGTAACCGAAGGTAATAATAATAATCTGTTCCTTTTTTTAAAAATAATTTCTAATATTTATTTATAGGAACACAAGGAACGCAAAAAGAAACGCAACATGAAGGAATACTAGAAGGAAGCACGAGAAATTTAACGATTGATAAATTAATTATGCAAAATGCCGAATTAATAAAAACATGTAATATCCTGAATAATAAAATTGATAATTTAGAAAAAATAATTGTTGAATTTATAGAAAATAAAAAAAAAGAAATTTCGTCAGCATTTGTTACGGTAATTCTAGTTGCGAAACCTTTCGTTTGATAATAAATTATAAAGGATTACTTATAATTTGTTTTATTATTAGAAATTAATAAAGGAAATAGCAGATGAAACCTTTAATAAAGCCATCTATTCAACACAAGACGATTTTAAAAAAATCTCGGAATCCGTCGCAAAAAAAAATTATAGAGAAATATTTAATACTTATTCATTAAAAAAGTGGAATACATTCTACGTCAGTCGAATAATGGCGAATGTAATTATTTTTACCTTGTTGCTAAAATATTATTTTTCAAAATATTTTAGATAATTACATATAATATTAAATTTTTAGTTATTGAAAAAGCATCACCAACTACGAGGAACTGCTGCCTCCACTTATCGAAAAGCCCTTTTTAGTATTTTTGGAGAAAAAGAACTGCCCTATATACAGAGTACCGATGATCATAATGTGATCGTAACATGGAAAGCATCTCCGCAGGTCCGCAAAATTTACAGAAACCTTTNGTTGCGAAACCTTTCGTTTGATAATAAATTATAAAGGATTACTTATAATTTGTTTTATTATTAGAAATTAATAAAGGAAATAGCAGATGAAACCTTTAATAAAGCCATCTATTCAACACAAGACGATTTTAAAAAAATCTCGGAATCCGTCGCAAAAAAAAATTATAGAGAAATATTTAATACTTATTCATTAAAAAAGTGGAATACATTCTACGTCAGTCGAATAATGGCGAATGTAATTATTTTTACCTTGTTGCTAAAATATTATTTTTCAAAATATTTTAGATAATTACATATAATATTAAATTTTTAGTTATTGAAAAAGCATCACCAACTACGAGGAACTGCTGCCTCCACTTATCGAAAAGCCCTTTTTAGTATTTTTGGAGAAAAAGAACTGCCCTATATACAGAGTACCGATGATCATAATGTGATCACAACATGGAAAGCATCTTCGCAGGTCCGCAAAATTTACGAAAACCTCTTTGAAAGAATACCCAACTCCGAAACTACATATATTGATTGTGTATTAAAAAAAACCTGTAATGCTAATACGCCGATCTATCAGAAAGCTTTCGCTATTGTTACATGTAAAAACTTTCTAAACCCCAAGTTGCCAAATATAATTAGTAAAGAAAAATAATAAAACCATTATTACTTATTTTTGAGGTAAGTTTTATATATAGTTACATAAAAAATTTAATAAAAAATAAAATAAAAAATAACAATTTCAAAAATTTTTAGGAACAAATAAAAAATGGTGAAAGTCTTCACCGCAAAATCAACCATTCAACTGAAAATGAAGATGAAGATGACGAAGATGATGAAGCTTTTATAAATGAAGAAGAATAAATTTATAAAATAGCAATAATTTTTTTATAATTTTGTATATAAATACTTTATAATATAGCAAAATTATTAAAGTAAATCTTTTGTACACACGTCTTAATATGGAAATACAATTATTATAAATATAATGATAGTCGTAGCTGTTCATTAAACATTAATTAAAATGTCTTGGAAATGTGATTTTTGTCCCCAACGTATTTTTATAACTAAAACTTCGTATACCAACCACATAAAACGATGTCTCGAAAGTGTAGATTCATCAGAAGAATTAAGTTTGGAAGTAATGATGATTGATAGTTTAGAAAGTGAAAATTTATTAAATAATGAGGTATAAAAAAATAAATAAATAATAAATAAAATAATTTCAAAGTAGTTTATACTAACCTCAATGTTTATAAAATAATTTTGAAAGTATTCACGAGAATTCAAATGAAGATGAAGATGAAGATGAAGATGAAGATGATAATGATGATGATGATTCAAATAATGCTAAAGCTGAAGAAGAATCTTTAACTAGCAATATCAGCCATTCCAGTGTTCTCTTTTTTGAAAATATGGAATTATCTAACAGTGATGTTAAAAATTACTCATTTAATAATTATGCTTCGGACAATAATAATATTTGTGAAGAAGCGGAACCTATCGAATTTCCTAATAATGCATATGCTGATTTAATGGCTCTTGTTACCAATTATAATCTATCTAATGAAGTTACCAATGCCGTGATTCGTTTTTTAATGAACATTCCAACTTTCCTTTATCTCCTCTTCCGAAAAATGCCAAAAAAGGACGCTATTAACATAGTTTTATTTTTATTATTAATATTTTAGTTATATTTTCTTATCTGTATTTTCATATTATTTTATTATTATATTTTATATCTTATCTTTATTATAGTTATTATATTATTGTCAATCAATTTAGTCATGTATTACGAATTATCAGTTGTTATCTAAATTAGTATATCTAGATTAATAATTTATTGTCGATCAGTAACGCGATGGCATAAGTGATGACAAGAGCCATGGCATAGATGGTGGCATGCATGGTGACACGCATGATGGCATACTTGATGGCATACGCGACGACATAGATGATGGCAAGAATTATTAGTTATAAATAAGCTGAGTTTTCCCTTAATCTCAGTCTTCAGTTAGATACAAATCAATATAAGTTCCAATACACTTTAGTATAAACCTATTAAATGTATTTAGCTCGTAGTGAGTAATAAATTGATAATAAAGTCTTGGTGACATTTGAATATTATAATTTATATACTTTGATATTATTATTCTTGGTGAATAATAATCTTTTCATTTGTTGAAAACCCTGTAGTTAAAGAATTGGTTTCTTTATAAATTGTCTTTGTGACGATAGAGATTTATTCTTTATAAACCTATTTAAAACCTCACCCTTGCCTCTTTCGAATAAAACCACATATCTAAATCCTTCATTATTGTATTTATTTACAAACCTTTCAACTATAGCATATTACATATAACTGCTGTGTGATCTTTTATATATAGTTTTTCCCTGCTTTAGTTGTTGTTCCCTATTTTCTTTTGAAGGTATAAATAGGCTAACAACGCGAATTAATGGAAAAAATGAAAATTCCCACTTTAACATCTAAAAAACACAAGATTCTTACTTATAACAATATAGATTATTATTTATTTTATCATCCCGTTCTTAATTGCATTAAAAATATTTTATCTATTTCCGACATATCACAAAATTTTACATTGAGATTCGAAAATTTTAAGGTATATTAAATCTATATTATATAAACTTTAAATATTGAAAATAATATTAACTGTAATATTTTGTAATATAGTACAAAGGTAAAAAAGCTTACAATAAACAATACACTGGAAATTGGTGGAAGAATACTGAAGCTTCTTTACCAGATAGTTCAAAACTTTTATCTATAATACTTTATTCTGATGCTACTACTACTGATACCTTAGGTATATATCAATTGGAAATATTTCAACTAAAAGGCGTAATAAATCTGATGCTAAACAATTACTTGGATACCTTCCTATCTTAAAAGCAAAGGATAAATTTGAAAAAAAATCTAAAGACTTTAAAAAATTAGTACGCTTAACCTTCCATAATTCTATGAAATTTTTATTAGATCCTTTATTTGCAAAAAAAGGTATTGATTTAGAAGTTGATAATGAAACATATTGGTTCTTTCCCCGTATATCAACAATTATATGTGATTATACTTGCACGCAAAATTATTTTGGGGCCCCGAAATTATAATTTTGGGGAAAAAAGTCGAAATAGTTTTTCATAGAAGACGAAATTATTTTATTTAAAACCCGAAATTTTTTGACCACCCAGATTTATTCTTTGATTAAAGATACACATAACTGAGTACTTTTTTTATTTCCATATATAGAATAGATTCTGCATAAATCTCAAAAAGTCGAAATACCTCAAAAATCCAAAATCAATTTTGGGAACATGTATATATGTGATTGGCCGGAAGCTGCTACATTTAGTTTAGTATATAAATCAACTAATTCGAATTTTCCTTGTCATTTTTGTTTAATTTCAAAGATATTGTTATCAAATACCGATTTGTCCGATATAACTTTTCGTAATAATGAAAATATGCAAGAATACTTTTACAATGATGTTGGACAGGATGTGAATTTGGAAAATATCCCTAATTATTTTTGGTCTTTACCAAGCATAAATATATATACAGCAACAGTTCCAGATAGAATGCACCATTTAGATTTGGGACTATTTCAATACCAAATAAAATTTACTCAAGCACTTCTTCAAAAACAAGATAGTTCATTAGTCGGTAAAATAGACGATAGACTTTCGAAAATTCCACGATTTCAAAAATTTCAAATGTTCACTAACGGACTTCAATCAATTTCCAGAATGACTGCAAAAGAATATAGAATTCTAATGAAAGTAATGATATTTGTGGTAGATAACTTATATGAAGAAAATAAAAATAATGTTGAAGATTTTGTTGAAAATAGAAAATTATCAGAAGTATACGCAAAATGGAATAAAATGTACATGATGAGCAGATCAGAAATATTCACAGAAAGCGATCTCGAAAATTTTCAGGTATGTTATTAAAAATTAAAATCTTGATTTTACTACATCAGTAAATTTTTTTAAACGTAAGCCTTCGAAGTCCTTCACTCTGTTAACCTTCGAATACCTCCAACATAAACGTAATATTTACGAAGGTTATTGGTACCGAAAACCTTCATTTTTATTAATAAAACATAATACTCCGGAGGTTATTGATATCAATAACCTTCAATAACCTTCACTTTATTATAATAAATGTAATATTTATGAAGGTTATTAGTCCGATAACCTTCAATAACCTTTGAAAACGAAATTATTACAATAACCTCCGACATAAAAAATTTCCTGATGTAATTATATACTAAATAATTTACCTTTTTAGAAGGATACGTTTGAATGGGCAAAACTATTTGTTGAAATATTTAAACTACATTCAAGTTTCAATTTAAAATTTCCNGACTTTCGAAAATTCCACGATTTCAAAAATTTCAAATGTTCACTAACGGACTTCAATCAATTTCCAGAATGACTGCAAAAGAATATAGAATTCTAATGAAAGTAATGATATTTGTGGTAGATAACTTATATGAAGAAAATAAAAATAATGTTGAAGATTTTGTTGAAAATAGAAAATTATCAGAAGTATACGCAAAATGGAATAAAATGTACATGATGAGCAGATCAGAAATATTCACAGAAAGCGATCTCGAAAATTTTCAGGTATGTTATTAAAAATTAAAATCTTGATTTTACTACATCAGTAAATTTTTTTAAACGTAAGCCTTCGAAGTCCTTCACTCCGATAACCTTCGAATACCTCCAACATAAACGTAATATTTACGAAGGTTATTGGTACCGAAAACCTTCATTTTTATTAATAAAACATAATACTCCGGAGGTTATTGATATCAATAACCTTCAATAACCTTCACTTTATTATAATAAATGTAATATTTATGAAGGTTATTAGTCCGATAACCTTCAATAACCTTTGAAAACGAAATTATTACAATAACCTCCGACATAAAAAATTTCCTGATGTAATTATATACTAAATAATTTACCTTTTTAGAAGGATACGTTTGAATGGGCAAAACTATTTGTTGAAATATTTAAACTACATTCAAGTTTCAATTTAAAATTTCCAAAATTTCATTCGTGGATTTATCATATTTTCAAATCAATTCATCAGTTCGGTGCAATAAATGGATACACAACAGAAACTTACGAAAGTTTGCATAAAGATTTTGTTAAAATCCCTTACCGAATGAGCAATAAAAAAAATGTGGAAGATCAAATAATGAAAACAGTAAGTTAACTATTTTATTATAAATAATATAAATGAACTATTAATTAATTCATAACTTTTAAATTTAGTTGAAAAGACAAGATATAATAAACGTGATTAATAAAAAACAAAAAAAGAAGAAGCCGACTAAACTGTTGAACTTTTCATCGAAGCTTTTTGAAACAAAATTAACAGAAGCGTATATATATTTTTGTGAAAAAATAAATGATCCAAATATTAACGATAATATGATTAAAGGTTTTGACCAATTTTTAGAATGTTTCGACGATTTTTTAGAAAATATTTTAGAAATTAAAGATATTAAGGAATGTGATATTATTATATATGGTAC
>PQFF01000031.1:234538-260746 GCA_003547095.1 Diversispora epigaea | reverse complement strand
AAAAAATCTTGTTGGGAACAGAAATTTCTGTCGTTTTTAGGACTATTTCGTATTGTTACGCTTTCTTTTGGCGGGAATAATCTTTTGGATTTTTAAAGGGGATATCTCAAACAATATAAACTCTAACTATATTTATCAAAATTCTCGTAAATCTGTGAAACACTACTTTTCTTAAGAATACTTTATGCCAAACCTCACAGGAGGCACCAAAATCTGTGGCGGTCTGCCCAGAACAAGGAGTAAAGTTACGTCAATCAGTCCCACTAAATCGAACTCTCGTCACACCCCTTTTCGTACTAACTCAACGTACTCTTGTACGCAATATTTCGTAACGCCCACTATCCGCCAGTAGGATCAAGCAGTCACTTGCCTACTCGCAACGAATAGATATATAAAATAAACTCTTAACACAGTACACACAGGTGCGATCTGAAGGTACGTGAGTAAGTGGAGTAAAAGTATCTTTTTACAGCTCACTACGCAAACTTCCGAATCTTAGCTTCAGACTTTATTCAGTAACTTTATTCAAGAAATTACAAAATTAGTAATAGAGGTATTACGAGCTGTTAACCGTTTCTCACCAATATTACCGTTATCACGAAATAAAAATATTAAAAATGTATCAAATTATTACGGGGTATATCGAAACTTTTAAGGATGTAACAACAAAAATATATCACTGCTGCTAAATCAAAACAATATGTTTCTATCTTTATTATTTATTTTATTATAAAATGCGTACCAAAAGATTATTAATTTTATTATTACAGATTAAGTAAAAGATTTTCGTAATTATTCGGAATATGCCAAAAGAAATTAAAATCATAAAATTGTAAAAATGAGCCGATCCTTTTCACATCCTAAATTACCAGTCTATTTTATACACTTTCGAACTTATTTTCCTTCATCCTGTGTTGTCGCGTCTAAACACGTTCTTTTCTATTTTTAAGGATGACACACAAGGATGAAATACTTCGTACAAAGATAAATAATCTGTCATCTAGATGGTAACACACTCATCCGGTTACACTGTCATCTCAATGTCATCTCCCGTGACCTTCGCAACATTTCGAAATCCCGTGCACATCCCATGTGGAATTCGTGCACCCTCAATATTAAAGAATGTGATATTATTATATATGGTACGGCAACTTTAGAAAATGGATCAATAATAAGGGCAAAAAACAAATTTTATGATAAACCATGGTTCAGTAATGTAGCAATTTCGATGGATTCTAATGAATCTTCTGATTATCAATCTGATGAAGGATTATGTTATGGTAAAATTTTATTAATGGCAAAAATTGAAATTAAAGAAGAATCTCCGTTAAATCTCGCATTAGTTCAATAGTACGACTTCAAATTTCAAAAAAATTCCTATCTCTATAATTGTCCTCTTTTAAAATTAGTGGAGTTATATAATTTAATTCCAATTGAAACTATAGATAATATTGTACATATTATACCTCGTTTTGACAAAGATAATGAATATTTTGTTAATAAATATATTTCATAATATTGCGAAATTATTTTTTTAAATTTCATAAACTTCTGTAATGTTTTATTTTTTATAATAATACTAATAAAAAATTAAAAAATTTCTCCAAATATAAAAATAATTAATAAAAAAATTTCGGAATATTCCCGGAATTAATTTAAGTCCCCTTTTTGACTGATGCCTTTCCAATAACTATAAATAATTCAAAATCTTTTAATAATTATTAGGATATTTAAAATTATAATGCAATTCAGTAAAACTTACTTTTTTATGGATAGTTAAATCATGATAAAACGTCCAGCGTTTGTTATTCCAATCTAAGAAAAGTTCTGGATATTTATTTATAACGTATTTCGCAGCAACTTCTTTAAATTTGTCGTCGCTTGGATAAATTGCTTCAAAAATTGTCTTGTTTGCAATTTCATTAACAAGTTTCTTTTTTTTCAAAATATTAAGAATATTATAAGTAAAATAGTTTTTTGCTTGTAAAGAAAATAAATAAATCACTTACATTAACAAATGTTAGATCATACATCTCATCCCATAATTTGTTGCTTTCCATTTTTTTTCGGATGTCAGACATTTCCTTTTGAAGTTCTCCGACTTCCTTATCAATTTTTTTTAAATAGTCTAGCATTTGATCTTGTTTTCCTTTTCTTTTCAATAGAGATTCTTCTTCTTCTAATAAAATAAATTATACATTAGAAAATATTTTTATTAAATGTTTTGAAAATTTTTGAAAAATTACCATCAGAATGTTGTTCTCTTCCTTTTTCAGTTCTTCTTTGTTTTCTTGCTTGAGCTGATGGAGAAGTTTGTCGTTCATTATCACTTCCTGTTGATCCTATTAATACAGCTTCCATTTCAGTTTTTCCTCCTCTTCTTTCAAATGATGATCTTGAAGTTGATGCTTCTACTGTTACTGGAGTAGATACTGAACTTGATCCAGAAAAAAAACTGGAAATTCTATCATTATCTCTTTGATTTTTTTTTTGATAAAAACTAATTAAAGTTCTTCGAGACATTTTGAAAATTTTTAAAAAATGTTTAAATAATTATTTGCAAATATTTTATGATAAAGATAGAAGAATTTCGATTCTTTAAATACATTTTTTTCCATCTTATTTTCTTGGAATTTAATAATAACTTCGAATACTTCATATCATCATATTTCTTTTATTAATTCGATACATATCACAATAAAATATAAATTACAAGTATTATCTTTCATTAGATGCCAACCCTTCTCTCCTTCTTTTTGACACATCATAATATTATATCCTGATTAATTACATAAATATTAAATTTATGTCGCGAATTATTTTAAGATATGTAATTATAAATAAACTTTACCTTTGATATAACGAGAAAGGCGGTATTATTGCATGCATATATGCATATCACTTAATTTTAAGGATAATTTATTAAATAAGTTATTATTAGTATATCTTTCATTTTTCGAAGTATTGTATGTATTGTCTATAGATATGTATTATTTTATTAAAAATTTATTTAATTGATTAAATTTCTACATATTGAAAAGGTATTATCTACAAATAAAATATGAATACTTTCTGAAACAAATTAAAATAATAAAAAAAAAATGATAAAATTATTGAAGCAAACTTCGTTGCTAAAATAAAATATAAAAGTATGTTGCATTATATATTAGTATTAATACAATATGAAATTTTATTGATATAATTATAATACAAATATTTATTTATAAAATATTCATTAGTATCAAAGCGTGAATTATATCTCTCTCTATAAAATTGTACAATTTTGAGAACTTAATTATACTATTGCACGAGTGCAAGATGCAATAGTGATTTATTTGGTATTATTAATTCTATTATTAATAGTGTCTGAAGTTTATCGAATTTCTACATTTATAAAGGCAATCATAAACCTGTGCATAACAAGTTATAAACCAATGTTTTCACAGCAATTTTGCACTGTTCTTCGATATATATCGTAGCAATTTTAATTGGCATTACACTGTTAACAAATATTCTTTGAAGTTTATCACAGTGATTTTAATTGGAATTGCACTGTTAACAATATCCTTCAAAGTTTATCGCAGCGATTTTAATCGACATTGTACTGTCAACAATATCCTTCGAAGTTTATCTTTAAGTTATACTCCGTTTTCAAATTTTCTTCGAAAGTTAACGTTTTTTATTTGTTTATTTGTACAAAAAGATCAGTTATCTTATCATATGACTTCTTATTTAACACAATATTTTTTGTTTATTTTCAGAAATAACTACTTTACTCTCTTAACAATCCTTATGAAGCTCTTTGAAAAGAAATACATTTATCTTCCTATATTGAATTGAATTTTGTTATTATTATATCAAATACACCATAATTCAAAATGTATTTAATAATATTTATTGACTTTATTTATAATTTTAACAAGTAAATAAATATATTTCATATTCTGTTTACTTTTAGGAATACCTCATTAACTTTAACATACACTTATGAAACACTTCGAAATGATGTATTTTATCTTCCTATAATTTATTTTGTAATATTTATTGACTTTATTTATAACTTTAACAAGTAAATAAATATATTTCATATTTTGTTTATTTTAGGAATACCTCATTAACTTTAATATATACTTACGAAACACTTCAAAATGGTATATTTTATATCTTTCTATAATTATTGTTATATCAAATACACTAATTTTATTGTAATGCTATTGATTTATGTGATTTTAATTTCATATAAGAATATTAATAATATATATGTATCTAATAGAATATCTTCGAAGAGACAAGAAATAATAATTTATTTTATTAAATAATTATGTTAGGGTTTTATGTAGTAGTATTTGAAATTATAAGTTCTATTTTGTTAAAATATTTATGATAACAATGTAAGTATTCGAACTATTTATTTGAAAAATTAATTTGCTTCAAATCGCAAAACGTTACAATATTTAATAATTATATGAAAATATACGACGTAATACACCCTTTAATAGTTTGATATAAGAGAAGATTCAAAGCAAATAATAATATTAACTTTAGTTACTATAATAGAAAAATTTTGTGAAAGAAATTTGAAAAAATCTCAAAAGGTAATTAAATATCTTTCGTAAGATTACGAAAAACAAAAATGAAGCTAAAATATTATTATCTTTTAAAAAAGAACAAGATGAAAAGAAATATCAAGAAAATATAATATTACAGAAAATAGGAACCTGTATCATATTTAGGAATTGTTGTAGACGTATTAGATGTATAGAAAATGATTACCTCGCGTCATTGTACAAAAATGTTGTGGAATTTTATAGGAAAATAGAAAAAAAAGAAAAATTTTAAGAATGTTATAAAATGTTTATTATCATCTTTTAATAATAAAATCAATAATAAATTATATAAAAATTCAGAAAGTAAAGTAATAAAATATTACAAAATAAAATTTCTACAATTATATCGAAGTATAATGAAAACAATTAAATTCGAAGTAATTCGAAAGCAATAAACTTAAAACAAAATACGTCAAAATACCAATCGTTGAGTTTCGAAAGTTTACACAAATATTAAAAAACATAATATTAAACTTCGAAAGTTTTCGATTTCGCAATATACGTATCGAAATTTAATTGTAAATTTCGATTTCGGAGGTTTGCGACACAATCGAAGATCTTCAAAATCTAACGTTACGATATAATTTCGAAAACCTTCGAATTAATATAATTACTGATGAAGTGAAGTAAAGGTATTTTTCCTTTCACTGGGTACGTTAGCAAAGTTAAACAAATTCAAATAACTTCAGGAAAAAATTAAAATGTTTATTTATAATTAGAAAGATTTATTAGAAGTTAGGTAGCAAAATATTACAACGTGTTTCTATTTTATTACTATTTCATCAGTAAATTTTTTTAAACGTAAACCTTCGAAGTCCTTCACTCTGATAACCTTCGAATACCTCCAACATAAATGTAATATTTACGAAGGTTATTGGTACCGAAAACCTTCATTTTTATTAATAAAACGTAATACTTCAGAGGTTATTGATATCGATAACCTTCAATAACCTTCACTTTATCATAATAAACATAATATTTGCGAAGGTTATTGGTCTGATAACCTTCAATAACCTTTGAAAATGAAATTATTACAATAACCTCTGACATAAAAAATTTTCTAATATTTCACTATTTATTATTGTTATAGTTTTTAATAATGAAAATATATGTATAAAAATAGAAAGATAAAAGTAAATAAAAATTAAAATATTACTATCCTAAAAAAAATATTCCGCTCTTGGCTTTCTTTTTCCATTGTTACTTTTATATTTCTCTCTCATTATTTTCTTTCTCCCATTATTTTCATCATTTCTATCATTTCCATCATTTTACAATTCCATCATTTTCATTATTGTACAACTCCATCATTTTTATCATTGTACAACTTTATCATTTTTATCATTTGTACTTTATTATTCCTATCATTTCCACGTCACATGTTTTTCACACTATTTTCTTTGTACCACATTTTTAACCCTCCACTGTCATCACAAATATTTCTTCCTTCAAAGGGGAGTTCCTGTGACCCTGCGTCATTGTTTCAATAGTTTTGAATTATTCATAAATTTGCTTTTTCACAAGTTTGCATCAGCCTTTCATATTTTAATTTCAGAAGTCTATATAACTAATCAAGTGTAACATTATAAAGGTCTTTTGACCGCAATATTTCAGTAATCCTTTTACCCTTAAGGCTATTGTTTATAGTTGTGAGCCATTCTGACACGAGTAACTTCGTAGTTCCTGTTCTATCAATGTAGTAGTTCGCTTCACTTGGGCAGCATGAATATATTCCTTAAGATGTCTATAAGTATTCACTCGTTGTCTATTTGAATTAGTGGAGTTTATTGCGACAGATAGTAAACCTGATATATTGCAATTGGATATATCCTTTATTAAATTATATCCTTTATTAAATCATATCCTTCTTCTGAAACGGTTATATCAGTAAATTTTTTTAAATATAAACTTTCAAAGTATTTCATTTCGATAACCTTCAAATTATACATGTTGTCAAAACTATTGAATTGAGTCAGACGCAATTAAAATTGAGAAAAATTGAAGTTGAGTCAAGTTAAATTTTAATTTTTACTAGTAATTAACGTAATTAGCTGAGTTAGACGCAATTAAAAATTGAGATTTTAAGAGTTGAGTCAAGGTCAAATTAGTTTTGACGACATGTATACTTCAAATACCTTCAACATAAATGTAATATTTACGAAAGTTATTGGTACCAAAAATCTTTATTTTTATAATAAAATGTAATACTCCGGAGGTTATTGATATTGATAACCTTCAATAACCTTCATTTTATTATAATAAACGTAATATTTGCGAAGGTTATTAGTCTGATAACTTTTAATAACCTTTGAAAATGAAATTATTACAATAATTTCCAAATATATTACGTCTATGATATAGGGAGACAATATATTATCATTCGTAGCTTCCATCAAATTTGGTACACTGTTTCCAAGTATCGCATATATACCCATATTATCTACAACAAGTTATATATCTCCAGTTATATGTGTTGCCCAAATCCCAAATAATTTGGAATTTGGAACACCAAAATACACAAATTATTAGTATTTGGGATTTGGGATTTGGGATTTTGGCAAAAGATACTAATTATAATTTGGGATTTGGAATTTAGGATTTGAGATTTCGACATTTGGATTTTGAATTTAGGCGGCAGGTATATCTCCAGCAAGAATTATTAATTCTTCACGTATTTGTTTTATTTTTCTTCATAAGTTCTCAGGAATTTATATTATTTTATTGTTTATTACTTTTTTTTTTTTTTTTTAAATTTGCAGTCCTTTTAATTGAATTAAGTCAAACGTAATTAAAATTGAGAAAAATTGGAGTTGAGTTAAGGCAAATTTTAATTTTTATTAGTAATTGACACAATTAGTTAAGTCAGATGTAATTAAAAATTGAAATTTTAAGAATTGAGTCAAAGCCAAATTAGTTTTGACAACATGCATAATCCATTGCATGTGATATAAAACTCCTTTGTTTATATGATTTCAGCTAATTATCATGTACAGATCGATTATTAAGCACTTCATTTTTTATACTTCTTAATATGTACGACCCATTATTTAGGCATTGGTAAATGTAATGTAGTCCTGTCCATCTGTTTTGAAATTTGTCCCCATGTACTTGCTGTACACTAGTCAAAAATTTATAAAACTTACACCTATCGGGTACCAGNACGCAATTAAAAATTGAGATTTTAAGAGTTGAGTCAAGGTCAAATTAGTTTTGACGACATGTATACTTCAAATACCTTCAACATAAATGTAATATTTACGAAAGTTATTGGTACCAAAAATCTTTATTTTTATAATAAAATGTAATACTCCGGAGGTTATTGATATTGATAACCTTCAATAACCTTCATTTTATTATAATAAACGTAATATTTGCGAAGGTTATTAGTCTGATAACTTTTAATAACCTTTGAAAATGAAATTATTACAATAATTTCCAAATATATTACGTCTATGATATAGGGAGACAATATATTATCATTCGTAGCTTCCATCAAATTTGGTACACTGTTTCCAAGTATCGCATATATACCCATATTATCTACAACAAGTTATATATCTCCAGTTATATGTGTTGCCCAAATCCCAAATAATTTGGAATTTGGAACACCAAAATACACAAATTATTAGTATTTGGGATTTGGGATTTGGGATTTTGGCAAAAGATACTAATTATAATTTGGGATTTGGAATTTAGGATTTGAGATTTCGACATTTGGATTTTGAATTTAGGCGGCAGGTATATCTCCAGCAAGAATTATTAATTCTTCACGTATTTGTTTTATTTTTCTTCATAAGTTCTCAGGAATTTATATTATTTTATTGTTTATTACTTTTTTTTTTTTTTTTTAAATTTGCAGTCCTTTTAATTGAATTAAGTCAAACGTAATTAAAATTGAGAAAAATTGGAGTTGAGTTAAGGCAAATTTTAATTTTTATTAGTAATTGACACAATTAGTTAAGTCAGATGTAATTAAAAATTGAAATTTTAAGAATTGAGTCAAAGCCAAATTAGTTTTGACAACATGCATAATCCATTGCATGTGATATAAAACTCCTTTGTTTATATGATTTCAGCTAATTATCATGTACAGATCGATTATTAAGCACTTCATTTTTTATACTTCTTAATATGTACGACCCATTATTTAGGCATTGGTAAATGTAATGTAGTCCTGTCCATCTGTTTTGAAATTTGTCCCCATGTACTTGCTGTACACTAGTCAAAAATTTATAAAACTTACACCTATCGGGTACCAGATAGGTGTAGTATCCGTGCCTAATATCGTACATATATTGGGTACCCGATAGGTGTAAGAAAATATTTTTCACACTTATCGGGTACCCGATATATGTAAAAAAACATTTATCACACCTATCGGGTACCCGATATATGTACGATATTAGGCACGGATACTACACCTATCTGGTACCCGATAGATGTAGGTTTTATAAATTTTCGACCAGTGGTAAATCAGATTGATATTCCAGTACCAAGTCACCAACTCTATAAGTGATAGTCCTTATTCTCCTATTGTAAATTTTCTTTTGCTTTTCTTGGGCACCTTTTATATTTTTAGCAGCTTTTATCTTGTTATCAGTGAATAACCCAATGATTTTGCCAATTCTTTTAGCAATTAGTTTTTTATATTGACTTTTGTTAATCAACTCTAACAATCACATTAACGCATCAAGTTCCACCAGTAGAATAGGTGTTCAACCATACAGAAGATAGAACGGTTTGTATTTCGTAATATTATTTTATATCGTACGATTATACCTGCCGCCCAAATTCAAAATCCAAATGCCAAAATCCCAAATGCCAAAATCCCAAATCCCAAATCCCAAATTATAATTAGTATTTTTTGCCGAAATCCCAAATCCCAAATCCCAAATTATAATTAGTATTTTTTGCCGAAATCCCAAATCCCAAATCCCAAATACTAGTAATTTGTGCATTTTGGCATCCCAAATCCCAAATTATTTGGGATTTGGACAACACGTATACGTACGATACACAAAAAGGGTTGGGAATATTAACACATCTCAATCATAAATTGTATCTCGTACACATTTAACTAAAGTTCAGCATAATATTTGGTTAAAATATTTTGTTAGTCTATCAGTCTATAAATAATACGTGATATACAGAAGTAAACCTGTGGTGCGATCCCATTATTTCTACTAAATTTGTCACCATTTAGCTTAAGAACATTGCTCCCCTATCAAAAAGTATCTCTTTAAGACACACATGTCGACATTATATATGTTCCTAAAATTTATTTTGAATTTTTGAGATATTTTAACTTTTTGAGATTTATGCAGAATCTATTCTATATTTGAAAGTAAAAAAATACTTATATGTATCTTTAATCAAAGAATTTATCTGGATGGTCAAAAAATTTCGGGTTTTAAGTAAAATAATTTTGTTTTCTATAAAAAACTATTTCAATTTTTTTTCCTAAAATTACAATTTTGGGATTTCAAAATAATTTAGCATACAAATATAGGTACGACTACTACACTTATTGGATACCCAATAGATGTAATATAAGTAGATATCAGGAACCTATCGGGGATCTATCTGGAGGAGATAAGTGCTCAATAAGTTCCCAATATTCCAGATTTCAACTAGTGTTGAATAGTCTCTTATGAATAGTAATGAATATACACGAAACAAATGGTCAAAGAATAAATATGTATAAGAAACTTGGTGACTACTTGCAAAATACTCAATTAGGAAATACCATGACAGTACTAAAAAGAGAATCTTATCAAAATAAAGCACAAATCTACCAAATAGCAACACAAGTACGGTCAATATTTCAAGAAATAGGATCACCATATGCTAGAAGTTTTCAAAATATTATACCAGATTGGATCTATAAGTTGTCAAAATTAGAATTCGAAAGATTTCAGCAGCTTTATAAAACAATGGATGTACAATTAATGAAAGATCTGTTGAAAATAGATGTATGGTCATAAGAGCTTCCCTTTGAAGAAGAAAATATTTGTGACAGAACAAATTGGTAATCAGGTGAAATGTCATGAGAGATAATAATTTGTGTTACTAGATGATAATCTGTGTAACCATCTGTAATATGCCATATGAGGATAAAAAATAAAGTACAAAGGATGAAAGATGACGTACAAAGGATAAAAGATGAAGTACAAAGGATGAAAGATGAAATACGAATAATAAAGGATGATGCACAAAGGATAAAGGATAAAGTACAAAAATAAAGTGTAAACAAAAGAGAAAGTATAAATATGACTGCTGTTGGGAATAAGTTTAGACAGTTTAGTTACAGTTAAGATAGTAATTAATTAGTTAGAAATGATTTGGAATAATTTGAAATTCTTTAATAATTATTAAATAGAAAAATAAACGCATAACAATATTTCTGTCATTGAATAATACTTTACTTTTAAAAACTTTTTATTTTATATTTTAATAAACTTATATTTTGTTTCATAATATTGCGAAATATTATTAAATATTATTTGATACTGCGTTACTACTTTTACTCCACCTTACTCACTGTGCCTTCATGATTAATTTGATTATTATTTGATTATTATTATTATTTATTATATATTTATTATCTGTTTCGAGATAGGCCAGTTAAATCGATTGTATTAGCTGTGATCTACTGGCAGATAGAGCATATCATTATTTGTTTGTGTGATGCAAACTGTGAGAGAAGTCTTCAAATACTCTGCACTCCTGTGACAATACTACATACACGATATAGATTTTTAACTTCAAAAATTAAAAAAATCTGGNACAAAAATAAAGTGTAAACAAAAGAGAAAGTATAAATATGACTGCTGTTGGGAATAAGTTTAGACAGTTTAGTTACAGTTAAGATAGTAATTAATTAGTTAGAAATGATTTGGAATAATTTGAAATTCTTTAATAATTATTAAATAGAAAAATAAACGCATAACAATATTTCTGTCATTGAATAATACTTTACTTTTAAAAACTTTTTATTTTATATTTTAATAAACTTATATTTTGTTTCATAATATTGCGAAATATTATTAAATATTATTTGATACTGCGTTACTACTTTTACTCCACCTTACTCACTGTGCCTTCATGATTAATTTGATTATTATTTGATTATTATTATTATTTATTATATATTTATTATCTGTTTCGAGATAGGCCAGTTAAATCGATTGTATTAGCTGTGATCTACTGGCAGATAGAGCATATCATTATTTGTTTGTGTGATGCAAACTGTGAGAGAAGTCTTCAAATACTCTGCACTCCTGTGACAATACTACATACACGATATAGATTTTTAACTTCAAAAATTAAAAAAATCTGGGTGTTTACTTTACACGTGTGTATTGTGGATTTTGTTGCATTAGTGAATATGCTTGCTTTTACATATGTATCTCTGGAGATTATTATGTTGTGTTGATATCAATGTTATAGATGATTGAGTATTTTTTGTCGTTTCAAATGACCATATACATACTTTTAAACATATTCATATTCTGTATAAAATAATAGCAGATACACAATCCAGAATTGATTCATCAAATGAAAGAATTTCAAACTTGAAGAAGCAGATAATGATCATTTAGCCAAAATTAAAAAGCTGGAACAGGATGTAATGGTACTTAAAAACAAATCAGAATCTAAGAAAAATCACAAATTCCAGGCTAAATGTATTCAAATAGCTGAGGAAATTCTAAATGAGGAACCGTAGTTGAATATCATCCATCTTTTATTAAAGGATTAGAACTTGATGTTCTGTCAATGCACAGTTAATAAGTTCAGTTAATAATTATTATCACACGTGACAATGCACACTCGAAATAAAATTTTATTAATGATATGTATACAACGATAAACTCTTTTTTTCGTCTGTAATTATGGCCACATGGGGTTGCTCTCTCCATGTCATGTTACCTGTATAATCATGGTTGAGTTAAATCCAGATATAATAAAATTCCGCAAAAGTAAACACGGTTATATATGTGAAATTCGACTCAACTTTATTGAAAACTTTTAAATGCATTATATATAATAAATCAACAATCCTTTTATCCATCCGTGATCGAGGATGCTTTATTCTTTATTTTTCAATGCTACTCATACACACGGTTAAAAAAAAATAAATTCCAATTTTGATGAAATCTTTATTATTTTCATATATTACTGGGTTAAGCACGGATTCTTTTTTTTACTATCAACGCAAAAAAATAATACATGTAGAAATAAAAATACATATCAGAAATTCTTTCATCTATCACTTTCTTGACCAGTACATTGACGTTTTGAAGGATTGCCACTGTCTTTATCATTATCATAAAATGCCTTAGCTTGGGCTTGTAATATCTGGGCAATATACGTCAACACTTCTTTTTCAGGTTCCATATTACCATTAAAATTGCACGTATATTCTTTAGAAATATGAACCGTCGGGTCTTCCAATGATCCAGTCCAACGGACAAATCGCCATAATTTTCCAGTTGTAACTATTCCGAACATCGCATGTTCCATTTGGCCCGTTTGCGTTTATTCAAATGTTCTTCTATTGCGCTGTGCATTTGCACAAGAACCTGAGCGGCTCCCTTGTTCATATTTTCTGCTTTTGCCTCACATAACAGCACCAAAATTTCAACGATAATCACCATGTAGTCTACAGGGCCATATCCATGACTTCCATCCAGGTCTAATTCCATGTATAACTGTGTTAAATCGTTTATGTGGTCTTGAATATGACAAACCGCATTTTTTATGAAGGCAGAAATATATTCACGAGCTGTCGTCTCATTGGTGAATTCGCATTTTAATGAACTAAGAGATGTTTGAAGTTCAGCAACAAAGCCTTTTAATCTGTTTTCAGTAAATGGGCGCTCTAATGAGGGAAGATCATTTAAGTTAAATCTTGGAATTCCACTAAGCGATTTATAGTTCTTTTTTAATATTTCCTTAAACACATCCTTTAGTTCCCAATCGCTGTATGATTTTTTACCTTCAACTTTAACTTTTAATTTAAGATTATAATTGTTGCTATTTAGTTCGATTCGAGATAATAGGATATTAAAGTTATGCTCATTTATAATCTCTTGTTTCGTTTCTTCACTAAAAAAATACACATCCTCTGTTTGCAAATCATACTTTCTTTTAACTATTTCTCTCAACAAATTCAAAGAGCCACTTGTATGCGGTATTTCAGCACTACCATGTTTATCTCCGTACGAATGATTTACTATAACTGCATTTGAATGGAAACTAATAAGTATTTATTTTACGGAAAAAACAAAGCAAGAAAATAAAAACTTCATTTACTATTTGCATTCGAAAGTGGATAACGAACAATTAGTGGGTTTATGTCTGTTGAATTATCTGACAGGGATTTGAGGTCGATGCCCGGTCGAAGAGGTGTGTTGTTGCTATCTAAGAATAGGATATCTTCTGGTCCGACATTTTTTAACAATACGATCTCGTTCTTAAGAATACGTTTGAAATCGTCCAAGTCTTTGGATTCAGATAAGTCGGCTCTCAATTTTACAGCATCCAATTTCCCTTCTAGCAAAACCCACATCTTTATTATGGAGTTTGAGATACTCGGGCGTTCTGTGAGCTTTGTAAGCCTGCTTTTATCTTCGTATGACATCTTTTTTTCAACTGCGGATAATAATAATAATACTAATTTAGGTTAGTGAATAAATTAATTCTATTGACACATACGCATTAAGTCTAATTAATTGCAGATCGAATTCAATACATTATAAAAATGTAATAAATGTGGCCGCAAAAATTGATTACATTTCTAATCTCGCAAGAAATTAAATCTTTGGGAAATTTGGTTTTTTAAAAATTTGTTGGCAGATATATATATATGTGAACGACATCAAAGTTTAAAACGAGTATACTACATTTTAGGTAAATTGAGACAAAGAATTAATCAAATCAGGTAGTTGTACAAGGAATTAGATCATAGAAATTTCAAAAATTTCAAAAAAGGATATAGATGAGTCAATACCCAATTTGTAATTACGATCACACGGAGGTACCTCATAGCCACATGAAACTCGATATAAAAAGTTATTAATGTCCGATAATATTTTTTTAACGTTATTTTTACAATCACTATTCCTATTATAAAAATTTTTACTGTACGTAGATTGCCTAATATTCCCACCAAGCTCACGAATGCGCACTGATACGGAAAAACACATTTCATCAAAGGTATATTTTTTTTCGCCGCGACCCTATCGAAGATTTCTTTAAAGCGGGAGAAAATTGATAAGGTAATATCTGTGTATTGAATTTTGTTCAGATCCTGCAATCAAGAATAATGATTAGTAAATTTTTCCTGTTATACATCTCGGCTCAATCTACCGATTTTTAAATTATTATGGTAGGTTTCTAAATTTTGTTATATTCCCAGTTAGATTATTAATCATAGAAATAATATTCTGCGCCTCTGGCACGTAGTTTGCATCACGAGAATTAATTTCGGCTCGATTTCATTAATGGTAGTGTTGATCTTTGTATCACGGGAGTTTGTTTCATCGCAATTTTTTGCTTTACATCATATAAAAAGAACCACAAATGGGTATTTTCGGGGAACATCTTCGCGACAATAGAATAAATAATATTCTAAGGATAAATTTATTCTAGACCCGGGGTCTATTTTAAGGACACTCATATTATAATTTAATTAACTTCGAGATATAAATAGCACTGTTCACGTAATGATAGAATTACCTAGTTGGGTTATCCGTGAAACTGAATTTATCTGCTCAGATTTATCCAAAACATGTAGTGTAGCAAAGTTTGTTTAAAGCAAAAAATAAAACTTTATTAAAAATAACTTTTTACATGTATAAAATGTAATTACAACTGTAAAAAAAGCGACTATAGAATTATTATAAATTATCATGAAAATTGTTGAAAATTGTTTTCTTTTTTTTTACAAATAGTGATCAAATTTGAATGTTTGATTCCAATTTCTAAACTAACCTAACTATGATTAAATTGATTGGATTGAAAAAATATATAAAGAAACACATAAAATATCTACTCTGAGGAAGTAAACATATTTGTCACACAAGAAAGAAAGAAATATAAAATTTAAGTCTCATTTGAGTAAAAATTTTGCTTAGTTAAAACAAAGAAGTTATAAAGCTGACAAACAAACAATTAATTGTGCTAATAATCATGACAAACAAATTATATCATGACATGCAAAGAAAACATAAAAATAGGAAGAATGAGACTTTGGAACAGCGTCATACATGTGATCACGAAGGTAAAATAAAAAAAAACTATTGAAACTGAAGTAAAATGTAGAGAACAATTGGTTAAAAAAAAAAATGAATGAAAAAAAAAAGAGCAATAAATAAGGGGCTTAACTTAATATCTGGTGAATGTTCTAATCACCAAGAAAATAATGTGGAAGAACAAAGATAAGTATATATACATAATCAATTTAAGTTATTAATAAAGAAAATTGGCTTAAATAAATTAAAAAGTGAATGTAAATAATGCTTTGGACAATTATCTTTTGCATTCTCCAAAATTGGATTGTTTTCTGAATCTCTTTCTACATTCCCTAAAATCAGATAGCTTCCTGAATCTGATCAAAAACTTCTAAAAAAATTTTGAACCAAAATAAACAAATTTGAAAATAAATTTTGTCTGGTATGCAATAATATCAGGAAATTTTAATAGGCGAAAATTTGTACAAATTTTCACTTCGAAAATTTCCACAAATTTCTAACATTTTTGAAAATTTACGCAAAAAAATTTTGTAATATTTTCACAATATTCATAAAAATTTCCACAAGATTTCGCAATATTTCGCAATATTTTTATTATTTTATTGTGGTATTTCAAATATTACTATTATTTTATTTACATTAATTTTAATATTTACAAAAATTTTCAAAATATATAAATATTTAAAAATTAATTTTTTATTATTCTTCCTTACTTTTATCAATATTTATTATTTCATTATGATATTCGTTACCTTCATCAGTTTCGTAAACTTTGTAAACTTCATAAGCTTTGTTATTTTCATCAGTTTTGTCATTATCACCATCATTTTCTTCATCTTTTCTTATAGAACTTATTTTTTTCTTTTCTTTTTACGAGGCTTCGATTTCAATAATTCTTTTATTACTTCTATAAATTGCTGGTCTTTCGAGAACTATTGATTTTTTGAAAGCTACTAGTTTTTTGGAAGCTTCTTTTAGTCTTTCGAGAAAGTCAGATTTGCATTTAAAACTTTTATTATTTTCAATTTTATTCTATTTTTCTAAAGTTTCATTAGTTTTTGAAAATTTTAAAAATTTGGCATGATATAGAATTTACTTATTAGATTTTTTAAAAGAACTAGTTTTATTATTTTCTCAGATATTTTGATGTTTTTATTATTTGGATTAAAGATAATTTCTGTAATAAAAATCTCCCAGGCAATTTGTAAATTTGGAATATTTTTTTCTTGGGCCAAATGTTTTTAATTATTCGAGTTTATACTTGCACGCAAAATTATTTTGGGGTCCCGAAATTGCAATTTTGGGGAAAAAAGTCGAAATAGTTTTTCATAGAAGACGAAATTATTTTACTTAAAACCCGAAATTTTTTGACTACCCAGATTTATTCTTTGATTAAAGATAATTTCTGTAATAAAAATCTCCCAGGCAATTTGTAAATTTGGAATATTTTTTTCTTGGGCCAAATGTTTTTAATTATTCGAGTTTATACTTGCACGCAAAATTATTTTGGGGTCCCGAAATTGCAATTTTGGGGAAAAAAGTCGAAATAGTTTTTCATAGAAGACGAAATTATTTTACTTAAAACCCGAAATTTTTTGACTACCCAGATTTATTCTTTGATTAAAGATACATATAACTGGATACTTTTTTTACTTCCATATATAGAATATATTCTGCATAAATCTCAAAAAGTCAAAATATCTCAAAAATCCAAAATCAATTTTGGGAACATGTATATTCGAGTTATATAAGTATCCTCCTCGTCCTCTTCAATTTTATCAAATAATTTTCAAAAACTATTTAACAGGATTCTTTTTTCATATACTAATTTTCGAAGCTTTTGCTACGATTAAAGGTGGCACCTGTAATTATAAATTAAGAGTTATAATATTATTGCCTGTATTATAATTATTAAGGATTTCAATAAAAAAAATCTGTAATTTCGTAATTCGTAATTATCCGTAAATTCGTAATTGTTCCGTAAATCTGTAATTATTCCGTAAGTAAAAATAATACTCATAATTATTTAATTTTAAAATTTTATTATTAAATTTTTAAACATTTAAATTTAAATATCTATAATTATTTTAATTTTAATATACAAAATTTGAAACTTTTACATAAAATACAAATTATTTTTAACTTTAAGTTTAATTATTAATACTTTTAATATTTAATTATTAAAATTAAAAGTTTTATATGTAAAAACTATTAGTAATTATTTTTAAAATTAATTTTTAATTAGTAAACTTTATTTTAAAATATTTTGGTCAAAAATCATCTGATTTGAATAAAAAAAGTATTATTTTGAAGCCAAAAACATGGAGATTCCAAATATATACTTTATTATTACACAAAAGTCTGTAATTAGTTACAGAATTATAGATTTGTATCGTAATTCATTTAAAAAATCTGTAATATTAAGGACTTGTAAAAATAATTAAAGACACCAGCTTTACCACCATGTTATCTTTGATTGCCTTATATTCTTCATTAATAAGTTTATGTACTATTGTCATTTTATTACCTTGTTTATCTGACATCTCTATACCTCTTTTTTCTTCTTATTCCAAGACCATTTTATAATGTTTTGCTTATTTCATTTTCATTAGTGTCCTTAAGTATTCGAAGATTTGTATCTGAATCTTTTTAATTTTACTGGTTTCTGTTATGATGAAAAATTTGATCTTATTTTCAAAGGACTTGTATGATAGTCCTTTATTATATTCACAAAATTGAATCTGTTTAAGTCAATTATACCTCTTATTTGTCTTCCTATATCTATTTTTAAGAATTGTTCCTTTTGGAATAACATTGTAATTTCCATTTTCTGTTTTTTGCACCTTTGATTTATACCAATTATGGCTAATTTTTCAATGATCTTTTCTCTAAGTATTCTATTAAAATCTTGACACTTAAAAGAATACAATATATCTTTTGGTTTTTTTCTACAACATATACATAATGTGAATTTATATATTATGGGATTTCTCATATGGAGATTCTTCATTACTGGCAATAATATATTAAAATATTAATATCAGTAAAATTAATTAATAATTTTATTTGATCAACTTTTTGTCATGTGATCAAAATTGTATCAGCTAATCAGAAATTGCGCCTAAATTTAGCCAGAAAAAAATTAATTAGCCTTTGAGCCAGAATTTAGCCAGTGCAATTTAATTAGCTTTTGAGTCAGAATTTAACTAGAATTTAGCTGATATAAAATTAATTAGTCAAAGGCATAATTATTAAGCCAACCTTGATATCAATTGAGCCTTTTACTTTTAGTCTGAGGCTATTCTTTCGATTGTTACTACGTGCTCCAAAAATGCCAGTTTCGCCTAGAAGAAGTTGCACTTTTCTAAATTTATTTTTAGTCCTGCTCTGTTTAAAAGGGTAAAGGTAGTCCTCAAGTAGTTCTCATGTTCTTCCTGGGTTTTCAAGTAGATGATAATATCATCTACGTATATTAGCACGAATTTTCACACTACTTTGTAAAATACTCAGTCTATAACTTGCTGAAATATTGCGGGTACATTAATAAACCCAAATAGCATCATCAGAAATTCACAAGTACCAAAAGGAATAGTAAAAACAGTCTTCTCCTGGTCCTTAAGTGACACTTCCATTTGCCAAAATTCAAATGCTAAATTGAATATTGAAAAGAAAGCAGAATGTCTTAAGGCATCCAATATACTATTTTTGGAACTGGGTAAGTGTCGAATTTGGTAACTGCATTAAGTTTCCTGTGGTCAACACATAATCTGAACTTTTTGTTTTTCTTGTTGACTACTACCGTAGGTACTGACTATAGGCTAGATGACCGCTGTATTAATTTATTTTCGATCATATGCATGATTTCCTCCTTCAAAAATTTCAAGTGTCGAGGTTAAGGGTGGAAGGCTCAATTGATATAAAGGTTGGCTCAATAATTGCGCCTTTGGCTAATTAATTTTGCGCCAGCTAAATTCTGGCTAAATTCTGGCTCAAAGACTATACCTGCCACCCAAATTCAAAATTCAAATGCCGAAATCCCAAATGCCGAAATCCCAAATCCCAAATCCCAAATTACAATTAATATTTTTTGCCGAAATTCCAAATTCCAAATCCCAAATACTAATAATTTGTGCATTTTGGCGTCCCAAATCCCAAATTATTTGGGATTTGGACAACACGTATATCAAAGGCTAATTAAATTGCGTCGGTTAAATTTTGGTTCAAAGGCTAATTAATTTTTTTCTGGCTAAATTCAGGCGCAATTTCTGATTGGCTGGCGCAATTTTGGTCACGTGACAAAAGGTTGATCAGATAAAATTTTTAATTAATTTTACTGATATTAATATTTTAATATATTGTTTTAAAATAGCTATAATTTGGTCAATTTTAATGTTACAAAAAAAAACACTCTTTCTCTTTTGTCACAAAAATCGAAAACAACAAAAAAATTTAAAACCGGTTTGGTGCCATAAAAACGTTAACGACGTCATATAAGGAAGNTTGGCTAATTAATTTTGCGCCAGCTAAATTCTGGCTAAATTCTGGCTCAAAGACTATACCTGCCACCCAAATTCAAAATTCAAATGCCGAAATCCCAAATGCCGAAATCCCAAATCCCAAATCCCAAATTACAATTAATATTTTTTGCCGAAATTCCAAATTCCAAATCCCAAATACTAATAATTTGTGCATTTTGGCGTCCCAAATCCCAAATTATTTGGGATTTGGACAACACGTATATCAAAGGCTAATTAAATTGCGTCGGTTAAATTTTGGTTCAAAGGCTAATTAATTTTTTTCTGGCTAAATTCAGGCGCAATTTCTGATTGGCTGGCGCAATTTTGGTCACGTGACAAAAGGTTGATCAGATAAAATTTTTAATTAATTTTACTGATATTAATATTTTAATATATTGTTTTAAAATAGCTATAATTTGGTCAATTTTAATGTTACAAAAAAAAACACTCTTTCTCTTTTGTCACAAAAATCGAAAACAACAAAAAAATTTAAAACCGGTTTGGTGCCATAAAAACGTTAACGACGTCATATAAGGAAGGCCAAGGCTTAAGTATATAATACCACTCCTTCTGAGGCAAGGGGCTCTGCCGGACGAGACTGAGTTGGGGGCCTAATATCTACTATTATATACTTGGCGGCGGTCTTCCTCCAAAAAGAGGTTCTTTCGTCTTGGGAAGAAACACTAACAAAGAAGACTTTGGATAACTACCACAACATTCTGGAGCATAGTGAGGAAGTGTGACTTTGCAAGTGGCGGAAACCTGGAACACTTTTCACTCAAACGACACAGCACAAAAAATTCATAAAAAATATTTCTTTTTGTCTTTTATTTGGAGGCTTACTTTTCATTTATTTTGGGTTTCTTTTCTTTCTTTAATTTTGGAAACTAGCAACACAGTTTACATTCTTTAAAATAACACAAAACACTTAAAAATATTTCCTTTGACTTTTTTATGGTTTTTCAACATTCACTTTATTTTGGTTTTCTTGGTCTTTTTTTTTTGGGACTTTCGTGAGGAATTTTCAAATATTGGTTTGCCCCCAATTTTGGTCACATGAGGGGATTCGTTACACTTCAGATGTAAACAAACTAAATTAGATGCAACAATAAAGGGTAAATTGGTCACATGCGGGAACATTATACGGCAGACGTAAACAAACTAAAAAGGTAACAACAAGGGTTAATGGTCACATGATAAGATCCACATAATAACAATTTGGCCAGGAGAGAAATAGTCAACACGTAACGATCAGGTGCTTTTTTCGCCAATGGTATCACTTAGATATGCTTAGTCACTGACTTTGATCTATAGCGTTGTCACCTGCCTTTCGGTAAAGACATAATTCTAAGGGTGACTTAACGGTTCTTTTAGGAGTTTATAGTCCTTCCCCGATAGGTACAAGACTGTTGATTAGAAGGCACCACTGATTCAATTATTTTAGAAAGGGAATCAGACCTTTCATTGATTATTTATCGGTTATTTCATGATTTTATATCCAAGTATCCTTTATTCGTTATTCGGTTATTCTTCTTATTTTATCAGTTCATTATTTCATTAAGTTGTCATTAAATTCCTTTATTCACAAGATCTTCATCCGGTATCCTGACTTCTCTCCAATATTTCATTATCGTTGTTATTAATACAGGATTTATTATCTTTAAGATAATAATATTCACTATTTACATTTGACGTAATGTTTCGACTTCTCCTTTATTTCCATGATATTATCCACGAATTCCAGGTTATATTATTATCATTAACTCAAGAATTATAATGTTATACAATTAAGCAATCAAGCGATAAATCCCATAACATCAATAATCTTTTCATTAATTAATTATAATATTAGATTATTTATTCCAAGATTTCAGGGTTTATTTAATAAAGTATTTTATTAAATAAATATTTTTAACATTTTATTTACAGGTGAATTTTTTACAAGTTATTTCTTGGAGTTTTAATTGATAAAATTTATTATAAGATAAATTTCATTTCTTACAAAATTCTACAACTAAAATCTGTTGGAATCAAGTCGAATATGGAGGGTATATATAGGCAAACACCTTACTGTGCCATTACTGTGCCTTACTGTGCACTAATACTATTGGCTAATATATCTACCATATAACTTACTAAATATAGAATATATGTTATACTAATAATTAATACTAATGAATACTATGTAATAATAATTAATACTAAGTAATACTAATTAATGATAAATGTTAATAATTATATAATGTTTGTATAACTATATCACGTGAACATGTGACTTGTGTTACTATAATTTGTGTGGCTAAAACTATTTGACTTGTTAAAATACATGTTAATAAATATTGCTAATTATTGTTAAATATTGCTATTTGTTATTAATTATTAAATAAGACTATTGATATTAATATTTCTGTTGTTATAAAATAATTTCTATTAAAATACAGGGTTATTTGATATTATGGTCATGTGTTTTAGTATATTTTGACCATGGTAATTCTCTCCGGTAACAGCGTCAACAATGGCAGGTACCTATACGTGAAAAGTTAAACAGCAAATATCAGAACGTTCGACTTCGGCAATATAGGATACATTTCTCTCCTGGGGTCTAGGTGACACATAAAGTAACGAAAGGGGACGTGACGATAAGTCAGTGGGGACAGGTGGGATTAAAGGGGTTGTGATGGGTTGGAAGGTTAAGGGTTTGAAGTTGTTGGGTGGTCTGTTGTATTCATGTCGTCAAAACTAATTTGACCTTGACTCAACTCTTAAAATCTCAATTTTTAATTGCGTCTGACTCAACTAATTGCGTCAATCACTAGTAAAAATCAAAATTTGCCTTGACTCAACTCCAATTTTTCTCAATTTTAATTGCGTCTGACTCAATTCAATAGTTTTGACGACATGTATAGTCTGTTGGGAAATGTGTTAGATGGTGAGTTGTTGGTTAGTGGGTTGTATATTAGTTGTATTTTTATTTTAGGAGATGTAGGCAGGTAGTTGAAAGGTTGTTGAGGAGTTGGTGGTTTTTATTGGAGTTCGGATTCCTTCGGGCATTGTTACCGGATAGAATTACCATAACAGAAATATATAACCATTATATTATTTAACCCTGTATTTTAACAGTTAACAAAGTATTAACATAGTAATTTATTAATAACGATTAATAATAATTAATAACATTTATTAACATGTAAATAGGAAGTCAAATAGTTTAGTTACACAAAATGTAAGTAACACAAGTCACATGTTCACGTGACATAGTTATACAAATATTATATAATTATTAGTAATTATCATTAATTAGTATTACTTAGTATTAATTATTATTATATAGTATTTATTAGTATTAATTATTAGTATAACATATATTCTATATTTAGTAAGTTATATGATAAATATATTAACCAATAGTATTAGTGCACAGTAGTGGCACAGTAGTCTAAAAAGTATAAAAAGAGAATCTATTTGACTTGATTCCCTTAGCTTTTGAAGCTCAAAGAAGTTGGAAGTTAATATTATAATTATAAAAATATAATTGTATTATTAGGAAGTGATTATTAAATAAAATATAAATAAATATTAAATAAAAATAATTAGAGAGATTTATTATCGTATTTGTTTGATATAATGTTTATTAAAGTTATTTAATAAAGGAAGTACTAATGAATTAAAGATGATATCTTTAATAAAGGATGGAAGTATCTAAAGTATAAATTATAAGGAAGTTATCTATAAAGGAAATCTGTAATAAAGGAAGTTCTAAGTTTAATAATAAAAGGATTTATTATTAAAGGAAGTTATTAATAAATGAAGTTATTATTAATAAAAGTAATTATTAACAATAAAGTTATTAATGGAAGTAACAAAGTTATAATGACTTGAAAGAATAATTAGTTTGTTAGTTCTAACTAAAAACTAACTGGTGCCTTCTAAAAGTAAAGTAATAACCAAACTAAAAGTCTTGTACCTAACGGGAAGGACTATAAACTCCTTAAAAGAACCGTAAGTGGAATGTAGGAAAGTATACCCGCGACAGCGTGCAAGGTCCTTAGGCGTCCATCATGGCTACCCTATATGAGTGATAGGGGAGGAGACTAGGTATACGAGCTGAAGATCTAGTCATTTCCGACCAAGCCTTGGGATTATACATGTTCCCAAAATTGATTTTGGATTTTTGAGGTATTTCGACTTTTTGAGATTTATGCAGAATCTATTCTATATATGGAAGTAAAAAAAGTACCTAGTTATGTGTATCTTCAATCAAAGAATAAATCTGGGTGGTCAAAAAATTTCGGGTTTTAAGTAAAATAATTTCGTCTTCTATGAAAAACTATTTCGACTTTTTTTCCCAAAATTGCAATTTCGGGGCCTCAAAATAATTTAGCGTGCAAGTATACTTGGGATATACCTTACAAGAGCGGTAAGGGATATACGTGTTGCCCAAATCCCAAATAATTTGGGATTTGGGACGCCAAAATGCACAAATTATTAGTATTTGGGATTTGGGATTTGGGATTTTGGCAAAAAATACTAATTATAATTTGGGATTTGGGATTTGGGATTTGGGATTTTGGCATTTGGGATTTTGGCATTTGGATTTTGAATTTGGGCGGCAGGTATAGTAAGGGAGCAGTCTTTTGATGTGAGCTGATGCAATTGACATTTGCAACTTGATATCCCAGTTCTCCTTTTTTTTACCTGTACGCCGTTGTGCGAAGGGGCATTGAGTCCTTAAATAATTTGGCGAATGTGGGGGTTTCCTCTTGGGGTCATATTTCATGACTCTTAGCGAGATTGGGTCGTAGGTTGATCTATAAAATTGTTTTTTTTATACGAATTAGCTTTAGCTTTACTTTTATTTTTATGTACTTTTTTTAGTGATTTTCTGAGCGTTATTGTAGTTTGGAAATTTTATAATAAAGTTTAAATAAAGGTACAATCTACGTTAGCCAGCAAAAAAAAAATTTTAATGTTACAAAAAAAAAACTCTTTCTCTTCTCTCGACGGATACTCAAAATGTGCAGTAAATAACAGAACGGGTTTCTATAAGTTCGACTTTAGTTGGAGGTTAACGGTCATATTGGATAAGACTAAAAGGGCTGGACTGAGTTCTTGTAAAAACTTGCGATGTTATTTCTGGTGTTTGGTTCTAGGTTCTTCGATAAAAACGTAGACGGTTTCTTTGCTTTCTTTCTGGGAGCGTATGAAAAGAATATTTTTTTCACTCCTTTCGTACCAATATAAGGGTATATAAAGTAACGAAAGAACGGTTAGAGGTCACTACCTTTTCCTGGTCTTGGAAGTATTGCTTACACGAACGTTAGAAACGAAGAAGTCAACTAGCGCTGTTTATTTTCTTTAAATAAGAAGAGGTTCCGCACTACAAATTTTCCTTTTTTCATGGCAATAACTTTTTTGGAGGATTTGTCAAATTTCGGTTTGACCCTGATTGTCGATCATGACGATCATTTGGTGCATGATGAAAAAATTTAATTGGATGAGCACGTGGAATTTGGACGACGATCGACGAGTTGATTTGGGGAGAATATGTGTGGTACACAGGAGTCGACAGGGGATGTGGATGTTAATAAAATTATTGGATACTTTAACTTACAATCTGCAGGGGTTTGATCGAGGAAACGTCATCAGAAAACTTTTCGGGGCGTAAATTTACAGAAAATTTACGGGACCTACAGAAATTTACGCCTAAAAAAATCAATTTTTTTGACTTTGATCACTATTTATAAGACAGAGAGCGATTTTTTACTAAGATATTCCTATGACAGATCGAAAGATCTGGTTCTTAGCTACAAGATGATATATGTTTCATTT
>PQFF01000031.1:203129-218991 GCA_003547095.1 Diversispora epigaea | reverse complement strand
TTTCGAAAACTGTGTGAAAAGTTGCGAAAATTTTTAAAAAATTTACGAAAATTTTCGAAAATTTACGAAAATTTGCGAAAATTTTTTGCGGAAATTTCCGAAGGTGTCGGAAATTTGCGGAAATTTTCGAAGTGAAAATTTTCCGGAAATTTTCGCCTTTTAAAATTTCCTGATGACTTATTGTCGCATCTAATTTAGTTTGTTTACATCTCAAGTGTAACGAATTCCCTCACGTGACTGAAATTTGGGGGTAAACCAACATTTGAAATTTCCCCACGAAAGTTTCAACGATAAAGACCGAAAAAAAATCAAAATAAAGTGAAAATTGTAAACCCATAAAAGTCAAAGAAAATATTTTTTAAGTGTTTTTGTGTTATTTTAAGGAGTGTAAACCATGTTGCTAGCTTCCCAAAATTAAAGACAGAAAGAAAACCCAAAATAAATGAAAAGTAAAGCCCCAAGTAAAAGACAGAAGAAAATATTTTTTNCGAAAATTTACGAAAATTTGCGAAAATTTTTTGCGGAAATTTCCGAAGGTGTCGGAAATTTGCGGAAATTTTCGAAGTGAAAATTTTCCGGAAATTTTCGCCTTTTAAAATTTCCTGATGACTTATTGTCGCATCTAATTTAGTTTGTTTACATCTCAAGTGTAACGAATTCCCTCACGTGACTGAAATTTGGGGGTAAACCAACATTTGAAATTTCCCCACGAAAGTTTCAACGATAAAGACCGAAAAAAAATCAAAATAAAGTGAAAATTGTAAACCCATAAAAGTCAAAGGAAATATTTTTTAAGTGTTTTTGTGTTATTTTAAGGAGTGTAAACCATGTTGCTAGCTTCCCAAAATTAAAGACAGAAAGAAAACCCAAAATAAATGAAAAGTAAAGCCCCAAGTAAAAGACAGAAGAAAATATTTTTTTATGAATTTTTTGTGCCGTGTCATTTAAGTGAAAGTGTCCCAAGTTTTCGCCACTCGCAAAGTCGAACTTCCTCACTACGCTCCAGAGTGTTGTGGTAGTTACCCGAAGTCTTCTTTGTTAGTGTTTCTTCCCAGGACGAAAGAACTTCTTTTTAGAGGAAGACCGCCGCAAAAGTATATAATAGTAGATATTAGGCCCCAACTCAGTCTCGTCCGGCAGAGCCCCTTGCCTCAGAAAGAGTAGTATTATATACTTAAGCCTTGGCCTTCCTTATACGACGTCGTGAACGTTTTTATGACACCGAACCGTTTTTAAATTTTTTTGTTGTTTTTCGATTTTTGTGACAAAAGAGAAAGAGTTTTTTTTGTAACATTAAAATTTTTTTTTTTTTTTAAGCAGACTAGTAAGGTCTTATCTTTATTTAATAAGTATAACTCATATACATAATTGAATACAAAAATGGACACAACTTTATACATATTGGAAAATAAAAAAAGACTAAAAACAACTGATAGTTATTTTACCGCCTGACCAGCTACTACAGAATAATAAAATTATTCCGAAGAGGTCAAGACCCCACGTTCGTCTATATTATAAAGAAGGTCATGCATATCATGACCTTGAAAAAAAATGTTATTTAAAATTGTATCCGTTAGTGTCTCGGCAAATTCTTTAAGGGTCTGTTTAAGAAGTTTATATTCATCCGAAATCAGTTTGAGTTTTTTCTTGTGTTGTCGTTTACTCTCTTTGGTGATATTTGCCTGTTCTCTTTCCCATTTTAAGAATTCCTTACACCTGTCGAGCCATCTTTCCCATTTGAGGTCCCTCAATTTGAGATAGGTGTCTTTAATTATCTGTGTTGCTTCTGAGTTATTGACTATTCTGGTAAGCAGTTTCTTTAGGAGTTTAGGTATCAATCCTCTAATGATGTCTATGAAGCTGAATCTGTTTTGTTGTTCAGGTGTATTCGACTGCCTTCTTGCATCAACTGTATGGAAACTGCTAGATGTTATTATGTTGGTAACCACCTGTTTTTTACATGTTCCTTTGAGGTTTACTACCATGGTTACTATATTATTTAGGAAGCTTTTTTGCAAAATTGTTTTGTAATCTTTACATGTGAAGACATGTATGCTGTCTTCTTTATGTTCGTAGCAGGCAGTACATGTGTTGTCCTTGTATAGGTCAGGTCTTCTTTCATGTAGTAATGTTTTTGTTGGAAGTTCGTCATTTAACAGTTTTATGCTAAATTTCCTATTTCTGTGGTCTTTATAGGAGGTTGTTAAATTTGTGATATTGGTTTCGTGTATAAGTTGGAAGGTGGTTTTCCAATCTGTTGCTTGTTGTATGCTTTTATTGTTCCATTTAATTGTTCTACCAAGCGTAGCCCATGCCATGTGATGTGTGACTCGGGTTTGTGTACGAATAACTTCTCTTGTTGGTAAGTCTATGACTTGATTATTCCATTTGACCAATATTCTCTCGTGGATGTAGTTGTAGTTGAGCTGCAATTCTTCTCCGTGTTTTGCCCCTCATTTCGCGAGTTTGTCCACCTCATTGTTGTTCTTGTTTCCTTTGTGAGCTTTTACTTTTATGTACTGGATTTGTATGTTTTTTTGTGCTGTGAGGCTTTGGATAACCATTAGCATGCCTAAGTTCTTGTATTTTTGCATTTTCTTCTTGTGTGTAGGTAACTCAATATTTTTGATAGCGTCTATGCTGGCTTGGCTGTCCGTGTATAGTTTTGCTTTTGAAGAGTATGGCAATATTTTAAGAGCGAGTAGTATGGCCCATAATTCTGCTTTTGTGGACGATATTGGTCCCCCCGATACCCTCGCTCCGATGGATCTTGCGTGAACTTCTTTGTTTAGTGTTGTGAACTGGAAAATGACTCCAGCCCCCATTTGCCGGGGTTGTTTTGTGGTTTTGTTAATGTTGTCTTTATTCCGTGTGTTTCCCTTACTCACTTTGCTGGTTAAGGAGCCGTCTGTGTAAACTTCGAAGTTGTTGAATTCTTCAATTTCAGCTGCGGTAGACTTCATCTGTTGCATGGTCGCTATTGGGGTGATGATGATATTTTCATTTAAAGAATGTGCATTTTCCTCGGTACCCTGTATGTTGTTAGTACTTTCTGTAGTTTGTGTGAATTCTTGTATTTCGTGTAAGTATATTCTCAAAGATTCCGGGGAATTTTTCACTCGCGCTCTTCTTTGTTTTTGAGAGTTTCCCCTTTTAGAGTAGCAAACCTCGGTTACGGGTAACACTATCAGGTCTTGAGTTTCGGCTAACGTTATGCAGTTCTTCACTATTCCAGTTTGGTTATATTTAGCTTTTTGTGTTGTAGTTTCTTCGCTAAGATGACAACCGTGACATGGTTGTAGGATGGATGTAGGTTCCTCGTCTGTTATTTCATTGATCAGATGTTTGATTATAATTCTGGACCCTTCCGCACCTTGCGGTTTCTTGTATATTTTTCCCTGTACTATTTCATTATGTTTTGTCCAAACCACTGCTTGTCCCCGTTTCTGTTGTTCCTTGTCGAGACGGGTTAGATTATTTGCCGTATTACGGTGTTCTCTAGGTCTGGGTATTTCCATGTTAAATTTGACTGCTTCAATTAGTTCGTTCCACCATTTTCTAAGTTTGCGTGGTTTAATGTCACAACTGGTTTGTGTTCAGTGAAGTGTGTGTTCGTAATTGGCGTTTAGTAGCTGATTCGTATACATTATATTGTATTGTTTCAGGTGATCCTTATGTTTGAGAAACCTAGTGTTGAATAATTGTTATGTGCTAAGTGCCATATTGAATACGTGCCACCTACAGGAATAATTGGGATGTTTCCTTTGATCGTGTCTTGTATTTGAATGTTGTGGGTTGCCAATAGTTTGACCGTTTCCCCGCTTAAGTTCTTGTGTCGTTGTTTGAACTGAGTGATGACTCTAGGGCTCCATAGTTTCTCGGACGTCCACAAATTATTTTGCAACTGTTGTATCCTGATCCTAGTGGTCTCACCACTGTCGTTATCGTTATTGATTCTGCGGGTGAATTCCAGTCCCTGCATTTGTAATTGGCGATCTGTAACATTAAAATTGACCAAATTATAGCTATTTTAAAACAATATATTAAAATATCAATATCGGTAAAATTAATTAATAATTTTATTTGATCAACTTTTTGCCACGTGACCAAAATTGCGCCAGCCAATCAGAAATTGCGCCTGAATTTAGCCAGAAAAAAATTAATTAGCCTTTGAGCCAGAATTTAGCCGGCGCAATTTAATTAGCCTTTGAGCCAGAATTTAGCCAGAATTTAGCTGGCGCAAAATTAATTAGCCAAAGGCACTGTTGACCGTGACTACCTTCGAGACCAAAGTCAGGGTAGCAAAGCAACTATAACAGGGATTATATATTATAAAAGGACTATAATTAATATATTAAAGTTGGGATAGTAATGTACAAAGGATTTTATTAATGTGGTTTCTTATGTCGAAAGAGGCAGGTGTGAGTTTTTTNTAGTTTGACCGTTTCCCCGCTTAAGTTCTTGTGTCGTTGTTTGAACTGAGTGATGACTCTAGGGCTCCATAGTTTCTCGGACGTCCACAAATTATTTTGCAACTGTTGTATCCTGATCCTAGTGGTCTCACCACTGTCGTTATCGTTATTGATTCTGCGGGTGAATTCCAGTCCCTGCATTTGTAATTGGCGATCTGTAACATTAAAATTGACCAAATTATAGCTATTTTAAAACAATATATTAAAATATCAATATCGGTAAAATTAATTAATAATTTTATTTGATCAACTTTTTGCCACGTGACCAAAATTGCGCCAGCCAATCAGAAATTGCGCCTGAATTTAGCCAGAAAAAAATTAATTAGCCTTTGAGCCAGAATTTAGCCGGCGCAATTTAATTAGCCTTTGAGCCAGAATTTAGCCAGAATTTAGCTGGCGCAAAATTAATTAGCCAAAGGCACTGTTGACCGTGACTACCTTCGAGACCAAAGTCAGGGTAGCAAAGCAACTATAACAGGGATTATATATTATAAAAGGACTATAATTAATATATTAAAGTTGGGATAGTAATGTACAAAGGATTTTATTAATGTGGTTTCTTATGTCGAAAGAGGCAGGTGTGAGTTTTTTATACAAAATACAAGCAACAAATGCTTAAACAATTAACAATTCACTAAGAATTATTATCAAATAGTCACTAAAACTTTATTTTTTGAGCTCGATCCTAATCAGAACTGTTTTTACATCTGGGCAAAAATACCCTCTATTTATAAGAAAATACTAATGTATCGCGAATTATAATTAATAATCTAAAGAACATTTCGGGACTTTCTATAATTTTCCGGTACGATTATTAAACTATTTTCTAGAGATTTTACCAGAGGTTTTAGTGGTTTCATCAGGGTAAAATCTCTTATCGCATAATGTTACACAGTATATAAAATCTACTTTAGAATTTACATAAATAATAAAAACTCTAAATGTAATACAAATATCGAAATAATGACTATACTAATAATACATATAAATAATAATACTAATAGTTATATAATAAAGTAATAAATAATATAAAATATAAAATAATAATACTAAAATAAAAGAATAAAAAATATGGCTAACAATTCTTTCCCTTTTAGCTTTGAGTTCCTACGAAATGACTTTCGAGTTTACTCATGTGACTACATTTCTGAATAAATTCTTCAAATTCTTTTTTCGTTAAACAGAATAACCATCGTGGAGTTACTTTTTCTGTTAATCTAATTGGAAATTCATCTATTTCTTTTAACAATCGATGAGCTCGTTTAGAGATTGTTCTAAGTCGTATAACATTTTGAGTACTGTTTTTTGTCAATTGGACTTGGAGTTCCTTCTTCGTGATGTTTAGTTGTAATTGATTAATCTTAGTCTTAAGTAAAGAGTATGCGAGTAGTCTTTTCCCATTTGGATTATTGATATTATCAGAATACTCCAATAATTTCTTCAAGTCAGTTTCAGTATATAATCCAAAATCAAAATCTAAATCAGCATTAAATAAATCAAGAAGATAAGGGTTGAAATCTTTTTTCTTGATATTTTCAGTAGAAACACTGATAGTTTGCTTAGGGGTTCTAATAAGATAACCATCAGGTTTTAATTGGACGTTAACTTCGCTAATTTCACCATGAAAATTTTGGTACAATTCAGTTAACTTTTGTTGGAGGTTCTGTAAAAATGCCATAGTTTTCTTGCTGTCTAATTATTAAAATAAAGCCTATTTTTATAGTTTTCAATCGTATTTACGCTGATATCAGTGCTACCATTGATCACGGAGTAATTACTACTTGTGGTTCCCAATTTAATTCGTGATACATTTTTAGCAGTGATCCATTAATTGATGCTAGTACTACTTTCCTTTTTAAAGTTCTTAGTTTATATACTCCTTTATATGGTTTATCATGGATATAGTAAGGACCTTTCCATTTCGGCTCTAATTTTCCTGTGTGACTGGTCTGTTTGGCGGCTTCGTACATCAAAACTTTATCTCCAATTTGGTATTCTTTCATACTTTTTATTCGACGATCGTGATACTCTTTTTATTTCTATTGTTGTTTTATTATACGAATTTGGGTTTGTCCTCGTACTTTCAGTAAGTCATCAACAAGGGTAAATAATCAAGTTAACAGGTTATTCTCTATTAATTCATGATCTTCTTTCATAGGAAATTGTACAGATCTTCCATATACTAAATAAAACGGTTCTATTTTTGTAGTCGCTTGTTTTGCAGTTCTATAGGTGAATAGGACGGAAAGAATATGTTTGTCCCAATCGGTGACGTCTTCAGATACTTTGGTTAAGAAATCTACTAATGTTCTATTAAATCTCTCGGTTAATCCATTAGTCTTTGGATGATAAGGGGTAGAATACAAGTGCTTAATTTGAAACTTTTTTAACAAATTTTCAATTAATTGATTTTTAAAATGAGTTCTTCTATCAGTTAAAATAATATGAAGACAACCGTGTCTACAAATAATATCATCGTAGATAAAATCTGCTACTTGTCTGTAGTTTCTGGAATAGCTTGTGCTTCAGGCCATTTGGTTAAATATTCGGTAGCAACTACTATATATTTATTTCCTTTTTGCGTTACGGGTAAGGGTCCTACAATATCTATACCAACTCTATGAAAAGAATCTCCTACTAGTATAGGTTGCAGTGGTTCAAGATTTCTTCTTCTATTTCGTCGTTGACATGTGTCACAGGTGTTAATATATTCTTTCACTTTTTCATACATTTGTAGCCAGTAATATAAATTGTGTATTTTGTTAAATACAATATCTACTCCTAAATGTCCACTCAACGGATGATTATGTAACATAAATAAGACAGGTTCGATTTCATGTGGTTGTAATACTTTTACTAATTTTCCTCTCGTTTGTCTTTGTCGGTCGATCTTATGTAATAAATTGTTTTGTAGTTTGTAAAATTTGCTCTTTGATTTAATTCGATTTTGTTCTTGTTTGGTGATATGTGGTAAAAATATATGGGTTGATAAATAAGACTTTAAATGATTATACTCTTGGGTTTCCATTTTTAATAATATTTTTGCCAGGACACCGACAACCTGGACTGAATTGAATTTTCAGTCGGATTTAAAATTTTCTATTATATAAGTTTTTAAGCAGGGAACAAAACTAATATTCTAATCGGGAGAAAAAATCAGCATTATTATGTTTTTTTCCGGCTCGGTGTAAAATAGTTATATTATAAGAATCTAATCGAAGGATCCAATGTGCTCGTTTTTCAGATAATTCTGCGGTTCATAACCATTTTAAAGCTGCATGGTCGGTTACTACAAAGAAATGTGCGGTACCAAAATATTGTCTAAAATGTTCAACAGCTCATACTACAGCTAAACATTTAAGATCGGTAGTGGAATAATTTTTTTCTGCTTTATTCAAGCTTCAGCTCGCGTACGCAATAGCATATTCTCTTTTATTTTCTTCGTCTCGTTGTGCTAATACAGCACCTAATCCAGATCCGGATGCATCAGTATGCAAATAAAATGGTTGATCAAATTTCAGATGTTGCAGGATAGGGGCGGTAATTAAATATTCCTTTAATTTTTCAAAGGCTTCTTGTTGCTCATTAGTCCAATTAAATACTACGTCTTTCTGGAGTAATTTATTCAACGGTTTTGCGGTATCGGAGAATTTATTGATAAATTTTCTATAGTAAGAGGCAAGACCTAGAAATCTTCGAAGTGTACAGAGGTTATGCGGAATTGGAAAGTTTTTAACTTTAATTATTTTGTCCTCGTTAGTTAGGATACCTTCTCGTGTGATCTTGTGTCCCAAAAATTTAATAGTCAGTAGAAAGAAAGAACATTTATCCTTATTTAATTTCAATTTTGCATCTCGTAGAACTTTAAATATGGTTTCCAAATGTTCAACATGTTCTTCGAAAGTTTCGGAGTATATAGTTACATCATCAAGATATACAACCAAAAACTTATCAATAAATTTGGACAGGACTTTGTCCATTAAATGCTGAAAAGTTGCAGGAGTGTTGCATAAGCCAAAAGACATGACGTTAAATTCAAAAAGTCTGTGTTTAATGAAGGCTGTTTTCTTTTTGTCTTTTTCTTTAACTGCGACTTGCCAATAACCGGAGGCCAAGTCTAATGTGGAAAACTATTTAGCGTTTTGAAATGAGTCAAGAATGTCGTCAATTACTGGGAGCGGATACACATCCCTTTCAGTTTTTTTATTTAATTTTCGGTAGTCAACACAGATTCGTTTTTTATTATTTTTCTTTGGTACAATTACGATTGGGAAAGCCCATGGACTGTTTGATTCTCGAATAATTCCTTTTTCCAGCATGGCTTCAATTTCTCCTTTTATAAATTCATTTTCACTTGGGACGATTCTATATGGTCGTTGTTTGATTGGTTGGGCATTGGTTTTGATTTCGTGTTCTATAACATGGGTCTGGGTAAGTTCAATCGTCTGTCCTTCTTCTGAAATATTTTCTGCAAAGACATTCGTGTGTTCAGCAAATAATTCGTCCACAATAATTTCTTGTTGTTTGTTTAATATCCCTTTTTTGATTAGAGATTCCTTGGTTTCAGGGGTGGTTACATTCGTAAGAAATATAGCGGGATTCTCTTCGAAAGTTTCACTCGGCCTTTTATAGTCTTGCTGAGGACTATTTTATAATAGTATTCATCGATATTATCTTCTTCAACAACTTGTTCAGAATAATAAGATTCTAATTCCTCTAGGTCATCTTCGAGTTCGTATTCTAATTCGTCCTGGATCTCTTCTTCATATTCTTCTTCAGAATCAACATAGGGAACTAATTGGTCGAAATGAGTTGTTGCAACAGTTGTTTCCTTATTATTATAAATTAATTTGAGAGTACAATCCTTGAAATTCCAACGTGATTGTGTCTTTTCGAAAAAGTCAGTTCCCAATAAAAGATTATCTTCGGTAGATTCAATTACTTGTAGTTGCATTAGTACAAGTAAATCTTGTATGACAATTTCTATGGAGTTGATAATTTTCAAGGCTCGTTCTCGATCACCATTAGCAACGATTACTGTTACTTTGGAAGGTCTATCTATTTCAAGGCCTAATCGTCTTCTCAACTTATTGGTAATTATACTAACAGCTGCACCAAAATCCAACATAGCGGCAATTGGATTTCCCTTAATTCGAACATAACATTTAGCTGCAGTCGTTTGTTTTTCTTCACCGGTTTCTAAAAGATTTGTGGCAGTAGGTCGTTTAAGAATTTTGGTCAAGTTCCTTTTTTGTTCAGGGTACTTTAACAATTGACCAATCTTTGCACTGGCTTGCATTTGTAAAATGTCTTCAGAAATATCGTAGAGTTCCAACTTGTCGATCACTGAGGGCTGTCGTTTAGTTTTTACTGTCTTCTTCGGAATGCTTCTCGTTTTTTTTTTGTTTTCATAATTCTTTATTTCTACATCCAAATTGTGGTCAGTATAAGGGTCTTCTTCAAAGTCTACTAGAACTTCTGGTTCTACTATTTTTGGTATAGGTCTCAATTGATTTGGTTTTAAAATAGTAGTCGGCTGTCTCGTGATTCTTTCTAATCTTCTTATAGGATTTGTTCAGGTATTAGGTTTATTTCTAATGGCTTCATAGGCTTCATACTCATCTTCGCTAATATCGTTAAAGTGTTCTATATAGCTTACATTTCGATTATAAGGTTGTCGTGGTTTCTTCTTTTCAGATAAACAATCTCTCACGAAATGTCCTATTTCTCCACAATTATAACACTTTCCTCTCAATTGGGGTGGTTGATAAATATTCTTGTTTTGTTCACGAGGTTGTTCTTGAAATCTATTTTGGAACCTATTCCTTGGTCTGACTTGTCTGGATAATTCGTCAAGTTGTTGTACAAAGTTTATTTGTAATTTATCAAATCGTTTAACTAGATCGTCAAATTCTGTATCAGGAACTTTTTTTTTTTTTTCTCTTGTTTCTTTTTTAACTTCTTTTTCTTCTTTCTTCTTTCATATTTTTCTTCTTCGTCATCGCTTGAGTTGCTAGACTCAGCACTTGAGCTTTCATATTTAAAGGTTTTCTTTAAGTGTCGTTTAGGTTCGCTTTTTCCTTGTTCATAGGCCTTAGCTTTTCCATATGCTGTTGCTAAGTCAGCTGGCTCATGCATTTTTACGATAACTTTTATATCGGGAAGTAATCTTCGTACAAAATAAGGAAGGGTACGACCAGCATTAAGATTAACTCATTTGGCTAATTTTCTAACTTGATGAAAATATTCGTCAACAGTTTCTNCTTTCTAATCTTCTTATAGGATTTGTTCAGGTATTAGGTTTATTTCTAATGGCTTCATAGGCTTCATACTCATCTTCGCTAATATCGTTAAAGTGTTCTATATAGCTTACATTTCGATTATAAGGTTGTCGTGGTTTCTTCTTTTCAGATAAACAATCTCTCACGAAATGTCCTATTTCTCCACAATTATAACACTTTCCTCTCAATTGGGGTGGTTGATAAATATTCTTGTTTTGTTCACGAGGTTGTTCTTGAAATCTATTTTGGAACCTATTCCTTGGTCTGACTTGTCTGGATAATTCGTCAAGTTGTTGTACAAAGTTTATTTGTAATTTATCAAATCGTTTAACTAGATCGTCAAATTCTGTATCAGGAACTTTTTTTTTTTTTTCTCTTGTTTCTTTTTTAACTTCTTTTTCTTCTTTCTTCTTTCATATTTTTCTTCTTCGTCATCGCTTGAGTTGCTAGACTCAGCACTTGAGCTTTCATATTTAAAGGTTTTCTTTAAGTGTCGTTTAGGTTCGCTTTTTCCTTGTTCATAGGCCTTAGCTTTTCCATATGCTGTTGCTAAGTCAGCTGGCTCATGCATTTTTACGATAACTTTTATATCGGGAAGTAATCTTCGTACAAAATAAGGAAGGGTACGACCAGCATTAAGATTAACTCATTTGGCTAATTTTCTAACTTGATGAAAATATTCGTCAACAGTTTCTCCTCTTCGTTGCTTGAGACTTCTTAGTTCTTCGTGCCATTACTCACGCCAATCATCAGTGCAATGAGTTTCAATAAAGGCAGTTCATAATTTGGTCCAAGTATATGCATTATGATCTTCAACCCATTCACAGTACCATTCTCGGGGTTCCTTTTTTAAGTAAATACCAAATACAGCTCTTTTTCTGTCATCATCCCATCCATTTGCTTTAGCAGCTACCAAGAATTCTTGTAACCATTCTTGTGTATCTTCGTTAGAGGTTTCAGAAAATTTAGAGAGTTTCGTGACAAATGTTGCCATATCTCTTTTTGCTATTAGTTGTGGTTCGGGTTCTATTTCGTGGATTTGTTGTAAAAATTGTCATAAGTTTTCGTTATTATAGGCTTCGATATTTTGGTCTTCTTCATTCGGTTCTTCTCTTTTTAGTTTTAAATTATTATTATTATTATCGGATCCGTCAAAATTGATTAATAATTAGTCTTCAGGTTCTACTTCAATATTCCTATTTCTTGGGGAATTAATTATAGGTCGATATTCAACTTCAAAATCTGAATTGTATTGTCCTGTTAAGAAGTCTTTTTGTATGCGTCGTGTATTTTCTATAGAACTTATAGATCGATTTGGAGAGTCAGAACTGGTAGGTGTATTTGAACGAGTTGACAGTCTTGTTTGCGTGAAAGTTGAACCTTCAGGGGAAAGGTTTCCTCTTTGAATCTGAGTTAATAAGGGTGGAGATCTAGGTGGAAGTAAGGTATTTAAAGATGGTCGAACTGGTTGCTGTTGGTCCTGATAAAGGAGACGTCTTCTTCGAGGTATATTTACGGTTAGTCGCGTTCGATTCCGTTGTTAAGTCACTTTTTAATTAATTTAATAGACTATAACTGTCTTGTAACCACTCTAAATCGTAGAGGATTTGCAGACAGTTATCTCTAATTCAAGTTAAACAGTTTATTTAAGCTCTAATATGGCGAAGCTCTTGTACTTCTCTGGGGTCTATAATTGTGGGGGCTCCGTTATTTCTCTGTTCTTCAGCGTAATTAGTTATTTCTTCAATTTTATGATTGTAAATTGCAGTAATTTTGGCGATAGTTCTATTCAATTGTTCAATTCGTTCACAACTAATCATGGAAGGTAAAAGGAAACTAATTTTCTGAAAAGGGAACAGGTTTACAAGGGGTTTACTATCTCAAGTAACTTTATCTTATTGCAACTAATGCAATCGATTCACTAAGAATCAGTTATACTAAAAAGTTTCTTCTAAACTTTGTTATTACTACTAGAACTAATCTAGATTTCCTTAATTCTACTAAAGAATTTACTATTTACTAAGCTACTAAAGCTTAATTAATTGCAGGGGATAACTAATAAAATCAGATCTCACAGTCACCACCAAATTGTTGACCGTGACTACATTCGAGACCAAAGTCAGGGTAGCAAAGCAACTATAATAGGGATTATATATTATAAAAGGACTATAATTAATATATTAAAGTTGGGATGGTAATGTATGAAGGATTTTATTAATGCGGTTTCTTATGTTGAAAGAGGCAGGTGTGAGTTTTTTATACAAAATACAAGCAACAAATGCTTAAACAATTAACAATTCACTAAGAATTATTATCAAATAGTCACTAAGACTTTATTTCTTGAGCTCGATCCTAATCAGAACTGTTTTTACATCTGGACAAAAATACCTTCTATTTATAAGAAAATGCTAATGTATCGCGAATTATAATTAATAATCTAAAGAACATTTCGGAACTTTCTATAATTTTCCAGTACGATTATTAAACTATTTTCTAGAGATTTTACCAGAGGTTTTAGCAGTTTCATCGGGGTAAAACCTCTTATCGCGTAATGTTACACATTACATAGGATCTATTTTAGAATTTACATAAACAATAAAAACTCTAAATGTAATACAAATATCGAAATAATGACTATACTAATAATACATATAAATAATAATACTAATAGTTATATAATAAAGTAATAAATAATATAAAATATAAAATAATAATACTAAAATAAAAGAATAAAAAATAGGGCTAACAGTGCAATTATTGAGCCAGCTTTGATATCAATTGAGCCTTCTATCCTTAGTTCCAGACCTAACTTAGGTTTAAGAAGTGGAATCAAAGTTAAAGAAAATGGGGTGAACTATGGGTAATAAAGGGCTTGTAGTTTCTGATCAAATAATACTATTACGAAATAAATAAACTATCAACAATAAAAATACTAACTAAAACAATAAAAAAATAATAAACTATATTCTAACAATAATAAAACAAATAAAGACAATCATTTTATTTATTATATACTTTATTATTTATTTATTAAACAAGATCAAATTATAATCCAAAGTCCCCTTACATCTGAAGAAAACTCTCCTCTTTTTATAAAGAACTTTTTAATCACCAATTGATTAATTAAATTAGCAAATTGATGATAGAGTCAGCAGAATATTAATTACACTATATAGTTTAATAAATGACAAGTAACATCTAATCAATAAATTGGTAATAGAATTAACAAACTACTAATTACACTATGTAGTTTAATAAATGACAAGTAACATCTAATCAACAAATTGGTAATGGGATTAACAAATTATTAATTACACCATGCAGTTTAATAACTAACAAGTAACATCCAATCAACAAATTGGTAATAGAATTAACAAATTGGTGATAAAGTTAGCAAACTACTGATCTTATTACTCTATTACCGATGGTATCAGTAAAATACTAATCCTATTAGCATCAGTAAATTTTTTTAAACGTAAGCCTTCGAAGTCCTTCACTCCAATAACCTTCAAATATCTCCAACATAAACGTAATATTTACGAAGGTTATTGGTACCGAAAACCTTTATTTTTATTAATAAAACGTAATACTTCGAAGGTTATTGATATTGATAACCTTCAATAACCTTCATTTTATTATAATAAACGTAATATTTGCGAAGGTTATTGATCTGATAACCTTCAATAACCTTTGAAAACGAAATTATTACAATAATCTCCGATATAAAAAATTTCCTGATGTAGTATATAACTAACTATAACTAAATAAACTAAATAATAGATATATTAATAAATAAATATATAGAGAAATTGAAAAATAAAATGAAATTATTTATAAAAACTCTAACAATGTGTATTCCTTCAGAGGTCATATTAATTTCTTGTTATAGTAAGTTATAGGTTAACCTAATGAAATTCACTTTCTCTTTGTCTTTCTTCACATTCATTCCTTCACTACTTTTCGAATAGTCTTCGCTTTCGCTGTCGGTATTGTTATCGCTCTCCAATATTACTATATTCGTATTTTTGCAAAAGATTTTTATAATGTTTTTATTATCTTTTAACGTTAACTTGCACTCCTAATAGTTAATTATCGCGTTTACTTTTTTTAGCCAGTTAGTACCAAGAACTAAAACATGTCTGGTTGTATTTATGACCTCTATATTCGTTGACACAGTTATGTTTCCTAACTTGATTGGTATTTGAGTCACAACTTCCATACTGAAGCATCTTTCATCGTGGATACTGATTATCTTTTTATCGGAAGACTTATCAACCTTTCTCTCTAACGACTTTATAAAGCTTTTCAAAATGATGCTAATAAAAGAGCCACTATTCAGTATGATATCGACTTTCTAATTTGCTACTTAGGCCTTATACATTATTGGAATGTTCCCTTCCACTTTGGTGTGGTTAGCCATTTTCGTAACTTTTGTTTGTTGCAAGACAAGGGTCTTTTATACTTCGTTTCGATATGGTGACAATCTCATCAGTTGTCCTAAAGTAATGCTGGCTTTTGTAGATAGCAAGTCTGAGATAATAGAATAGTGTGAGGCGTTGTTATCGGGGTCAATCGTTATGATTCGTTCATGATTAACCTGATACATTTTATGGTTCTTTTAGGAGTTTAACGTGCTATGTCCAAAGACACATGACAGTTTGGTTTCTATTTTGCTTATAGAAGGCACCAGTCAGTTTATAGACTTAATCGGTCTTTTCGTTGTGGCGACGCCCTTTAACATTGTTATAATCAACAAGAGGTGTAACTGTCTATGCATTCAAATATAATATGTCTGCGTATTAACTCAAACGCAAAAAGTATTCTCTCTTTAAAAACATTACTACGTATTAACTCAAACATAAAAAGTATTCTCTCTTTAAAAACATTACTGCGTATTAACTCAAACGCAAAAAGCTATATTCTTAAAAATAAATATGCGTTTACTTATCAAACGCTCAAAGATAATTTGCGTTTACTCATCAAACGCTCAAAGATAATTTGCGTTTACTCATCAAACGCTCAAAGATAATTTGCGTTTACTCATCAAACGCTCAAAGATAATTTGCGTTTACTCATCAAACGCTCAAAGATAATTTGCGTTTACACATC
>PQFF01000031.1:185505-203106 GCA_003547095.1 Diversispora epigaea | reverse complement strand
TTTAAAACATTACTACGTATTAACTCAAACGTAAAAAGCTATATTCTTAAAAATAAATATGTGTTTACTCATCAAACGCTCAAAGATAATTTGCGTTTACTCATCAAACGCTCAAAGATAATTTGCGTTTACTCATCAAATGCTCAAAGATAATTTGCGTTTACTCATCAAACGCTCAAAGATAATTTGCGTTTACTCATCAAACGCTCAAAGATAATTTGCGTTTACTCATCAAACACTCAAAGTTAATTTGCGTTTACTCGAACGCTCAAAACAAAGGGGTTATGCGTTTACTCAAATGCTCAAAGATAATCTGCGTTTACTCGAACGCTCAAAGCAAAGGGATTATGTGTTTACTCAAACGCTCAAAGATAGTATCTTCTTTCAACATAAGTCATGACTTTATTTATTCTTCTACAAAAGTTTATATTTTATTTCATTAACTCAAGAATATTAACATTATACAATTATGCAATCAAGCATTTAATCTTATAACATTCAATATTCTTTTATTAATTATATGTGTTAGTTTATTAATAATTAAAAATACAAATAAAATAATAATTTTTTTATTATTTTCGTCATTCAAGAACTATAGGGTTAAGAATAAAATAAAAGTATTTTTCTTAAATACAAAAGGTTTATTACCTTCAGAAGTCCTCTCCTAAGGATTGATTAGTTCCATCCTTTTTATTAAAAGGGGAATTGGGATTCAAAAGATTGTCTCTTAAGGATTGATTAGTTCCATCCTTTTTATTAAAAAGGGGATGGGAATTCAAAAAAAGTTTCTGTTAAAAGGTCTGGGAAAGGTCTTGTATTTATAACTATTGGGGTTACACTATTCTTCCTATTTTAGTAATGTGATCTACTATTTTACTGTGCCACTGTGTTACCTACTATTACTGCGCCTTTGTGTAACTATTACTGTTATCGTGTGACTTTACTGCGCCACAAAGTCATGTAATTAAAACTATTTATAAATTGATATACATATAAGAATCTAATACTAATAGGGTATTTATGTTAGGTATTGATATTTATTATTACTATCTTTGTTATTTATTTAATAAAATTTGACTGCGGTTGGTTAAGTTCTCGTGATATTCCACTATATAACAGCGTTCTGCACTATAGATAATTGTTAGATTGAAAGTACTTTCTTTTTTTTCTTCTGTTGAGGTTTCTTCACTATTTCCTTGTCCTTCTTTAATCGTAATCTCTTCGTTATAGGCTATCTTGCTTGTTTGTCTTTGGCTTCTACATCTCATCCTGCTACTACGTTTATTTTTCTGACTTTATACAAGGGGTTTGTTTCATTCACACATTTATTCTCTAGAGATGCGCTTAGTGTTTTAAATGTTGTACTTTTTTCCAGATGGTAGTGGTCAGTGATCTACTTGCTTTCTCTTGGATCATAAACGTATTGCTTCTACTATTCTAAGAGGTCTGGAAGTGAAGTTTGCCTTATTATGATGTCGATTTGCAGTCTCTCTGCCTTACTTTATTCTTGCTCTCAAAGGTTAGTGGAATTTCGTTGGTAGTCTGTTCTTGTAAGATATCCTCGAGTCATGTATCCTGTTTGCCCGCAGGTATAGCAACAGGGTGAATTACTAATATTATTATTTCAGTGTCCCATATTTCATTTTCTGTTGTCAAGAAAATAATTTGGTTGTTCGTGAAATGTATTTGCTGGTTTATCACTTTTTTTCACGATTTTCTATAACATTTTGATTATTGAGATTAAGGCCCGTTGCATTGCTCACTTCATCGCATCTTCTTTATCATCAGTTTTGTCATAGGTAAGCATAAACAAGATATTTGCAAATGAAGTGGCACCATATCCAACTACTTCAAGGAATGTCTATACATTCTCTTCAAACTGTTTTGCGATCCTAACTGCGGATTTCAGCATAGAGTTTTTTCGTGATAGGATTAACAGATGAGTCTAATAGGAGATATCTTTTCTCAATTCCTTCAGGAAATACCAAACCTTTTCATTATTATTTCATTTGTTTTTGCCATTGATTCTCTTTATCAATTTCTTCATGTTGTTGATGTACTGCTTCACAGTTTTACCCAGCTTCTGTATCTTCATCTGTAGTTTGAATCTCCATTGGTTAATGAGTATAGTAGTCTTGAAAGAAGTTAGAAATGAAGGTTCAAACGAAACTTGCTCTCTCTCATTCCAGTGCATAATAGAATTTTGTCCTCCTTGCGTTTCGGAAAACCATTGTCATGTGCACCTTGTAGATATCCATTTACTATGCAAAGTTTATATTTGTCGGCATATTAATTTATCTTTGTCGATCTATTAAATTCCTCTAGTTATTCCATGGGATTTTGACTTCTTCTATAGAATAACGGCATTCGCGCATTATTTCGTATGCAAAAGGCATCTTGTACTCCCTGATCAAAGTGTTAGTTCCACTTTCTTCGACATTTCAACTCATCACTTTGGTTATATGTCTTCGCGACAGATCGAATATCTTCTTTTCTTCTCTCTCTTCTTTCTTTATAGTTACACAAATTTCTAACACAATTGATTTTATCATCAATTCTTTGATTTGCAATAATTTTACTATGTTGAAGGCTGCTTTGGTCCATTGGATCTTGAAGAACTTGTTGACAGCTGTTTTCTCAATCTGTTATTTTCTTGGGGAAGTATCTTGTGTAGTATACTTGTTTTCCCTTTTGCGATAATACAGTTGTCAATCTTGACCCTTACTGAATTTGCCAAGGATTTATGCAAATTTGTAAAATGAAATTACCCCAAATAGAGATACCTTGTATCACACCTTACAGAAGGCACCAAAATCTGTCACGTCTAGACAGTACAGAAGTCAAGTTTTGAACGATAATTAGATTCCTGATCACACCGATAGCTTACACTCTTTGTGTATCACTATCCTATTTTAACACAGTGTGACAACTTTTAAATCACAATTACAGAATCGTAACTATAATCTGAAAGGTACGTGAGCAAGTGAAGTAAAGGTATTTTCCCTTTCACTGGGTACGCTGGCAAAGCTAAACAGATTCAAATAACTTTAAGAAGAGATTAGAACGTTTATTTATAATTAGAAAGATTTATTAGAAGTTAGATAGCAAAATATTACAATGGTGTGTTTCTATTCTGTTACTACTTCCACTATTTATTATTGTTATAGTTTTTAATAACGAAGATAAAAGTAAAAAAAATTAAAATATTGCTATCCTAAAAAAAATGTTCCGCTCTTGGCTTTCTTTTTCCATTGCTACTTTTATATTTCTCTCTCATCATTTTCTTTCTCATCATTCCCGTCATTTTACAACAACTCCATCATTTCCATCATTGTACAACTCCATCATTTCCATCATTTGTGCTTCATCATTCCCATCATTCCCACGCCACACGTTTTCCACACTATTTCCTTCGTACCACATTTCCAACCCTCCGTTGTCACCACAATATTACCCCTGACAAACCCTAACCCCAACCCCCGAAATTTACATAAAATATCATGTGGGGGTAGAAAAATTTCTGGTGATACTGAGGAAGATCGAGTTGTACTACGTCATACGTAAAATCAAATGATTAGAATCGCGGTTTATATATCAGTCACTTTTTTAAATCTAAAAAACTTAAAATCTAAGTTGAATCCAAAAACTATACGACTAGTTTTCATAATTACAAATAATCCCAAATAATCCTGCCTGGTTAAAGTCACTTAAAAAGTAAATGAATAAGACCTTAAAATTCGAAATCTTATGAAATTAAACATAAACTCATTAGAAAAAAATATTTTTAATAACCTTTTAGTGTCTGCCTATTTGAAACTAAAAGCAAAAGACCTTCCTCTTTACAGAGCTAGTTGAAAAGTACAATGAAGTTTGATTAAAATCATGCGAAATAAAGGAATCACAAAAATGGCGAAATAATCCAGAAACAGCTAAGCGACTTACAATTTATTATAATTATTTTTCCGAACTTTCTAACCTTCATTCTTCTTTAAAATCTTATTCAATTTGCGAAAGACACTATAATCAAATCATTGCTACTAATCAATTTTACCAGCATCTTATAAGTTCTGTACAGGAAAATAAAAGATTTCGACTCAATACTGAAGAAGAAAATATAATCGCTCCTGTCAATTGTTCCGATTTGATTATTGAACTTGATAAGGCTAGAAGACTTTTAGAGCTTAATCAATTGGAAATTCAACAAAAATCACAATCAATAACAGACCTAAACAATCAGATCGCACAAATGCAACAACAATTAGAAGATCAAAGAACCGAAATAGTAAAATTAAAATAACAACTACAAAAGGCTTATGAAGATATAGCTGCAATTTATAATCTATATGACGAACAATGTAAAAAGAACGAAATTCTTATTGGGCAGCAAAGCACTTGTTCACAACAATCAAGATGATACTTTAAGCCAGGAAAAAGTTTGCGATCGATGCAATATGGAACACGACATGGAAAATATGTATTAGAGATTCAGCTTGCAGCAAATATTCAATTGCACGATCAAAGATGCTAATTAATATTGATAATTATATTACAAGTTCGGGGAGCTATTCTCGGTTTCAAAAATGACTAGAAGAATTGTCAGAGCATGAAGAACCATTACCCAAAGGCCTTTTATTTCTTGCTTTTGGTAATGAACAAAGAGGACAAAAAAATTATCTTGATTGAGGATCTAATATAGTTATTTTCCAGTTTTGTTGCTTTTAATATGACATCACAAAATAAGATTCAACATATTAATTCACCCTGGATTTTTAATTCTCTTAATAGGTTACAATACGAAGAACCTTTCGATGTCAATTCTCAGATGTAAGATGTTCTCAATAGAGAATTATTTAGTTTTTTTTTCCAAAATTTTTAATTTATTGTCTAAAGAAAAATCGTCTGTTATTAATATTATTGACTCTTTAATAGCATTCGCAGAAACCAATATTACCAGTATGAAACAGTGTCCTAATTGTCATCAAAAAAAATATCGAGAATCGAAAACAAATATGTTCAAAATGCAAAACACGATTGCCTACGTTAGCAGAAATTCAAAAAGAAAAAGCAATTAATATTGAAGATGAAACTGTTGATCGTTCAATGATGCCACTTATTTTTAAACCTTATAATTTTAATAATAAATCAAATATTATAACCTCTTCTCGAATTAGTCTCACTCAACGACCGGCTGATCATGGAGTTAATATCCCGGGAAATTACATGAAGATTGCAGCTCGTAATTGTAAAAAAATTTGAGGCAAGTTATTTAATTTATAATTATTTAATTTATAATTTTTTTTTTTACTGTTCATTTTTAAAATTTAAAATTTATATATACTTTTAGCTTATTTAAATCAATTGGATATAATGATCTTCCACCATCAGGATCAAGAACTCGGCCAGAATCAACTATAGAATGCCAACGATTCTGAATTCATCTGAGAAGTCACGAATTTGTTGATCCAGCGAACGCAAGAACTCCATGTCAAAGCCTAGGAAACGAATATGAATTGAGCAAACAATTAAAAAATTTTACTCATTTAGCAAAACAAGCTCGAAAAAATTATATTATTGAAACATTTATTAACCAAAACCCGTCTTCTTTATTTAGGAAAATTCCGATTACAAGGCAAGAAGCGGATACCAAAACAGCGAAGAAAACATGACCAAGGCAGAAATCTCATTAAAGATAGAAACTCTCCTTGAACAACTATCTGAAACTGCTCGAAAAAAATATTCTAGATTTAAATCAAAAAAGAAAGACGAATTATTAAGTATTTTACAGGAAATAAAGTGTTTATTTAACTCAGATGGCAAATTTAATAATCAAGATTCTTTTATTATATATCATTTTATTAAATAAAATATTTATATTTATTTAACAATTTTTTTTTGTCATTTATATTACTTAATTCCGGTCTACTATAAATTTTTTACATGTAAATTCGTGTGTCAGCATATTTAAAATTGAATTCAACTATCGCATTTGAAAATTTTTTTATATTAAACGTTTGTGAAACATTAAAGATCTAGAATAATCTGATCGGGTATGATCTCTGATCGTAAATTTATTGTGTACGTACCAGTTTTTAATCAGAAAAATGCTCACGTATTCAGACTATTTTGACGATGTCGCCGTTGAAGAGTGGTCATACAAGGGTTTTGTCCGCTACGTGCTTAAGCTTGGCCTATCTAATAAAATACGCGTCTATAATTTCAAATATAACAAGTGTTTAAACGAAATTGAACAAAGGTATAACCCTTTAGCAAAAGAAAGAATAAAGGCATCTTCATTAAAGAAATCGTTTAAGGTTAGTACATTTCCATAACTGTTGACAACACAACTTGACCGAGTCAAGTCAATACTAGACGGGGTACTCTGCGTGCTACCCTGGGTTTCCTTGGCGTGTTGCAACATGTTCACCAAATAGTATTGATACTAGACGGGGTGCTCTGCGCGCCATCCCGGGTTTCCTCAATACGCTCAACTGTTTAAGAATATAATTTTTTCTATTTGATACTTAACTAACCTATTGCATCATCTTTTTTTCCTTTTGAGATTGACTCGATATTGGAAAAAGATCAGCTGACTACGCTAAGTACTTTGAAAGAAAATGAAGAGGTTGAAGAGGTGAGTTCAATATTATAACATTAACTTACTGATCTTTCTCTTCTACTAATTAATTAAATTAATTATGCAGTGCAAATACCAAATTACATTGAATACTCACGTGAGAGAGGAGAAGAAAACCTTTTCCAGTCAGCAACTAGAATCACGGAAACGAAATCGCGTGAATATTAGTTTATTCTTACATGTGTTATTTTTTGCTCAGTAAAATTATTTATTTTTTTATTTATTTAGGATTTGGCTTTCTTAGAATATAGTGATTTAACTCCTAAACTAAGAAAGAAAATTTCGAATAGTTTTCGAGTAATTATAGCTACATTTAAAGCTTCTCATAGGCCGAGCCAGGCCAGATATATAAATTAACATTAAAAAATTATCTACAAAATTTAGGAAAAAAATGGCAAAAGTAAATTGTATATAGAAGAAAGTGATCATGATGAATCTTGCGAAATAGAGAAAAGTGAAAAGGTTAAAGGGGTCGCCGAAAATGCCGGAGATTATGAATCAAGTGATTATGAAAGTGATGGTGATGAGTCTCCTTGCGAACTAGTTAAGAGGAATCAAATAAATCGAACAATAATTTTTGTTATGAAGGAATATTGCAAAAAAGATTCGACATCTAAGTTTGAGTAAGTTTATCCTGACAAAAGAGTTTTTTGCTTTGATCTACTAACATATTTTTTACACTGACATGTAAATTTAGTCTTGCACATAGCTATATTCTTGATCTCTCCCCAACTTCAAAAATTGCAAAAGAATTTGCACCAGATTATTGGTCCGGACTCATTTCCGATCGTCCTAATGTAATCAATGCGGAGTATCATAGTGAATTAAAACCAATTCTCGATCATTTGTTTGAACAAAAAGTATATATCGTTTTTATAACTTACTTGAGTGTTTATTGATCAAACTCTCAAAGAACGTTTGTATTTTAACTGGTAGAGACTAAATATTCAACAAGCTCGTGCTAAGTGGGAAAATTTAAGAAATATTAAGGCTCCTGAATATGAGGAAGGATTCTCGTATAATAAAGATGACTGGAAAAAGATAATACGGTGGATAGAATGGGCCGTAGGTCGATTGTAAGTTACGATAATTTTTATCATTTTTTTTTCTGAGGTCTTATATAGTTTATAAAGTAATGATATCTTTTTATATAGTCTTGATGCATTTGAATCCGAACGAAACCCATTAATGCAACAAGATTGTCATGAGAGAGAATGGTTGGGAGGTTACCTGATTCCAATTTTTCAAGGTGCTTTGGCACTTGATGGTCGTTTTCGAGTAGCATGGTTTGTTATTACAATTGAGTTGTAATTTGTATTTACAATTTTTTTAAAGTTAATAACTTTTTGATTACTTCGTATAATAGGGGAGAAGTTACAGTGCAAGCTTCTTTGCAAAGACGTAACTCTGACAAAGATATTTTAGAAGAAAAGGCAGATCGTGGTCATATGGCAGATATGTTATGCTCTACCGATTCATATGAGATGTTATGTTTATTGGCCTGTGGTGGTCCACACAAAGTTGATCTCACCAAAGAAGCTTCCGATCAATTTCAATTACAACGGTTGATAAAAGACACCCTTGATGATATGCGTATAAAATATTATAATAAAGTTAAAAAGGATGAAACGTGTTTGTATACAATAGGGATTCAAGTGAGTAAATTTAGTACTTCAAACTAAAGAATTTGGTAACAAAAATTGTATTCAATAAATTTTACTTTCAATAGCAATACAAGTCAGAAATTCGTATTTATTTGATGGAAAGACGTGAAGTTTATCGTCTTCATCTTATCAAAACGTTGGATCTTCCTTTGACATTTTCAACTTATCATATTTTGCGTATTAGTTTGATTTGGGCCTGGAATATTCGGGTTTGTATAACAAATATTTATGGTTAGCAGTCCTAATTAGTAGTTTAATAATAATTTTCATGATCGGTTTGTAGGGACTGTTAAATGATTTATCAGAGAAGCTGACCAATAATGTGGAAATCGGCTCGGTCATTCCTCGATGGAATCCAAATGACATGGCTACGCAAGAAACTCCTGAAAAAAAGAAAAAGCAAAAGAAAAATTCTAAAGCAAACGGTAACAAGAAATAGTGTAAACCGGGTCATCATTCATTGCACGCAACTTATCTACTGTAAAAAATAAACTTTATTCATGTCATTTGTCACGTGTGAAGCCTCATCATTTACTCAATTCCCGTGATGTAATACCAAGTTTAGTAAATTATTGGGATCTTCATTATAAGAATTCCGAAAATTATTCTGGAACAATTATTGATTATACATCTATATTACACGAAAAATAACACATGATACTTGTACGTTTCTCCAATCGGCATGAAGTGCCGAAATCTTTATTATAATAAAAGGGAAATCTTAACCTATTCCTGGGGTATAGATTCTAATCCTGTGTTTTTTACATGCGGAAACCATATTTGTCGCAAAGGTATCGTTTTTGAGACACCTGTGGTTATTTTTTTGATATATCAAAAATTTCTGAAAAAATGGTTATTTTTTTGATATGCCTATAATTGTTTATTTAAAGATGCATCAAAAAAATAACTATTTGGTCACATGAAATTTGATATATCAAAAAAATAACCGTAGGTATATCAAAAACCATACTTTTGCATATTTGTCACTCAAAATTTGTCACCTCCTTAAATCCCACGTGAAAAATTACTGATCACCTGCCGAATTATGGNTTATAAGAATTCCGAAAATTATTCTGGAACAATTATTGATTATACATCTATATTACACGAAAAATAACACATGATACTTGTACGTTTCTCCAATCGGCATGAAGTGCCGAAATCTTTATTATAATAAAAGGGAAATCTTAACCTATTCCTGGGGTATAGATTCTAATCCTGTGTTTTTTACATGCGGAAACCATATTTGTCGCAAAGGTATCGTTTTTGAGACACCTGTGGTTATTTTTTTGATATATCAAAAATTTCTGAAAAAATGGTTATTTTTTTGATATGCCTATAATTGTTTATTTAAAGATGCATCAAAAAAATAACTATTTGGTCACATGAAATTTGATATATCAAAAAAATAACCGTAGGTATATCAAAAACCATACTTTTGCATATTTGTCACTCAAAATTTGTCACCTCCTTAAATCCCACGTGAAAAATTACTGATCACCTGCCGAATTATGGACCAATAAAATTTGGAGAGGCATAGGATAAGAGTCTGTACCCCGGGGCACAGGAAAAGAATCTATCCCGGGGTACAGGTTAAGAGTCCTCATCATAAAATACATGACAATATACATTAGTGAAACTAGCTCCGCTAAAAAACTATTTATTGGTAAACTTTTGAATTCGAGCCATTTTACTCGCAGGGAATTATCAACCCAACAATTATTCCAATAACCTTTTTTTACCCCTTTTCGAATTGATTCAATATCCTCTTTTAATTTCTTTGGATAAATTAATTCGGTATTCGCTTTTACTGATACAATATAAGCCATCGGTGGCAAATACGATGAAATGCCATTCTGTGGCTGAAAAATAATAAAGAGATATGATCAATAATGGCACTATCATCTAGCACGACTAAAAAATCTATTCATACCTGTAGAGACTATTCCATAGAGATAATCATAATCGTCACTTCGAAATGCTTGATCTGCTGTACGTTTCTTTTTATTTATATGATATGCACTTTCAAGTTGCATGATATTTTGGAGATAACCAATTTCAACATTACGAGGTTTGCTCTCAGCAATGCACATAAGATTCTCATTTCATTTCCTTTTATAGCGTAGTCAACATGACCTGATGCCTCCTCACTAGAAACATCTTTATGTAAATTTTTTCTTCATTGGGTCTTCGAACAATTGCCAACGATGCGTTGTAATAAATACACAGCGCGTAACTTCATTAGCATTGCTCTGCATTGTCTCCAAATCCGAAAGCTTTAATGTTATTTCTTTCATACATTGTTTGAGAGCTTTGTCATTGTCGTCAATTTCCTCGAATACTACAGAAAAACAAATTGTATCAGATGTAGGGTGTCATTTTTTCCAAAATAAAACACTAACTTTACAGAAAATATAAGTGATATTTACCTGGGTTGGTTGAATTGTTTGATACTTGTAATTTCTTCACCATTAACTTTATATTTACGAAGGTTTTATATGATGAAAAAGCTCGTAATTTTTGTTCAGTGATCTCTTCAACAAATTTTAATAGAATTATAACAGGACCTATTTCGAAAATCTTCTTTAGTCATTTCAATAAATGCAGGACCAGTTATTTTTTTATTACGTAAAATTGCAAAGTCATCATCTAATTTCAAATTCCTTCTCTGCAAATAATCGATAAGCTCATCGGTATCATATTCCTCTACTACAATCAGCCATGATACGAGTTATTATTTCTTCGTCGGAAGCTATGCTTGAGGGTGAAGCTAGTTCTGAAAGCATGTTATCGTTTTATATTGGTATATGGCGTTGAAATCTGGTTTTATGCACGCGTCGTATGTAACAAGATAGAAAAATGAAATTTTCTCCTGTCTCCGTTTTTGGGTAGATCAGAGCCTTTACTATTTATGTATATATTATATAATTTTTATAAATACAATATTAATTATTATTAATGTTTAGTAATTGATATACAACTGTATAGTTTTATTGTAAATTACTATTCTGGTTTTTTGTGTTTATAAAATAATAAAATTAACAAATACATACTAAAAACAACATGCAATTTTAAACGTAATTTACGTTTCTTTTTTTTTCAGAAAATTAAATTTTTACCTTTCATACCATAAGCAAACAAAAAAAAATGCCCTATATATGTCCAGAATGCAATCAAAAATATGATGGACGATGGTGCAAACCATGTAACTCAAAACATTTCCAAAATGATTTTAATAAATGGACAAGTGAAAATGACAAAATAGATAAATTCATTCAAGATGCTCAACTAAATGCTAATTATTATTTTGGAGTAATAGAATGGATACCTTATGATAGATTTAAAGATGTCAAACAAATAGGTAAAGGTGGGTTTGGAACAATAAATTATGCTAGCTGGATTGATGGATTTATTAGGAAATGGGATATTAGGAATCAACAATGGAAAAGACATGGTAAAATTGAAGTGGCATTAAAAAAGTTTGATAATTTTGTGAATTTCGACGATGTCTTAAATGAGGTAAACATTTTAATTGATATTTGAATTTAGTTAAAATTATTATATAACGTTTTAACTATAAATTAAAAAATGTTTATATTATTAGATGTCAATTCACTTAAAAACATGGACTGAATATGAAGCTTCAATTCAAATTTATGGAATTACACAAGATCCGGAAACACACTCATACATGATGGTTTTACAATATGCAGTAGGTGGAAATCTTCGAGAATATTTAAAAATTAATTTTAATAATATTAATTGGGAACTTAAATTGAAAAATCTATGGGAGTTATCTTGCAAGTTGATGGACATTCATAAATTAGATATAGTTCACCAAGACTTCCATCCCGGAAATATTTTATCATACAATTTTAAAAATTATTCTATAAAGATTTCAGATTTTGGATTAAGTAAACTAATAGGGGTAAATCCAAATAATCCCGAAAAAAAGAATATATTTGGTGTATTACCATATATTGCTCCAGAGGTATTAAGTGGTGATGAAGAATATACAAAAGCTGCTGATGTATATTCATATGGAATTATTGCTTACGAAATAGTTGTGGGCATTCCTCCATACCCTGATATACCACATAATAAAGATTTAGCTATGAAAATATGCGATGGATTACGACCAAAAATTCCATTTCATATTCCAAAAATAATTACAAGAATGATTATGAGGTGTTGGGATGCTCGAGTTATACAAAGACCCACTTTTAAAGAGTTAAATAATGAGTTGCAGANACTCATACATGATGGTTTTACAATATGCAGTAGGTGGAAATCTTCGAGAATATTTAAAAATTAATTTTAATAATATTAATTGGGAACTTAAATTGAAAAATCTATGGGAGTTATCTTGCAAGTTGATGGACATTCATAAATTAGATATAGTTCACCAAGACTTCCATCCCGGAAATATTTTATCATACAATTTTAAAAATTATTCTATAAAGATTTCAGATTTTGGATTAAGTAAACTAATAGGGGTAAATCCAAATAATCCCGAAAAAAAGAATATATTTGGTGTATTACCATATATTGCTCCAGAGGTATTAAGTGGTGATGAAGAATATACAAAAGCTGCTGATGTATATTCATATGGAATTATTGCTTACGAAATAGTTGTGGGCATTCCTCCATACCCTGATATACCACATAATAAAGATTTAGCTATGAAAATATGCGATGGATTACGACCAAAAATTCCATTTCATATTCCAAAAATAATTACAAGAATGATTATGAGGTGTTGGGATGCTCGAGTTATACAAAGACCCACTTTTAAAGAGTTAAATAATGAGTTGCAGAAATACTATTGGGATTATAGAGATTATTTAGAATACAATAAAAATAAAGATTTGGAAATTGTAATTCAAATTAAAAAAGCTGAAGAATTTTCAGCAAATCAAGAATCAACCAATACAACAACTATAACAACTACAACTCCTCTTAACTATCAAACACATCCACAGGCAATTTATACCAGTCGACTTCTTAATTACTCAAATCTTCCAAAACCCAAGAATGAAGAAAATTTTGAAAGAGAACTTGAAGAATTAACTAAATCTTTTTATCAAATAAATTCTAGTAAGTATCTATTATATATATTTTTTATTTATTTATAGAAAATTGCTAAAGCTCACTGGTGGTGATTGTCACCACTGGGAAAATTAAATTTACATGGACAAAGTTAGAGTTAGGGGTTGATCAGGAAATTATATAATTTTTCCTGGTGGTAATAATCACCACTGGTGAGCTTTAGCAATATTTTTATTTATATATTTTATTATTTATAATAATAAATTATATTTAATTCTATATTGTTTAGGTAATTCTGATCTATCTATTTGATTTATTTGATTTAATATTATATATATTAGTTTTGTATAATAAAATCTTAATACTAGGCATTGAATATGAATTTTTATCCATTTTTACAAATTCAATTAGCTTATTTTGTAATTTTGATTTTATAAAAATAGGAAATAATAATAAAGAAAATATAAATTTATCACAAAATCAACTTAAAGTATTAAAATTTCAACAATGTAAAATTATTGAACATTAATGAATAGTCTTGTTTTTGATTACAAAATAATATGTTTTATCTTTGTGACATTAATATTTATGAAATTATTCAAGTTTTAAAAAAAAAATATCTGTGAAAAATTGTACAAAAATTTGCAAAAATTTGTACAAAATTTCTGCAAAACTTATGCAAATTTCTGGAAATTTTTATACATATTTTCATTATGAAAATTTTCAAAAAACTTATAAAAATTTCCCAGAATTTTTTACAGATATTTTTTTTTTAAAACTTGAATAACTTCACAAACATTGATGTTATAAGGATAATTTTGTAACCAAAAACAAAGTTGTTCTTTCTGTCTTAGAAATATCTTAGTAGAAATTACTCTGTACTTTCATCTGGAAGTTTTATTAGGTGTAAATCTCCGTAATTATTACAAAATGTAAAATTTTCCATAATTATTCGAATATTCTTTTGAAATATTGTGTATATTTACAGAATATTTCGATGCACAATAATTTCGAAAAAATATCTACCGTAAAATTACGGATTTTTAGACACCTTGAAAAAATTCCACAAAAATATTCGTAATTTTATATATATTATTATGAGATATAAAATTTGTGTAAATTTTTGTGTAAATTTTTGCATAAATTTTCGATGTGTAAATTTCCGTAAATTTTTGCGTAAATTTTTGCATAATTTTTTGCATAATTTTTTGTGTAAGTTTTTGTGCAGGAAATATCTATTGTAAAAAAAATTACATGTAATTTTATAAAAATATTTTTCGTTCTTTATGGTATTTTTTACAACATAATTTACAAAATTTTTAAGTACCAAATACACTTTTTTTTTGTTGTTTTTTTATTTAATAGAATTAAAATATTCTTTAAATATAAAATATAAAATATAAAATATAAATATAAGATATAAAAATATTTAAAATAATCTGAAGTATTTCGAAGAACTATATTATACGATATAAAAATATTTAAAATAATCGAGTATTTCATTATAAAATAAAATTATTTTAACTCCTAANATTAGGTGTAAATCTCCGTAATTATTACAAAATGTAAAATTTTCCATAATTATTCGAATATTCTTTTGAAATATTGTGTATATTTACAGAATATTTCGATGCACAATAATTTCGAAAAAATATCTACCGTAAAATTACGGATTTTTAGACACCTTGAAAAAATTCCACAAAAATATTCGTAATTTTATATATATTATTATGAGATATAAAATTTGTGTAAATTTTTGTGTAAATTTTTGCATAAATTTTCGATGTGTAAATTTCCGTAAATTTTTGCGTAAATTTTTGCATAATTTTTTGCATAATTTTTTGTGTAAGTTTTTGTGCAGGAAATATCTATTGTAAAAAAAATTACATGTAATTTTATAAAAATATTTTTCGTTCTTTATGGTATTTTTTACAACATAATTTACAAAATTTTTAAGTACCAAATACACTTTTTTTTTGTTGTTTTTTTATTTAATAGAATTAAAATATTCTTTAAATATAAAATATAAAATATAAAATATAAATATAAGATATAAAAATATTTAAAATAATCTGAAGTATTTCGAAGAACTATATTATACGATATAAAAATATTTAAAATAATCGAGTATTTCATTATAAAATAAAATTATTTTAACTCCTAAACTACATCCGGAATTATATAGAGGCGTTCTAGGACGCTATATATACGAAACGTCCAGAGAACGCACTAGAACGGTGTGTTCTAGTACGCTATATATACGAAACGTTCGGAGAACGCACTAGAATGGTACGTTCTAGTACGCTATATATACGAAACGTTCGGAGAACGCACTAGAACGGTGCGTTCTAGTACGCTATATATACGAAGCGTTCGGAGAACACACTAGAACAGCATATTTAATACGCTATATGAATGTAGGTGGTGTTCATAGGACACTATAGATCAGTGTATTTTAGACGCACTAGAACGTTTATATTTAATTCCTGATGTAAATGAACATATTAAAGAATTAGGAAATAGAAATAAAATTATAAGTGAATGGTATAAACATAGTAGAGAATACTTATTTTCAGTATGGGTAAGAAGATGTAAACAAGTCCTAGAATGGGAGGCAATAAATGGGATAACTAAGAAAATGAAAAAAAGTAAGGGTAGGAGTATTGATATTAAACCTCCAGATTATATAGGAATTAAACACAGTCTCGAATTGTTTAAAGAAACATTAATAGGTAGAACAATCAATAATATATATAATAGTGGTTCGAACTTTTTTAAAACTATTTTTTGTAAAATTGACTTCAGCGGAGCTGTAACCTCCTGAATAACAAGAATCTTAGGATTCTTTATTACGGTGGCAGGTTAGACGGTTAAAAGAAATTTTATAGTCAGTTTTTATTCTATTTGTATTTGTAGTTTAAGTTACTAGATTGTAATATATATTATAAATAACTGAATAAAGATGAGGCCTCACTGGTCGTTTAAAACCATAATTTTTATAATGAAAAAAAAACTCTTTCTCTCCGTTCGGCAATTACTCAAAATCCGCAGTAGTAGTAAAATTAATATATTTTTTTATAATTATTTAGTCGGAGGTTAAGTCCAACCGAATAAGACTATCTAGCATAGGTGGTTTATAAAAAATATATGAAACTTTGCCTACGGGTTTGGTTCTGGTTTCTTTGACGAAAGGTGTAAACGGCAAATTTTACTTTCTTCTCGGAAATAGTCTTCGTGTGGATGAGCCCTAAGATAAATGGTGGTCGGTTGTGAAGGGTGACCAGACTGCCTTTTCTGCGTTGACAGTACTATTTCGAATGAATACTGGAAACAAAGAAGTTTTCTGGAGCTGTTTAATTTTCGTCTGGTAGCGAAACGGGTCTGCGTCACAAAATTCTTCCTCTTTTTCATGAAATACTTTTTGGGGGGAATGTCAAATTTCGGTTTGACCCTGAATCGTCGATCTTGTAGATCCAGGTGGTGGCGCACTGATGAAATTGGGTGATACATTGGTATCTAAGGGGATGATCGGTGGTAATGGTATGTGATGTGATGAATTGTGGAAGGACGGGGGAGTGAGATGTAAAGGTGATGAGTTGGGTTGGATAGGTCAGGTGATTTGAATTTGGCGAGTGGTTAGTTGAGAAATGTGTAAGATGGTGAGTTGTAAGTTTGACGGGTTGTATGTTAGTAGTGACTTTGTGGGGTGGGATGTTGTTCCCTTGGTAGGTGATAGTTGTTGGGATTACAAAATTTTTTTTTTACATTGTACCAATGGAATCTTTCCATGTGATTAGGGTGAGATGAAGTATATCGCTGTTATAAATTAAACCTTACCTCGCAAGAGTTTTGGTTGGACAGTTTCGAAGTAGTTTGAAATGGAGGTTTATGGCCACTTTACGATAGTTGGGTATGCCGTGCGGGTAACCAATCCTTAACTAGCAAGTTTTTGTTCTTTAATGTTTTTTTAGTTTAAGTTGCAGAATTGCGATGTATATTAAAATTTCTATGAATAAAAGCGAGCCCTTACCGGCGTTTATAAACCATAATTTTTATAATGTTAATAATACTATATTATTCTTAATATTGATATATAACACCAGGACCCCGATAAGTGATTTTTTTATTCGTTTCTTTAAAATATATATAATGTTAACAATATACGTGTTGCCCAAATTCCAAATAATTTGGGATTTGGGATGCCAAAATGCACAAATTACTAGTATTTGGGATTTGGGATTTGGGATTTCGGCA
>PQFF01000031.1:65219-184131 GCA_003547095.1 Diversispora epigaea | reverse complement strand
TGCCGAAATCCCAAATCCCAAATCCCAAATTATAATTAGTATTTTTTGCCGAAATCCCAAATCCCAAATCCCAAATACTAGTAATTTGTGTATTTTGGCGTCCCAAATCCCAAATTATTTGGGATTTGGGCAACACGTATAATATTGATATAACCCCGATAAGTGATGTTTCATTTTTTTTTAATTTCGTGTTTTCAGATATAAGTAACTGATTTAGCTTTAAAAATCTTTAAATCCAAGGGAAAAGGTAAAGTTCTAAAAAATCAAAATACTTTGTTTTTAAGTATATTTATAAATATATATTATATATTACTATACCTGCCGCCCAAATTCAAAATCCAAATGCCGAAATCCCAAATCCCAAATCCCAAATCCCAAATTATAATTAGTATTTTTTGCTGAAATCCCAAATCCCAAATACTAGTAATTTGTGCATTTTGGAATTCTAAATCCCAAATTATTTGGGATTTGGGCAACACGTATATATATTACATATATTTTTAAACTTATATTACATTTCAGCTACATACGAAATAACGCGTCATAAACAAGAATATCACGTAAGTAATATGAATATTACTTCTTAATTACCTCATATATAATATGTCTGATATCAAAAAATATGATATAATGATTAATAACTTTACCTTTTCGTGATGCAATAATTAATTCATCTACCCAAAAAATGCAATATATAAAAAACTATTCTTCCCCTTTCTTTTTTTTTTAAAAAATTATTTTTTTATAAAAAAAATGACGAAATCAAAAAAAGTAACGTATTCTTTTCGTCCTATCAAGGCACTAAAAAAGAAAACACACAACAAAATATCAAAAAAAGGTAAATTAATTAATTAATTAATTAATTAATTGTCTATTTATAAAATAATAATTATAATTATAACTAATATATTAATTATATTTAATAGATTACGAAACAATTGGAAAAATTTTTACAAAAATGCTAAGTAAAAACAAAAAAATTGGTGAAAGTAGTAAAAAAATTAGTAAAATTAAAAAAAATAATAAAAAAATCAGTAAAATTAGAAAAAATAAAAAAAATAAAAAAGAATCTTCCTCCTTTTCCTCCTCTACTTTATCCTCTTCATCCTCTTCATCCTCTTCTTCGCTCTCCTTCTCTACTGCTTCCTCATCATCATCATCATCATCTTCTGCTAATGAATCTTCGTCATCTTCTGATGAATCTGATGAATCTGATGAATTTGATAAATCTGAATCTTCATCTGAAGAAGAAAAAAAGAAAAAAAAGAAAACAAAAACAATAAAATATTTAGATTCTGAATCATATAAACGAGTTAGGGTAAATTGTTTTTTTTTTTGATTTTTTATATTATACATATCAGGCACAGAATAACTAATACAAATTTATCTAATTATAGAAAGAATTATTTTTGATTTATAATTCCAAATACAAAACAAAATATTCGATAAAACCAGAACTTACATAGGTAGAACGACATGATTTTATCATCACAAAACTTTTACCTCGTCTAAGTAAAATAATGACACTAGTCGAAATGGTCCAATTCGGCTAAAATTCGGCTAAAATTCGGCTGTGCGATTTTCAGCCGAAATATAGTCGAAAGTCAACCGAAATTTTTCTTTTTTTTTTTGCCGATTGTTATGCCGATTGGCAGCCAATCGGCAAAAATTTGGTAATAAAAATTCTGATAAAAATCAAAAAGAAATATTCAACAATCGGAAAGAAAACGGTAAGTAAATTTATTCAAAATTCTGATAGCAATCAGAAAGAAATATTCAAAATTCGGAAAGAAAACGGTAAGTAAATTTATTCAGAATTCTGATGGAAATCAGAAAGAAATATTCAAAATCTGGTAAGTAAATTTATTCAGAATTCTGATGGAAATCAGAAAGAAATATTTAAAAAATGTTTAAAATCCGGTAAGTAAATTTATTCAGAATTCTGATAGAAATCAGAAAGAAATATTCAAGAATTGTTCAAAATCCGATAAGTAAATTTATTCAGAACTCAGATAGAAATCAGAAAGAAATATTCAAAATCCGGTAAATAAACTTGGTCAAAATTCCGATAGAAATCAGAAAGAAATATTCAAGAATTGTTCAAAATCCGGTAAGTAAATTTATTCAGAATTCAGAATTCTGATGGAAATCAGAAAGCAATATTTAAAAAATGTTTAAAATCCGGTGAGTAAATTTATTCAGAATTCAGAATTCTGATGGAAATCAGAAAGCAATATTTAAAAAATGTTTAAAATCCGGTGAGTAAATTTATTCAGAATTCAGAATTCTGATGGAAATCAGAAAGCAATATTTAAAAAATGTTTAAAATCCGGTGAGTAAATTTATTCAGAATTCAGAATTCTGATAGAAATTAGAAAGAAATATTCAAAATCCGGTAAATAAACTTGGTCAAAATTCCGATAGAAATCAGAAAGAAATATTCAAGAATTGTTCAAAATCCGGTAAGTAAACTTGGTCAAAATTCCGATAGAAATCAGAAAGAAATATTCAAAATTCGGAAAGAAAACGGTAAGTAAACTTGGTCAAAATTTCAATAGAAATCAGAAAGAAATATTCAAGAATTGGTTAAAATCCGGTAAGTAAACTTGGTCAAAATTCCGATAGAAATCAGAAAGAAATATTCAAAATTCGGAAAGAAAACGGTACGGTAAGTAAACTTGGTCAAAATTCTGATAGAAATCAGAAAGAAATATTCAAAAAATCGGAAAGAAAACTTAATTAAAATTCTGATAGAAATATTCAAAATCCGGTAAGTAAACTTGGTCAAAATTCTGATAGAAATCAGAAACAAATATTCAAGAATTGGTCAAAATCCGGAAAGTAAACTTGATCAAAATTCTAATAGAAATCAGAAAGAAATATTCAAGAATTGGTTAAAATCCGGTAAGTAAACTTGGTCAAAATTCTAGAAATCAAAAAGAAATATTCAAAAAATCGGAAAGAAAACTTAGTTAAAATTCTAATAGAAATCAGAAGTAAACTTGGTCAAAATTCTGATAGAAATCAGAAACAAATATTCAAGAATTGGTTAAAATCCGGTAAGTAAATAAAAATGGCTAATGTTCTTTATTAAATAATCTAAAAATAATCATTAAAAATAATAAAAATAATATTAAAATATCCTAAAATATATTGATAAATGTCTATATATTATATACTTATTAAAATTATTATTGTTCAGCTGAAATTTTTGAACTAGAAGTACTAGCAAAACTCGGCTCATCTTCCCCTCCGTTTGCACGAATTCGGTGTCATAAACGACATCTTCTTGTTCATTACATGCCCAATTAGGGGCTTTCGCTGGAGGGAGGAAATCATACCGCTGAATTTCATCGGAATAGTTTCGTTTCCGTTGTAATTAAGCAGTAGTACTTGAAGCCGATTTGGGATCAAGTACATTTCTGAGCAAGTGTTTTAGCTAAATATTACGTGAAAATAGATTAAAAAAAAAATAAGTATTAAGGAAATTTCGGTAATAAATTGAAAGAGAAAAAAATAAATATCAATAATAAATCGATAATAATTCAGTAATAAATAAAAGAATATAATTTTTTGTATAAAATATTAAAAAAAAGAGAGAAAGATAATAAATCGGTAATAAATCGGTAATAAATAAAAAGATATATATAATATTAAAAAAAAAGAAAGAAAAAATAAGTATTAGTAATATTTCAGTAATAGAAAAAAAATAAAATCATTAATAAATCGGTAATAAATCAATAATAAATAAAAGGATATATATAATATTAAAAAAAAAGAGAGAAAAAATAAGTATTAGTAATATTTCGATAATAGAAAAAAAATAAAATCATTAATAAATCGATAATAAATCGGTAATAAATAAAAGAATATAATTTTTTGCATATAATATTAAAAAAAAAGAGAAAAAAAAATAAGTATTAGTAATATTTCGGTAATAAATTGAAAGAGAAAAAAATAAATATCAATAATAAATCGATAATAAATCGGTAATAAATCGGTAATAAATAAAAGGATATAATTTTTTGTATATAATATTAAAAAAAAAAAGCGAAAAAATAAGTATTAGTATTATTTCGATAATAAATTAAAATCATTAATAAATCAATAATAAATCGATAATAAATCATTAATAAATCGGTAATGAATAAAAGGATAAAATTTTTTGTATATAATATTAAAAAAAAGAGAGAAAAAATAAGTATTAGTAATATTTCGATAATAGAAAAAAAATAAAATCATTAATAAATCGATAATAAATCGGTAATAAGTAAAAGAATATAATTTTTTGCATATAATATTAAAAAAAAAGAGAAAAAAAAAGAAGTATTAGTAATATTTCGGTAATAAATTGAAAGAGAAAAAAATAAATATCAATAATAAATCGATAATAAATCGGTAATAAATCGGTAATAAATAAAAGGATATAATTTTTTGTATATAATATTAAAAAAAAAAAGCGAAAAAATAAGTATTAGTATTATTTCGATAATAAATTAAAATCATTAATAAATCAATAATAAATCGATAATAAATCATTAATAAATCGGTAATAAATAAAAGGATAAAATTTTTTGTATATAATATTAAAAAAAAGAGAGAAAAAATAAGTATTAGTATTATTTCAGTAATAAATTAAAATCATTAATAAATCGATAATAAATCACATAATAAATCAGTAACATTTCAAAAATAAATACTAACCTCCGCAAACCGCCAGGAAAGATCATAAACATTTACTACTGTTTTCGAACGATCTTCTTCGTCGGTATCGGACATTTCTGGTGAATGAAAGGCGCGATCCACCAACATTCGCAATAATGATTCTTTATCATAGTCTGTAATATTAAGATCATTTTTTCTAAATAATTCTTTTGTCGCTTTAATACGACAGATTTTTTTCTAAATTCAGAATATAATCATATAATTTAGTATATAATTGACATAATAAAAGTAATAACTGTAAATAATAAATTATATACATCATTTTGCCGATTGTTGGCATGTACACGACGAAGATCTTTCGGAAGTTTTTCAGAATTACGCATTCGCGCAGTGGCTCGTTGAGATTTATGTATACTATTGAGCCATTTCGTTAACTGCGTAACCGAAGGTCTAAATTTCAGTGCTAACGATTTTTGTAATTCTGGTATTAATTTGCGACGAATTTCGCAATTATTCGCACTAGTAAATGTTTGGTCGTAATTAAGACTAAATTCGGAATCAATTGTTTTTATGATTGTTTTCATTTCATTTTGTAAAAAATAAAAAAAATAAAAAAAAATAGTAAGAAATTGCTTAAAACCACATTCTGAATGCTAACCGAATTACTAACTCTGGCGCCTTTTTCATTCTTTTCATCATCTGATTCAGTATCTTCTTCTTCCGAATCATTGCCAAACACTCTTTTTCCTTTATTTGTTTTGGCGATTTTTTTTGATTTTAATTTTCGTCCTTTTGGACGTTTTGAAGGAATTATTTCAGATTCGGTACCAGAATCACCTGGACTGGATCTTACCGAAATAGATTCCGGAATTCGATATTTTTGAAATCGATCAAGATTTTTTATGAGCTGATCATTTTCAGCACCGAATTGTTGATTAATATTAGCCAGAANGTGCTAACGATTTTTGTAATTCTGGTATTAATTTGCGACGAATTTCGCAATTATTCGCACTAGTAAATGTTTGGTCGTAATTAAGACTAAATTCGGAATCAATTGTTTTTATGATTGTTTTCATTTCATTTTGTAAAAAATAAAAAAAATAAAAAAAAATAGTAAGAAATTGCTTAAAACCACATTCTGAATGCTAACCGAATTACTAACTCTGGCGCCTTTTTCATTCTTTTCATCATCTGATTCAGTATCTTCTTCTTCCGAATCATTGCCAAACACTCTTTTTCCTTTATTTGTTTTGGCGATTTTTTTTGATTTTAATTTTCGTCCTTTTGGACGTTTTGAAGGAATTATTTCAGATTCGGTACCAGAATCACCTGGACTGGATCTTACCGAAATAGATTCCGGAATTCGATATTTTTGAAATCGATCAAGATTTTTTATGAGCTGATCATTTTCAGCACCGAATTGTTGATTAATATTAGCCAGAAAATCTATTTCCTCCTTCATTTGGTTTATATTTTCTTGACTTTTTTCTAATTTTTCTTCAAAATTAATTTTCATTTGAGAGTTTTGCCTTTTAAGTTCGGCAATTTCCTCTTTTAATTTTCGATTTTCTGAAAATGAAATAAAATCCGGAAGCATATTTTGTGAAACAGAACAGGACCCCGAGCAATCTATAAATAGGTCACATTAGAGTTTGCTTAGCTATCATAGTAAAAATTTTAAAAAGTTGCTTATTTTTAATTAAAATTTAAAAATTTACTTACAAAAATTATATTTTTCCTTTCTTATTTCCTAATTTAGTATTATCTGACCTATTTATAGATTGCTCGGGGTTCTAACAGAACTCATTTCGGAAACAATGCAGCAAATAGAATATATACAAGTATTTACCAGTTTTTAATTCGTCTACTGTCTCTGGAATTGTACTTTCAAGTTCTTCTGAAAAGTGTACAGTTTGAGGAGCAGAAGTCTGTTCCTTATATGATCGTGGTAGACGAATATTGTATTTTTCTTTTAAAGAAGAAATATCAACACTTTTTTTAGAAGTTTCGAAAGATTCTGGCTCATTATGAGCAGAAGAAGGTTCATTTTGCAAAAAAGAAAGCTCAACGCGTCTTTTTATATGAATTCGCGGTGTTCGCGATTCTTGAGACATTATAAGAAAAAATAAGTGGAAAGAAAGAAAAAATAAGAAATAATAGAAAGAAGAAAGAAATAATAGAAAGAAGAAAGAAATATTAGAAAGAAGAAAGAAAAAATAAGAAATAATAGAAAGAAGAATGAAAAAATAAGAAATAATAGAAAAAGAATGAAAAAAAAAGAAGAAAAAAGAAAGAAGAATGAAAAAAAAGGAGAAAAGAGAAAACGCGAAAAAATAAAACGAAAAAAGTATATAAAAGTATATAAAAAGTAGAAGAAAAAAGCAGAATGAAAAAAGTATAAAAAAAGTATAACAAAAAATAGAAAAAAATATAATCAAGTATATTTTAGAAAGTAATTAGATGTTTTAAAGAGTAATTGGGAAAGTAATAAATTAAAGTAAGAGTGAAAAAAAGATACTTTTATTTGTAAATTTTATTATTTTTACATTATCTTACGCTATTTTTACATTATTCTTACGCTATTCTTACACTATTCTTACATCAAAATAATTTCGGATTCAGAAATCTTATTGATTTCTTTCTGATCTTATTATATATTGATTTTTTGAATATTTTTAGAATATTTTTAGAATATTTCTTTTTATTTTTTAAAAAATTTTAAAAATAATTTAGAAAAAATAATATTAATTTAGGAAAAAATGGTAAGAAAAAGATCATTAGCTTCTGTATTATATGAAGATGATACATCTTCGGATAGAAATAGAAATAGTAGAAATAGATCAATTTCTAATATACTTGGTGAAGAATCAACCTCAAATCAATCATCAAATAGTAGTAAATTAGTTTTATGTAATTGTCCGAAATGTAATGGAAAATTAATAGATCCTCGCACAAAGGTGATTCATGATTTGTCTAACAAGTCATCAGAAATTTCAATAGAATCTTTCCAAAATCGGCAAGAAATCGAAGAAAGTGAACGAATTGATGAATATTTATCATCAAAATCAACTACATTTACGCAAGATGTTAATCTATTAGAAATAGAAAAGGATGACATCCCAAATCTTACCTTTTTGCCTAGAATATATCCAAAAAGACATACAAATCAACCAATTTCGGTTGAAATTTCTAATATAATCACTGATGATGAAGTTTTAAATATTTCGTCTGAAGATGAAATGGAAGAAATGGAAGAAATAAGTATCGAAAGTGAAGAAGAATCGGCTGATGAATTTTCTAATATTTTTGAAGATTATTCATCACCAAATTATGATCCTGATGAACCGATTGATCCAAAATCGACAAATAATAATTCATATTTATGGATTCTATTATGGATAATGAGCTTTCAGATAAAATTCAACTTACCTGAAACTGCCACAGAATCATTAATAAAGTTCATTAAATTATTGTTATCGGAAATCGGCAATTCTGAATTTGACACTTTTTCTAATTCAATATATATGACAAAAAAAGAACTTGGATTAAGAGATGATTTTTACTCTTTTCCTACATGTCCGAAATGCCATAAGCTTTATAATAAGCAAGAAGTGGAAGATTATAAAGAAAATGATACCAATTCCGTCATGAAATGTCGGCACGTCGAATTTCCAAATTCAGCAACTAGACGAAATCGCCAATACCAAACAATATTATCCGAACAAGTTTCAACAATGGATAGATTTAAGTTAAAATTCAAGTTGGTTTATCTATTTGCCGAAATTCGATAACAATTGATGGCATTTTATAATCGTCCGAATTTCGAAAATTTCCTTCGACATTGGTTAAATCGGACGAATTCTGATGAAATTTTATCAGACATTTATGATGGTCAAATTTGGAAGAGTTTTAAAGAAACAAATGACGAAAATTCACTGAATTTCTTTCGAAATGAGACAGCGGATTCACATCTTGATTTAATGATAAATCTTGACTGGTTTCAACCTTACGATAGTACTATTCATAGTACTGGAGTAATTTATGCCGCAATTTGTAATCTGCCCAAATATATCCGATTTAAGCGCGAAAATCTACTAATTCTTGGATTATTGCCGGGTCCAAATGAAGTTAGCCTACATAAAATAAATCATTATTTGACACCAATTGTGGACGAATTGGAATCACTTTGGAATGGAATTATTCTAAATAAGACAAATAATTGTCCGAATGGAAAGAAAATCTGGGCAGCTTTAATATTAGTTTCTTGTGATGTACCTGCTGCTAGAAAAATTTGTGGTCACATTTCGGCATTAGTATCTTGTCATCGATGTGAAAAAAAGGCAAATTACGAAAATCGGCAATATAATTTCGCTGGAATGGATGATATAGACAATTGGTTTATTGCAAAAGATTCATCTAAGCATCTTGAAAATGCTTTAAAATGGAGAGGTTGCAATTCGGATTCTGCTAGAAAGAAATTTACAAAAAATAGTAGAGTAAGATGGTCAGAATTGTTGCGCCTACCTTATTTTGACCCAATTCGATTTATAACAGTTGATCTGATGCATTGTTTATTTTTGGATATTGCAAAATGAATCGTGAAACGAATTTGGGTAGATATGGGAGTTTTATCATCAAATAATTTAAATAATATTCAAAAAAAAATGAATGAATTTCAAGTTCCCGCCGATTTGGGTCGAATTCCGGGAAAAATCTACTGTGATGAAGGTTTTTCTAATTTTACTGTCGATCAATGGAGAATTTTTATTTCAATTTATACTACTGTGGTACTTTGGGAGTATTTAGAAGAAGTAGATAGGAAGATTCTTACATATTTTGTTCGAATTTGTCATCTTTTTGTAAATCGAATTCTAGAAACTAAATCTTTAGATGAAATTCATAAGAAAATAGTAGATGTTGTAACATTAATTGAGAAAAAATATGGAAGAAATGTAATAACACCAAATCTTCACTTGTCACTTCATTTAAGCGCATGTTCGCACGATTTTGGTCTATTATATGCTTTTTGGTACTTTTCATTTGAAAGAATGAATGGAATACTTGGTAAATTAATATACTTTGATTATTTTTTATTATTTTTTGATTATTTTTTGATTATTTTTTGATTATTTTCTGATTATTNCATATATTCTAGCTAAATTTGCATCTGAAGATGATAATATTGATATTTATCCGGGTCAAATTCAGTTCTTTTTTGTTCATGAAATAAGTACAAATAGAATAAATATGGAAAATCATTATCTGGCATATGTTCGTTGGTACAAAAAAATCAAGAATCGGTTCTATTTCGGCATAAATCAAGAACAAATGTGTAATGTCGAATTGTGGGATACTGAATTTTATCCTAAAAGCCGAGATTGTATTATTCCAGTCCATCATATTCTTGGACGATTTGTACCGGTTAAGTATAAAATTTCAGATCGTAAAAATGCTAAAGAGTATTTGGCAGTAAATCCAATAAATAGAAAATATAATTTACGCTAAAAATTATCTTTCTTATTTTATTCCGAAATGATTAGAATTATGTAATTTTATTAAAATTTCCATAAATACATAATAAATCAGAAATAAATGATAAATCAGAAATTTTGCATTAAAATCATCTGAATTCAGTAATTTTTCTTCCGAAATGATAAAGATTTTATTAAATTTTCTAAATTTTGGCTAAAATTTATTAACGGTCGAATTTAAGATAAATTTTTGCGAAAAGAGTATATTTCCGAAATTGACATTTCGACAGTAAAATAGCATTAAAATATTTTATTAAATTTCAGCACGAATTCGGAAATTCCGAATTTTGGTTAAAACTAAAATCCGAATTTCTGAATTTTGGCTAAAATTTATTAACAGTCGAATTTAAGATAAATTTTTGCGAAAAGAGTATATTTCCGAAATTGACATTTTAACAGTAAAATAGCATTAAAATATTTTATTAAATTTCCGAATTTGTGCTGAAATTATTAAACAGTCGAATTTAAGATAAATTTTTGCGAAAAGAGTATATTTCCGAAATTGACATTTTGGCAGTAAAACAGCATCAAAATATTGTATAAATTTCAGCATGAATTCGGAAATTCCGAATTTTGGTCGAAACTTAAAAATTACTTCTAAATTTCTTGAAATTTCTAAGAGTCGATTTTTTTTTAACTATCAGTCGAAAGTTAACTGAATTTTGATATTGCCGATTTGCCTTATTTCGCTTACAATATTGTGAATGAAATATGCTTATTTTATATACATATAATTCCTAAATGTCTAATAATCGGCAAGAAACAAGAATTCTTTTAATAAATTCTGAATTTTTGCCGAATTTTATTAATAAGCCGAAATATCATATTTTCGAAATGGATAAGCTGAATTTAGGCAGAATTGTTCCGAAATTTTATATTTCTGAAATGTCCATTTCGACAACAAAACAGCGTATCAAAATATTGTACCAAATTTTAGCACGAATTCAGAAATTCCAAATTTTGGTCGAAACTTAACTTAAAGTTGATTTTTAAGTTTCGACCAAAATTCAGAATTTCTGAATTTTGGCTGAAATTTATTAATGGCCGAATTTAGGTTGATTTTTTTTGGCAATCAGCCGAAAGTCGGCCGAATTTTGATATAGCCGATTTGCCTCATTTCGACTAGTGTAAATAAAAAATATACAGTATCAGATACAGATTTGTTAGAAATGATACATACTAGGTGGGAAACTAAGCATCTAATACATAGAACTATAGTAAAAGGAAATAGAAAAATAGAATTAAGGAGACTAAGAAAGAATACTGACATGCAAAAGGTAGGATTTTTATAATAATATATAATATAGCTATCAAGTATAGTATTGATATAATTTTATTTTAAATAGAAGAAGAAACTGAGAAACAGGGCAGCAGAATACCTGTTTCAAGGAGGTGACGAAAAATTGGCCTTGTATCCTCGAAAGGAAGTTAAAAAAATATTAAATGAAACTGAATATCACTCTGAAGAGTAGAAAATGACAAACGAAGAATACTAATATGGTGAAGGTACTATATTTATAAATTATATTTATTATTATTTTAATTTGTAACTAAATTAATTATTAAATTTATAAAACAAGGTTCATTTGGAGATACGTTTGGCATAATAGATGTTGATGATGACTACAGTCAGACCTCTATATAGTTACACCCTATATAGTCACACCATATAAAAACCTCTTTATAGTCACTCTTTTCACAAAACTAATACCTATTAATGCTATGTAAAAAAACTTCTCTATAATCACAGAGTTTTTATAGTCACACCCTTTGAAACAAATACTTAGTAATGCTTTATAAAAATACCTTATATAGTCACAACCTCTTTATAATCACCTATTTATTTTTTTTACCGATGGTGTGACTATATAGAGGTCTGACTGTATACCTGCCACCCAAATTCAAAATTCAAATGTCAAAATCCCAAATGCTGAAATCCCAAATCCCAAATCCCAAATTATAATTAGTATTTTTTGCTAAAATCCCAAATCTCAAATTCCAAATACTAGTAATTTATGCATTTTGGCATTGTTATCTGGGTCAATCATTATGATTCGTTCATGATTAACCTGATACATTTTACGGTCCTTTTAGGAGTTTAACGTGCTATGTCCAAAGACACACGACAGTTTGGTTTCTATTTGGCTTATAGAAGGCACCAGTCAGTTTATAGACATAATCGATCTTTTCGTTGCGGCGACGCCCTTTAACATTGTTATATCTAACAAGAGGTGTAACTGTCTATGCATTCAAATATAATATATCTGCGTATTAACTCAAACGCAAAAAGTATTCTCTCTTTAAAACATTATTACGTATTAACTCAAACGTAAAAAGCTATATTCTTAAAAATAAATATGCGTTTACTCATCAAACGCTCAAAGATAATTTGCGTTTACTCATCAAACGCTCAAAGATAATTTGCGTTTACTCGAACGCTCAAAGAAAAGGAGTTATACGTTTACTCAAACACTTAAAGATAATATCTTCTTCACATAAGTCATGACTTTATTCTTCTACAAAAGTTTATATTTTATTTCATTAACTCAAGAATATTAACATTATACAATTATGCGATCAAGCATTTAATCCCATAACATTCAATATTCCTTTATTAATTATATGTGTTAGTTTATTAATAATTAAAATTACAAATAAAATAATAATTCTTTTATTATTTTCGTCATACAAGAATGTTAGGTTTAAAAACAAAAATTAAAGTATTTTTCGTAAATACAAAAGGTTTATTACCTTTAGAAGTCCTCTCCTAAGGATTGATTAGTTCCATTTTTTTTATTAAAAGGGGATTGGGATTCAAAAGGAAAATTCTATTTAAACCTCTATCTCTGTCTGAAAAAGGTCTGGGAAAGGTCTTGTATTTATAACTATTGGGGTTACACTATCCTTCCTATTTTAATAATGTGATTTACTATTTTACTGTGCCACCGTGTTACTTATTATTACTGCGCCTTTGTGTAACCATTGCTGTTATTGTGTAACTTTACTGCGCCACAAAGTCATGTGATTAAAACTATTTATAAACTGATATACATATAAGAATCTAATACTAATAGGGTATTTATGTTAGGTATTGATATTTATTATTATTATCTTGTTATTTATTTAATAAAATCCGACTGCGGCTGGTTAAGTTCTCGTGATATTTCACTATATAACAGCGTCCCAAATCCCAAATTATTTGGAATTTGGGTAACATATATAATGATGATAATAATAATAATAATAAACTAATATCTGTTGCATTCTATACATAAGGTTGTCCTTCAGATGTGAAAGTAACTGTACCTAACAATTGTTCGTTATGTACATTTGTCCAATTATCAAAAGTTAAAATTACACCAATTTGGTCTTCTTGCAATGTTTTTAACATTATATATTGAAATCTTTTACTGTTTCACTTAAAATAGAATCTCCAAGTAAACGACGGTCAGGAAGCTTTAAATATAGATTTAAAAAATTAAAAAGTTCTTCTGCTTCAGGCTTATTAACCCATTGAAAAGTCCATCTGCAAGAAAGTGAAAGTTGTAAAAGAAGAGTATAAAATTTTTTCATATCTGTAGTTGATAATGGGTACACAATATAATTGTCTATAGTGCCATAACTTAATGATCTAATAATTACTTTTGATCCATGTGATACAGATGATAATGTTTCAAAAGAAAATGGTTCTTCGAAATATAAAAATAAAAAATAAATATTTTTATATAATAAAATAAAAGTAAAATATTTAAAAATATTATCTTTCCTTTTTCCAATTTGTACATTTGTAGAATTACATTAGGAAATTTTTTATGTCGGAGGTTATTGTAATAATTTCGTTTTCAAAGGTTATTGAAGGTTATCGGACCAATAACCTTCGCAAATATTACGTTTATTATGATAAAGTGAAAGTTATTGAAGATTATCAATATCAATAACCTTCAGAGTATTACGTTTTATTAATAAAAATGAAGGTTTTCGGTACCAATAACCTTCGTAAATATTACGTTTATGTTGGAGGTATTCGAAGGTTATCGGAGGAAGGACTTCGAAGGCTTACGTTTAAAAAAATTTACTGATGTAATAGAATTTATATTTTTAGTTTGTAATAAAGTNAAAAAGTTCTTCTGCTTCAGGCTTATTAACCCATTGAAAAGTCCATCTGCAAGAAAGTGAAAGTTGTAAAAGAAGAGTATAAAATTTTTTCATATCTGTAGTTGATAATGGGTACACAATATAATTGTCTATAGTGCCATAACTTAATGATCTAATAATTACTTTTGATCCATGTGATACAGATGATAATGTTTCAAAAGAAAATGGTTCTTCGAAATATAAAAATAAAAAATAAATATTTTTATATAATAAAATAAAAGTAAAATATTTAAAAATATTATCTTTCCTTTTTCCAATTTGTACATTTGTAGAATTACATTAGGAAATTTTTTATGTCGGAGGTTATTGTAATAATTTCGTTTTCAAAGGTTATTGAAGGTTATCGGACCAATAACCTTCGCAAATATTACGTTTATTATGATAAAGTGAAAGTTATTGAAGATTATCAATATCAATAACCTTCAGAGTATTACGTTTTATTAATAAAAATGAAGGTTTTCGGTACCAATAACCTTCGTAAATATTACGTTTATGTTGGAGGTATTCGAAGGTTATCGGAGGAAGGACTTCGAAGGCTTACGTTTAAAAAAATTTACTGATGTAATAGAATTTATATTTTTAGTTTGTAATAAAGTAAAAATTTCTTCTCTTTTTTTAACTGTTGTTTTATTTAAAAAATTAGTACAGTGCGTGATACTTAAAGACTACAATAAATTTGATAATTTTTAAAAGGTTATAGAATATAATACAGAAGTAATATCAAAAAAAAGAAGCTGACATTTTAAAGCTAAGTTAATTTACTACAAACTGTCAGCTTCTTTTTAAAAAAATAATTACTCATTTCTGACTTATATCGATTCAAAAATATCCTGCCTTCATATGATTGATGTCCAGTGGGACAAAAACGTGATCTAATAATTATGTAAATTAATTTTGATTGGTTAATTAGAATATCACGTTTTTATTATTGGTTCTTGGCAAATAAAAAGTGATGATCAAATTTGGAAGTCATGTGATTTTTTGTAAAGTATGCAGAAATTGATTTTTTGGTTCATTTAGGTCTAATTTGATTTTTGGCTTGAAAAATGGGACAAATTATAGGATTTCAGTCTTTAAGTGTCATGCACTGTACATTTTTTAAAATATGCAATAATGCGATCTTTTTTATTTGGAAAAAATGTTTTTTTTTTTCTATATCACCCAAGGCTTTTATACATGACTTACAATAAACTTTATAATTACTTTTATTAAGTCTTTCATTGGTTTTAACAATGTATTCTTCAATAATAAATGGTAAAGATGCCATTGTTAAAAAAATTATATGTTCGCGAGACATGGGACATTATAATTTTCCATTGGACATGTCCGTGTGACAACTAGCTGATCGGACAAACTTTTGGACACGGACAACAGACATTGTCCAAGATTGTCTGTGTCCAAAGAAAATCCCGGGGACACTGTTTGTGTACAATACTGATGAGAGATAATATGGTTGTCAAAATTAAATCAGCAATATTTTCTACCTTTGACGAAGATTCGTTATCAAATATTAATAACAACACTACACAAAAAGATATAATGGATTAGAAAGAAAAAAAAGAAGTTAAAAAAGCATTTGAAAAATTACATAAAAAAATAAATAATGATAATGATGAAGAAACACTAACATGGTGTAATAAAATATTATGGAAAGCATTTTCAAATCCTGATAAGGTAGAAAAACTTCTCCTCGCGTTCGCTGTAGAAGTAATTGAAATAATTCTTGATCTTGATAATGAAGGTATAAAAGTAAAAGACAAAATAATGAAATCAAAAATAAGAAAAATATAGTAAGTTTAATTTAAATATTATTAATTTATTGAAGACTCTGGAAAAAATAAAAAAAAGGATTAAATATTATTATAATTTAGGATAAAATTGAAAATGGAAATATCTATATTTCATATCATCCTCGGAATCATCCTCAGAATCAAAAAAAGATAACAATGACAATACAAATGAAGACAACGAAAATATTGGTGTAATTTATATTGACTCTAATGAAGAAAACAATATAAATTTATTTCAAATGGACGATGAAAGCGAAATGGAATAAAAAATTAAGTATGTTTATTACTTTAATATTTTAAAAAATTTGTAACAAATTAATATTTATTAATATATTTTTTTATTATACATGTAATAAAATAATATGTAATTAATATAATAATTAATAAAAGAAAATAATAAAAATTGAAAATCAAATTTTAAATTTAAAAAAAAAATGTAATATTTTGAAAAAATAAAAATAAATTAAATATAAAAAATATTATTTAATGCTAAGCGCTATTAAATGATGTTTAAATATTATTATATATCGCCATTTTATAGTGTAAAACGAATATTTCGTACTTTTAATGTTATTAAACACTTCTGACTAATGATATACGGACACTGATATACAACGTTATTAATACGAAACGTTCGTAATACATTATAAAATGACGATATATAATGTTATATATACACTGTTCATAAACATAGTACGAACAGTATGTATTTATAACGTATTAGAACGTTATGTTCTAGTACATAGGTGTCGTTTTAGAACATAATATGAACGTTCTGTTTATATAACGTTATAGAACATTATATAAAAATTACTGATGTAGTTGTTTTAGCTGTTTACCAGTTATATCGAAATTAGTGCTGTTTACAGAGATGGAGAGTGCCGAGTGGATTGTAGTTCCTTAGATGTTGAATGCAGCGACTCCCATTAGTACAAGTATAAGTATAGGTGTCTTAATATCATGATCTGTTGCCATTTCTTGTAGCTGTTGCCAAATTCCTTTAATTAAATATGATTTTCTGGTTCCTGCAGTTCCTATAATAACAATTCTAAGAGGCTTAATATTGTTGTGATTTGTAATCACTGCATTGTAATGTTCCTCTATCCATTTAAATACTAACATTTGTTTCTCATTTAAAGTATTCAAATCTATTGTAGGAACTAAATTTTTGCCATTCATTGTATTTTTGCCATGAACTTGTTGTAGAAAATTTGTTATATTTTCGAGGTTTAAAGTGGAATGCATCTCCTGATTATACTTGCACACAAAATTATTTTGAAGCCCCGAAATTGTAATTTTGGGAAAAAAAATTGAAATAGTTTTTTATAGAAGACGAAATTATTTTATTTAAAACCTGAAATTTTTTGACCATCCAGATTTATTCTTTGATTGAAGATACATATAACTAGGTATTTTTTTTATTTCCATATATAGAATGGATTCTACATAAATCTCAAAAAGTCGAAATATCTCAAAAATTCAAAATCAATTTTGGAAATATGTATACTCCTGATATCATCAACCCAATCGTGGTTCTTATTGATTTCGCGAAAATTTAAATCTGAATTTTTTTCAATAATTGTATTTGGACTCATTTCTGACAATATTATCTACTCGGATTAGATTTCTGTCTCATAATCATTATCTTGTTCCTCATCTTTCTCATCACTAAATTTTTCTTCATCACAATCTACAGGAGAACCGAGTAAATCATCAAGATCATTTTCAATCTCTGCAATATGAGATTTAAAGAGTTCTGTCCAAGGAATTGTTCTATTCATAGTCAACTGCTTCAGGTTTTGATGGCAAACATGAAGTATAACCTTCAATCGGCAGAATTCTTCCTATTGAGAGCCATTTCGCTATAGTGCCGGTCGTGACCATATGCGGACAATGTTTTCATGATCAACCTGCCTCCAATCACTCCTTATAAATTTGTATTTTAGGTGAAGTAGAAAAAAAGAGATATTTTCAAACTTTTTAGGTCGATTTCAATACTTCTGTAAGGGTAATTGTGCCATTTGTTTAATTTCGTTGGATTCGTTTTCATAAAGCAACTGTGGTACAACTTTGTTAAGGTTTAGGAAAATGAACTGATGACTAGAATGGTATAGTGGAATACTGAGGAGTAAATGACAGGTTTCTTGCGCAGAGATGTCGCGCTCTGCAACAGTATGAAGTAGCAACTTCTGAAATGACGCAAGAAATAGAGCATCAGGTTTATTATTAGAAAGAATGTGATTCAATACTTCAGAAAAGGCTTCTGATCGTGGCTCAGATTTGTTGATGTATTTGGCAATGTACTGAAGAGTAGCATTGACACTAAGAACAGGTTTTAAATCTACATTCGTCTGCCAACTCTGCAGTTGAAGTCAATCATATGGGTTGATATAAGAATCATTCCTTGCGATAATGAGTTCTAGACGGTTGTGATTATCATCCCATACGTAGGTATGTTTTACAATCTCTTTTGAATATCCAAATCTATAAGATTGTTGACCTGTACGATTGGTCCAAAGACAATATGAAGAATTACATTTTATATGGCGTTATAATTTATTAATGAGTTCGACATAATCTTGCGTGTTGTTGTGCAACTCATTATGGATTTTCTGGCAGAGGTGCCGTTCGGATATAGGCGCATTAATTCCTGGATTTATTATAGTAATTAAGAAATCTAAATATTAAACCACTCTTGTCATTATTTTATTGTCTTCTTTCATTTTCTCTCACTTAATTAATGGCACATCTTTTTGTTTTTCAATCCCATGTACATGAACACTTCCACGATGCTGCCACTCGAATCTATACTATCAATCCTCTAAATTCCACTTGGGAATCAGCACATCTTTTAAAAAAGATTCGAAGCGATTTTTAAAGAACCATGCAGCTATATGAGAATTGTTTATCAAATTTCGCTGTCGAGACTTAGCCGTATCTTGTACTGTATTCCCTATTTGATTCTCGCTATGCGGTATAAGTATGTGGAGATCTAATCAGTGTAAGTTTGCAGCACTGGATGTGAAAAAAACCATTCCTTGAGTTCTTAATTGTTTAATTATATCTGTCAATTCAACTTTTTGTTTAATTCAAAATTGCTGAGTTCTTCATAAGTCTTCACCGAACCTTATAACTTGGTCAGCCAGGTGGTTGTTTCTTTCACACATTCTTTAAACCTCTTCCACATTCATTTGCATATCATTTAAACCTTGCTTGAAATAAACTTTCTCTTTTTATAATGCTCTCTATCGCATTTGTGAATTAAGTGCAAAGTAACGCCAATGGACATTATTGTCACGGGACATCTTGGAACATTTTGGGACAAAAATAATTTTTTAAATTATAAAAAATTCCATTATAAAACTTAGTTTAAGTCATTAATTAAAGTTATTTAGAATTGATTTTACATATATTTATAAAGTTTTAATATATCTTTATAAGCCCAATAAGGATAAGGACAGTGGGACGTGGGACATTGGGACAGTAAAAAAACCTAGGGACATACAAAATATACAATACTGTCAATAGGTATGACTTGCAAATCTTCCATCTTTGTATTTAAGCATATGTTGGAAATACTCAGCAGGTTTTACATCTCTTGGGTGAACTGCTCAAAGATCTTCATTTCCATTTGGATACAAGGTCGGAAAGGTGCGTGCAATATACCCAGGTGCAGTATTGTCATGAGACACCTTGGGACATTTTGGGACAAAAATAATTTTTTAAATTATTAATAATTCCATTATAAAACTTAATTTAAGTCATTAATTAAAGTTATTTAGAATTGATTTTTACATATATTTATAAAGTTTTAATATATCTTTATAAGCACAATAAGGGTAGTGACAGTGGGACATGGGACATTGAGACAATAAAAAAACCTAGGGATATACAAAATGTACAATACTGCCCAGGTGTTTGAAATTCATTTATGGGACTGTCATCAATACTTGGCCATTCAATCAGCGCATTCTTAGTTTGTATTCAGGAAAGAGTATTGTGAATTGCATTATCTTCACAACAAGTTGGTGGCGAAGCAGGAACAAGTTACATATAATTTCATCTTCAATTTCAATTTTATTGTTGTTTAATTGTTTATTGTTTAATCATTCACTTTCATTTTCGTCACATTCATCTTCAGCATTTTGGATTTGTTGAAAATGTTCATCAACGGAACTGTTATCAGGTAGTAATTGTAATACTTTATTATTAATAATAATGTTTGTGTAATAATGATTGTTCGCTTTCAGCCAGGAAAGCGCCTAAGCAACCTTAGTACGATGAATATTAAAATCCTGAAAGATTGACCCACATGCAGAGTTTCGGTACACAACAAGTATGCTCAGTAATGATAGACTTCGAGGAAGTCGTGTGCAAAACTCATGCACATCTTGAGGAAAGTTAATAATGTTTCCTTTATATGCATACTGGCCTCCACGAAGACAATATACCAAGATTACAGGAAATATTTGTGCAATTAGCATTTTTTCAATCTCAGTGAGCCCCGAAGCTCCTCAGGTGCGTCGTCCAAATCCATATTGTTTTCTGCAGAAAACTTTTTTGGAATAATTTTATCATTGTAACAACATCTACACATTCCTGTAATTAATTTGATCAACGGAAAACATTCATTGCATAAAGGACAAAGGTTGTTCTCGAATTTATTTATAGTGGTTCTAAATTTTTGCAAGAGTATACGATCTGATTCAGGAAGGAACTCAGTTTCAAGTGGGGAAGAAGATATCCTGTGATTTTGTTTACTTAGAATAGCATAATTATTAGTAACAAAAAAAATATTATTGTTTTTTACTTAAACCTTTGTTGTTCTTCCATATTGTTTTCTTTATTAGAGTGCTTGTCAACAGATTCTAAGCTATGTTCTTTATTCAATGCTCTTCTCTTGCGCTTTTGTTTTCTCTCTCTAGCCAGTCTTGCTTTACGCTGATTTTCAGTTTCAGTGGCCTTCTTCTTAGTTTTATTTTCCTGGTCACGTGCCAGACACTTTTCACGTTGTTCAGGGGTCTCATTATCCCTACATTTCTGTTTTCTAAGCACGTCCCGATGCATTCTATCTGTCATTGTTTTTTATTTTTTGTTATCTACAAGATGTTTTTGCGAAAAAAAGACAATGTTAAGTTTGATATGTTCTTGTGCTTTATTTGTAAACTGGGTAAATAATAAACAAAATTTTAATAAAATATGTTTATTCTAAGAAAATAATAGCTTGTTTACATGTTTTGCACATTTTAATATTTATTTCAAAACAAATTTAGTTTTGAATGGATAATTTCGAGTTTTATAAATAATTCATTTAAAAATTTGAGAATTTTAAGTCTTTTATTTAAATAATTGAACTTTTTCATTAATACATTGTAGTGAAATATATAAAAATAACCAAAGAATTTATTAAACTTTAATTTTTGCTAATAATTAATCATACATTTGTATATAGTTATGCTTTTACAATTATTATTTTTAAATCATACATTTGTATCAGTAATATAGTTATCTTTTACGATTATTATTTTAATTATATTTTATTTTAACTGTCGAGTTTAATTATTTTCAGAAAATCTTATATAATTAATGTGTATCGTACAACTAATTATTCCAATGGCACATGATTTATATTCTACATATAACATGTACAATATAGATTAGTTTGTATTACCTAAGTGTAATAATTAAACATTGCTCCGGACTTGCAACAGACTAGTTATAATAAATTACATGATATACATTAGTGAAACTAGCTCCGCTAAAAAACTATTTATTGGTAAACTTTTGAATTCAAGCCCTTTACTCGCAGGGAAATTAACAACCCAACAATTATTCCAATAACCTTTTTTTACCACTTTTCGAATTGATTCAATATCCTCTTTTAATTTCTTTGGATAAATTAATTCGGTATTCGCTTTTACTGGTACAATATAAGCCATCGGTGGCAAATCTGATGAAATGCCATTCTGTGGCTGAAAATAATAAAGAGATATGATCAATAATGGCACTACCATGACATTAGCAAAGCTAGCACGACTAAAAAATCTATTCATACCTGTAGAGGCTATTCCATAGAGATAATCATAATCGTGCGAAATCGAAAGTGTAATCCCCGTTATATTACACATGAAATTCAGCGGAGCTGACACATACAGCCATTCTCCATATCACACATAACTAAACCATTGATACATTAAGTGCTTTGATAATTATATCTTATCTTCTTTTTTCCGAACTGGAAGATTATGATCCAATAAACGATGTGCTAATTCTGTTAATTATTTTCAGTTACTAATAACGATTCACATACAATCGACAGATCTAAACCTGAATCCACATGTTTTCCGTGCGACGCGACCTAATTTCTCACACATACACCCATTGGGTATTTTTTGTTAATTTTCATGTTTTTCGCCAATCATAGAATTCTCCTTTTCGCTATAATAAATAAACTTGCCATAATTTTCCATTCAAAATTTCGGACATAATGCTATAACAAGTTGAGTCATAATGAATTTCGGGCGATATGTAAAGGTCCGTAGTTCAAGAACTTATCTATTTTATGCGGCCATTATTCCGAGAACGGAAAAAGTCTCAACTACTAATCTTAAAAACCTCGCATATAGCATTCTAAAAAACTTCAACGACGATACAATCAAAAATAAGAAATTCACCGAGTTGCCTAACTGTGCAGAAGGCGATAAAAGATTTTTTCCAGCCCCAAAGCAATAAAATTACTGTGACACGTGATCGCGTAATGTTGTGCAGAACTTGTGGACGCAAGTCATATAGACGTATGACGTGTGTATTTTATAAGACGTGCATTATGACGCAAGTATGGTGAAAAGCGTCTTATTTTTTAATCAAAAAGTAATTTTAGCTAGCTCTCAATTTCAGCAAAAATGCAAACTCGTAGCAAAACTAAAAGTAAAGTACATGTGTTTTCGAGCATTTTTTGTGGAGAACTCATTGTAATTAATGAAAAAATATCTTTTGTAGAGGTTCCACCCACTATTGCTAGAACATCTGGCACATCAGGTACATCAATGGTGCCGAAGTAATGGAAAATGTTGAAAGTGTTCCTCTCCCGCAAAAGGAACAATCAACATCCGGTGGTAAAGTAGACTTATTACAACTGNACTAATCTTAAAAACCTCGCATATAGCATTCTAAAAAACTTCAACGACGATACAATCAAAAATAAGAAATTCACCGAGTTGCCTAACTGTGCAGAAGGCGATAAAAGATTTTTTCCAGCCCCAAAGCAATAAAATTACTGTGACACGTGATCGCGTAATGTTGTGCAGAACTTGTGGACGCAAGTCATATAGACGTATGACGTGTGTATTTTATAAGACGTGCATTATGACGCAAGTATGGTGAAAAGCGTCTTATTTTTTAATCAAAAAGTAATTTTAGCTAGCTCTCAATTTCAGCAAAAATGCAAACTCGTAGCAAAACTAAAAGTAAAGTACATGTGTTTTCGAGCATTTTTTGTGGAGAACTCATTGTAATTAATGAAAAAATATCTTTTGTAGAGGTTCCACCCACTATTGCTAGAACATCTGGCACATCAGGTACATCAATGGTGCCGAAGTAATGGAAAATGTTGAAAGTGTTCCTCTCCCGCAAAAGGAACAATCAACATCCGGTGGTAAAGTAGACTTATTACAACTGTTTTGTGGAGAAGTCATTAATTGCTTTCTGCGAAAAAAAAATAGGTTTCGAGAACCTTCAGTTAGGCCACTCTTCCAAAATCTGGATCAAGTATGGCGACACCCAGCCAACTCGAATTTCTTTTGAAGGAGAGATTGTGGACGAATTAAAAAAAGAGATCAAGAAGGAACTGCCAAATGAGTTGGGCGATGTTGATGTTAACCGCATTGCTCTAAGAAGACACGGTGAAGATGTAGACTTGCGTCCTGGGCTACCGGTGGATGAGAGTTTTAAAAACAATGATGAATCACCTTTACAAGTCATTGGTATGTATTCAAGTTTATTGGAAAGAAGCGATGATCGGAAGGTTAAAAATTGCTTTATGATTTGCAACATTAACTAACTTTGGCTTTTTACAAGTGACGTCAAAACGTAAACATGAAGAATCATCAGAAATTTTAAGCGAGTTCATAAAAAGTACAGTGCGGGAAGAATTATCCCAGCAAAACGTCAATATTATCAAAGTATCAAATCTCTCGGATTCAAAAGCAAGGGATATAGTGGGACATCTTGGATTAACGTTTGTAAATGTGTGTATACTTCTCCTGTATTATTTAATGATTTATTATTTACCATTTATCCATTATTAGATCTTAGAAAAAGCCTATAAACCTATCGAACCCATATCATGCCAGCCATTCGTATGGAATAAGGAAATTAATGAAGATCATCAAATGTCCGAAGTTGTGGAATGGTTTAAGAATGCATTAAATTTATCAGAAGATTTTCATGTTCAGGATATCCACACACAAACCAGTTATAGTCGACATATAAAAAGTGCCAATGTCACATTAACAGGTGATGCCGATGTTTCTATTGGACCAAGTGGTACCCCCTGTGTTTGGGTTGAAACTAAGAAAAAGAAGGAGAATCTTAAGGAAGGTCAAGCTATTGGTGAATTATTTATAATTGATAAGTTGTATCCTACAATAGCTATGTCTGTCTTAACCGATTGCAAAGATAATTGGGTTATCTACTATTTTTCGAAGACAAAAAACAAGCAACGACATTTAACATCATCTAAATTTGAAAATTGTGGTATTGCTTTGGCAATAATTAAACAGTTTGTACTTGGTGAATGGGAATCTGTTAATCAGCTTGCTGGGCCAAATATTTTATATCAAACAGATTTACCCATACCACTTAGAAAGAAAGCAAAGCTTGAATCTATACCTGAAGAGATTGTTGATAACAAAATATCAGATGAAATCGATGATATGACGGACAAAGAATTATTTAATATGTCAATGCGCAATAGATTAATATTAGCAAAAAATTTTGTCAGAATAGAAGAACAACCAATTATAGATCAATTTATTATTCAATTTAGTGATGATTATGAAATTCCCCCACCACCGCCACAAATGTTTGCGTAATGCAAATATTTGTTATGTATAGTAACAGCAAAAATCAAAATTTTTTTTGCAAAGTTATATCTTTTATTGATTTATTCTCCATTTCATTTCAATAGCTTTTTAGCCTTAACGTTAATAAAAATAATAAAGTTATACATTTCTTTCACATGTTTGTAATAGTAACAATTGATTTAGTATTTATATATCTCGGTTTGTGTAATTTGCTTGTCAATATTTAATTGTGGGTGCTTACAGTAATTCTTATTTTCAACCGAAATAATTCAGGGATCCTAAATTTCATTACTAATTGTTGTGGATGTATAAGAAATAAATTCTTTGATTTTTAATGAGTTTTACTAATTGGTTTTTGTCCGCTTTATGAAGTGAAACAAAAATTGAACAAAAAAAATTTACCTTTATATCATAAATCAATCACAAACAAGATATCAGGTATGATGGAGAAATCCAACACTGCGAATTAGATGATATTTTTAGTACAACTGAATTGAAAAACGTGCAAATATTATTGTGTAACATATTTTCAACAGTGTTGATCGAGATTTATCTTCAAAGAAATTAGGGTAACAGATAACTAATAGCAGGGAAAACAAAATATAAAGATCACATGGCAATTATATGTGATATGCTAAAGTTGCAAGGGTTTTATATTAAAAATATAAAGAATGAAGGTTTTATAATTGGAGATTTATTGGAAATGTTGAATGGGTGGTGGTACAAAATCCTGGATTTGAACTTCCTATCATTGGCAAGTGAAGAAAAACTCTAACCAAAAATGGATTCACAATGTCAGCCAATGGGTCAGTTTTGGAGAAATGTACTGGATACAAATATACAGATAAAAGTTTAACTAATGAGCTAAAGACAAAAGACATTTGTTTGATAAAAATATGTACTATAAGATTTATAAGTATTAATCACAGGTTGAAATCTGTATTTCAAGCACCTATCGGATACTTATCGGGGACTTATCAGGGACCTATTGGACACCCCGATAGATTACCAATAGATGTAATATATATACTAGCCGGAGAGATATCGGTCATTTATAAAAAATTGGGTGCCCGATATATTAAAGTACCCAATTTTTTTTTTAATTAAATTTTTTATATCCCTGATAGGTGTATTAAATATTATCAATAATTATTAAGATATCTGATTTTTGTAATAAATATCAGCTACCTGATATTTATTTACAACTATCGAGTTACCGATATGTTTTATATTTATATCGGGTGCATGATATTTATTTTACAACTATTGGGTCACTGATATGTGTAAATAATATTGAACACTTGATATAAATTTTAGCATATCATGTTTTTAACTTTTATTTACGCTTATCAGAAACACAATATTGAATTTCTTGTATTCAATATAATATTTATTTCTCAAATCAAGTTTAAATCAAGTTTTTATACATGCTACACATCTCTAAGAGATTATTTAAAACAATAAAATATATGATATAATATACTATTCTTTATTATTTATATGAAAATAATATATATTTGATTAATAATGACTGATAATTAATTATGATACATTTTTTCTTTTATTATTTTTAATAATTTTTAAGGTACCTAAGCTAAATAGTCAACAACCATTTAAAAAGAATGGCATCATTATATTGTAAAGATACCAGTGCCACTCTTAATAAAGAGCATGCTCACGGGCCTAAGCACCATATGAGTATTCACAGGTTATAAACCTTGTATTAAAATAAAATATGTATACATTGATATGCTATTGTTATCTTAATATGTTTTTTAAAATTTATTAATAGATTTTATTAAATATCTTTATATCAGTAGTATGCTTATATACAGGCTTGACTGTATATGTATATATATAAAGTAAAAGTATATTGCAATGAACTTATCTAAATTCGAAAAAAATATAGGGGCACTTGCTTTATAGTTAATTGTATTAATTTATTTTTATGTTATTTAGCTGATTCTGGAATGATGGGTTTGAATGTTTAATTTTTAAATTTTATTAAATATTTGTATTTTACTTATTAAATTATAATGCACTATTTATTAGTTTTTTTTTTATACTAGGAAACGGGAACCGTTGTAAGTCCGGAGCAAAATTTAAGATTTTTATTACAATTAAAAAAAGTTACAATGATGTAATACAAACATTATCTCGTGACAGGACAGATCATGTAAACACCCAATCAGCTTCTCGAAAGTGAACAGACAGACATCACGTGTGAGTTATTAGTTTTCATAGTGCGTAGACCATAAAGTCCTACGTTACACTCCGGACAATTATAAAATCTTAACACTAGGTGTAGAATACAACTTTATTATTATTTCCTATTTTTATAAAATCNATATTGCAATGAACTTATCTAAATTCGAAAAAAATATAGGGGCACTTGCTTTATAGTTAATTGTATTAATTTATTTTTATGTTATTTAGCTGATTCTGGAATGATGGGTTTGAATGTTTAATTTTTAAATTTTATTAAATATTTGTATTTTACTTATTAAATTATAATGCACTATTTATTAGTTTTTTTTTTATACTAGGAAACGGGAACCGTTGTAAGTCCGGAGCAAAATTTAAGATTTTTATTACAATTAAAAAAAGTTACAATGATGTAATACAAACATTATCTCGTGACAGGACAGATCATGTAAACACCCAATCAGCTTCTCGAAAGTGAACAGACAGACATCACGTGTGAGTTATTAGTTTTCATAGTGCGTAGACCATAAAGTCCTACGTTACACTCCGGACAATTATAAAATCTTAACACTAGGTGTAGAATACAACTTTATTATTATTTCCTATTTTTATAAAATCGAAATTACAAACTAAGGAAATATGAATTTATCATGAAATTGATTAAAAATGTTAAAATATAATATTATAATATTTCAACAATGTAAAGTTATGATGTAATGTTAAATATGAAAATCAATTATTATAATAACGTGTGATATGTACAAAAAAAAATTCACAAAAATATTCAAGATTGAATGTTAAATTTTATTTATATTAAAATCTTTAAAAATATCTGACGTTTTTTTTCAATAATATAATAAAAACATAAAGGAATAAAAAAAAAAGATCAAAATAATTTTTAAGACAATTATTTTTTGTAATAGTAGTTGTAATTCATTATTCTTCATTTTTTTCAATTATTATTTATTCTTTTAACAAAAGAAAAACCAAAAATTTCAATAAAATTTCCATTCCCATCGTATAAAATAAAAACCAATAAAATTTTCATTTCCATCGTATAAAAAAAAACAAAAAATATCAAATCCTAAAATGTTTGTATATTTGAATAATTTTTAAATGTTCATATTCATATATTTTGAAAAGTAGTTCAATGAATTTGAAAAATGTTTATTTGAATGTTCAAAAAGATAATAATAAAAAGAATCATAAATTTTTTAAAAAAGAAAGGTAGAATAAAAATAATTAATTAAATCAATCTTAACTAAATTGGGCTAACAGATTTTCTCCATTCTTTTTTCGAATTCAATCATTTTCTGTGAATGATGAATATTAATTAATAATCAATAAAAAAATAAAGATATAATAATTTTACCTTCTTTGATGACACCGTGAATTATTATCATTGTTATTATTATCTGTTCTCCACCTGTAAGAAAGATGAAATAAATAATAATTACCCAAATTCTTTGAATTTATAAATTTTTAAAAGGTTATTTAGATTTACCAGGGTTATTATTACTACTATTATTAGTATTAAAAGTAGTAGCAGTGATGAATAGATGTGAATTCTAAAAAAAAAAAAAAAACTATTTCTATTCAGGTGGGGTGAAATTGAAGCAATTGAAATAAAGTTAAAAAATCCATCATGTCTAAACTTAAATTCAATAATAGGGTTGAATATCTCTAAACTATTATTATTTTTTGTTGTATTATTATTTGAGGGAATTATCATTATTATTAATAGATTGGAATAGATTTCCCATCAATTCAATATTCATTTACTTTTTATTCNAATTAATTAAATCAATCTTAACTAAATTGGGCTAACAGATTTTCTCCATTCTTTTTTCGAATTCAATCATTTTCTGTGAATGATGAATATTAATTAATAATCAATAAAAAAATAAAGATATAATAATTTTACCTTCTTTGATGACACCGTGAATTATTATCATTGTTATTATTATCTGTTCTCCACCTGTAAGAAAGATGAAATAAATAATAATTACCCAAATTCTTTGAATTTATAAATTTTTAAAAGGTTATTTAGATTTACCAGGGTTATTATTACTACTATTATTAGTATTAAAAGTAGTAGCAGTGATGAATAGATGTGAATTCTAAAAAAAAAAAAAAAACTATTTCTATTCAGGTGGGGTGAAATTGAAGCAATTGAAATAAAGTTAAAAAATCCATCATGTCTAAACTTAAATTCAATAATAGGGTTGAATATCTCTAAACTATTATTATTTTTTGTTGTATTATTATTTGAGGGAATTATCATTATTATTAATAGATTGGAATAGATTTCCCATCAATTCAATATTCATTTACTTTTTATTCAATAATAATTAATAATAATGATAATAAATAAAACATACCAATATGATTTTATTTTCTTTGACCCAATTTAATCCTTCCTTTTATCATGGTAACATTTATTATTTATTATCACCTTCATTTTCTCTATTTATATTATTTTCTCGAGTTGATTTATTATTTTGAGTTGATTTATTTTGAGTTGATTTATATTTTGATGATTCGTATATTTGACTGACTTTCTAATTGATTTTAACAATGAATAATAATAAATTTAAATATAAACACGTGCAATAATTACAACTATAATAAAATATGAATAGTGAATTACATTTCTTCAATGCATCATGTATTCTTTGTGCTAATAAATTTCCATCATTCTTGACATCTAACTATTGCCTAAAAAATATTTTATACATATAGATATTAGTGACAGTAGATATTAAGGTAGAGTTTAGTGAATTGATATCAACAGTAGAGATAAAAATGGTTTGGTTATTAACATAATGATTCAATTAATTAGAAAAAAATAATGATAAATTATGATGATAGATTATATAAATATTTTTTTTTGTGAAATGATATTTATTTATTTTATTTAACCAACATATTTAATTACCTCGTTATTATTTAAAAATTATCACAATTATATAATTATTATAATTTTTGTCATTATTATAATTACTATTATTATTATAATTATATTTATTTTTAATCATCCTAATCATAATCATCAATAATCATAATTATCGATAATCAATAATTTATCAATAATCAGGTCAGTAGGAGTTTCTTCTAATAATGAAATTATATCTACCGACATTTGTGATGATATATATTTATTTTCTTCATCATTTTCATCATTTTCATTATTTTCGTCACGTCATTGTCAAATTCAAAGTTGAATTATTACGTTGGGTTACATGAATTATGTGATGAAGGTGGCGTATTAAAATAATAATAATTATTATTATTACTATTATTAATTTTACTTGTTGTGACTTGTGTTGATGATGGTAGTGGAGTTATAGGAGTTTTATTAATTTCGTTTTTTTGGTCTAAATGCTTGCTTGTTCTTCTAAAGCATTAAGTGGATCTTGAATATTATGAATTTAATAATAATAATAATATATTATTGTTTTTTATTGGAGGAGTTGTTTTTGTTTTGGTATTGTTGGTGCTGGTGTCAATATTTGTATTATTGGTGTTGGTATTAGTATTATTGGAGGTGTTGACAATTTTGGTGGTGGTTGTTATCATTGTTGTCGGAATTGATGATGATGAAATTTCATAATCACTATATAATCAGTTATTTGATTGATAAATATATTTTTGATGATTGTACTGTTAGTATTTTATGATGCCCGGTGTCGTTGTTTCGAAATTGGTTATTATCCTTATCTCCGCCTGTATGAAAAATAAATAATGTAATATAAATAAATAAATCTAATATTATAAATCATTAAATACCAATAATAATAAATAAAAATTACCCGAATCCGTTGAATTAATAATTTTTTAGATAATTTAAAAGGGTTTTGATGTATCAGGATTATTAATTAGTAGTCGTAATAGTAATAGATCAGTGATGATGAATGTGATGAACAGTGATGTGAATTCTGAAAAATAAATTATATTTTTAATTTAAATTGTTGGTGTAATCGATTTATTATTATTCAATATAGAAAATTCGGGAAACGCGAATTGCGCTTAAAATACCAATTCGATAACCATTCTACTACTTCTTTATCAAATGATAATAATAATAAAACAATAACAGGATAGGTGAATATTAATGAATTTTATTATTGTTTCAATAAATAAAATCAAATAAATAAAATCAAATAAAATAAAATCTTAAACTATTACCTTAATCTATCTTTGTTTTTTTTTGTTCCTCTTTCAATAGTCAAGTATTTCATTCAATGAATTTAAGCAATGATAAACTTTGAATTTGTTCCTTTTGATTATTAAAATATTTTTCTAGATTTTGAAATTAAGTTTCAGTTCAGATGTCTTTCATCCTTTCTTTGGTGTCTTTAATCTTATTCATCTTCAGTCTCGTTTTCTTTCGTTATCTCATCTTCTGATGTCGTTGATTATTATTATTCTTCTTCTCATTATTATTGATGATATTAATGGTTTTCAAAGCAAATTTCCATAATTTCAGTAAGATGCAATCAAAATTGATAAAATATTTAGTTATTTTCACTCAGTGGTACAAAATCTAATCTATTAATAATAGATCACCTTATCAACAAAATACTAAAATTACTTAAGATTTGAATTTTCAACAAAATAGTTTTAATTTTAGATTTCCTTTATTGTTTCTTGTTTTATTAGTATTTTATTAAATTTATTTCATTAATTACCTGCGCATCAAAGGAAAAATCCAGATTTCCATTTTAAAATCAAAATAGAATAATATAAATTATTAAAAATATTTTTGATACAAAAAATTTATACAACTTTTCTGCCTAACCACTGCAGCCAATTATAAAATAATTTTTTATCGTGTATAATCGAAGAATTTTATAGTATTCAAAGAAAATCTCGAGAAAATAAACCATTACATAATAATGAAGTACATACTACTGATATTAAAAAAAGATCATCATTTCAGAAATATTTAATCATGAAGAACAAGATTTCTTTTACATTCTTCTCTTTCTCGTTTCTTTTTTTTTAATAATAATAATAATGAATGATTTAAATTTTATATTCTATTTTTTATTTATTTATAATCATTATGAATCTAATTCATTAAATATTTTCGATATGATAATATCACATATTGCTTCGATGAGTTATGAATTAAGTTAAAATACTCGTGATAAACTTTTTTTTATTCGTAATTCATTACAAGAGGTATTTGAGTTTTTTTATTATTTTATTATAATTTTTAATCATTTATTAATTATTACTAAATATTATTATATTTATTTTAATATATTATTATATTATTATATTATTATTATTAATTAAAATGTTCTTTATAGGAAGTTACTATGACAGAATAATGGGTGAAAGATTTATTAGTGTTTGTTAAAGAATTGAGGTAATTTATTTTATTATATTTTATTTATTTTAATTTATTTTATTTATTTAATTTAATTTATTTATTTAATTTAATTTATTTATTTAATTTAATTTATTTATTTTTATTATTTATTTATTTTGTTTCATTTTATTTTCTTGTAGCTTTTCGATTCTGACCTGAGTTCTTCAGTTTACGGTTTGGATATAATATATTTTAATTGTATTAATTATTTTAATTATTTTGATTATTATTTTAATTATTTTAATTAGTATAATTATTATAATTATTTTTTTTATTTTAATTATTTTAATTATTATTATTATTTTAATTATTTTAATTATTATTATTATTTTAAAAATTTTAATTATTTTAATTATTATTATTATTTAAATTATTTTAATTATTTTAATAATTATAATTCCATCCTATTTACATTTATTTACATTTGTTAATCTACACATTCAATATTCATTTACACATACATTCCCATGCATATTAAAATAATATATATATATATATATAAATAGGACCCAATACGTGAATAATTTGAGGAATGCGCAATTCAACTTCATCATTACATTCCGCAAGATGAGATAGATAAAGGAATAATTTGTTTATTCACTAATAAGAGTGATCCAAAAAAACTTTTTGAAGCATTACAAGAGATCATCAAAAATCGAGAGAACAACTTGAATGATAATAAGAATAATAGTAATGGTAATGGTAATGATGAGATGGTGATGATGAATCAGATGATTTGGTCCAAACTAACTCGACAAATTCAAGAATTTCAATGGATCTATCTACGGGATAAATTTTAAGTTTCGATCAATGGATCTATATACGGGATAAATGTTAAGTTTCGATCAATTGTAAATTTTGAGGATAATTATTGAGCTCGAAAAGGGAAACTCGCGATGTAAAACATTTATATGAGGAATTGTAAATTCCCAAGGAGGAAAGGATTTAACTGTGATGAGAANATTTTAATTATTTTAATTATTATTATTATTTAAATTATTTTAATTATTTTAATAATTATAATTCCATCCTATTTACATTTATTTACATTTGTTAATCTACACATTCAATATTCATTTACACATACATTCCCATGCATATTAAAATAATATATATATATATATATAAATAGGACCCAATACGTGAATAATTTGAGGAATGCGCAATTCAACTTCATCATTACATTCCGCAAGATGAGATAGATAAAGGAATAATTTGTTTATTCACTAATAAGAGTGATCCAAAAAAACTTTTTGAAGCATTACAAGAGATCATCAAAAATCGAGAGAACAACTTGAATGATAATAAGAATAATAGTAATGGTAATGGTAATGATGAGATGGTGATGATGAATCAGATGATTTGGTCCAAACTAACTCGACAAATTCAAGAATTTCAATGGATCTATCTACGGGATAAATTTTAAGTTTCGATCAATGGATCTATATACGGGATAAATGTTAAGTTTCGATCAATTGTAAATTTTGAGGATAATTATTGAGCTCGAAAAGGGAAACTCGCGATGTAAAACATTTATATGAGGAATTGTAAATTCCCAAGGAGGAAAGGATTTAACTGTGATGAGAATTTGGATGAAGAGTATTTAATTTATTTATTTATTGATCGATTGATTGACCATTAATTTATTATTTAATTAATTATTTTTTATTATATTTTTTATAGTTAAATTTTGAGTTTGAATGTTTAAGAGAAATTATGAGAGATATTATTCAAAAAGCCATTGAAGAGGTATTATTATTATTATTATTATTTATTATTTATCGTTATTTATTTATTATTATTTATTTATTATTACTTATTTATTTATTATTTGTTATTTATTTATTATTTATCACTATTTATTATTTTTTCATGGTACAATTGGTTGATTTTTGGGATAAATGTTCGGTTCCTTAATATGAACGTGATGGATTTTTCAAGCTTACAAAAAAGTAAGTAAACTAATATTAACATATAACATTTAATCATAACTTTTATTTCTATTATTATAATATTACATTTTAATATCAAATTTATTACCATTATTACATTTTAATATCAAATTTATTACTATTATTATAATAATACATTTTAATATCAATTTTCTTGATTTATTTAATAATTGGATAATTAACTCTTATTTACAACAGGAATCAGCTGACGAAATACATATATGAATTACTTTCACAAGAAGTGTCTCATTTACAAGAATTATATGCGTACCAATTGATGTAAAATTATTATTTATTTATTTTTTTATTAATTTATTGATTTCCGTGTTATATTTATTTTATTATTTATATTAACATCCATCATTCACAGAAAATGATTGAATTAGAAAAAAGGTATCGATCCACATTGCCTCTTTCAAAGGTCATTCCGACTATTGGAGAAGATCTTATTGGCCCGATTTAGTTAAGATCGAAAATAAATTTTTTAGTACACGTTATTACAATAATTAATTTTTATATTTAACATTAAAGAACGTGTGCATCATAACGTTCAATAATGTTACGTACATCGTTGAAATATTATATTTTAACACTTAGTCGATTTTGTGATAAATTCATCTTTCCTTTATTATTATTTCCTATTTTTATAAAATCAAGCAAATTGAATTTATACTCTACAACTAGTGTTAAGATTTTATAATAATATCAAAACAAAAACTATGTAATAAATGGTGCTTTATAATTTAATAGTAAAATACAAATAATACAAATAAAAATATATAATGTCAAATAAAATTTAAAAATTAGACATATCCAAATCAACTAATCCAGAATCGCCAAAATAACATAGAAATAGTTAATATAATTAAAACTAAATAACGTAGAAATGAATTAATATAATTAATTATAAAATAATATTTAAAAATATTTAAAAATCGGGCACATGTAATTTGGATGCAACTAAATAAAATATAAAAATAAATTAATATTAATTTTTTCAAAAAAACACAAATAATATAATTGAAAATAAATAATATAATTGACACTTACCAATACTTAAAACAGAAGTAGATTTTGTTAATTCTTCAAGTTCCCTTTCAAAATTTTCTTCGTTCCTGGGTTTTGGAAGTTTTGAATAATTAAGAAGTCGACTGGTATAAATTGCTTGTGGATGTGTTTGATAATTAAGAGGAGTTGTAGTTGTTGAATTTGTTAATCCTAGGTTTTTGGATAATTTTTCAGAATTTTCAATTTGAATTCTAATTTCTGAATTTTTATTTTTCCCTTCGTTTAAATAATCTTTATAGTGATTCAACAACTCATATAATTCATTAAAAGTGGGTCTATATGTAACTCGAGAATCCCAACACCTCATAATCATTCTAGTAATTAATTTGGGAGTATGAAATGGAATTTTTGGTCGTAATCCATTGCATATTTTCATTGCTAAATCTTCATCATGTGGTATATCCGGATATGGAGGAAAGCCCGTAATCACTTCGTAAGCAATAATTCCAAATGAATATACATCAGCAGCTTTTGTATATTCTTCATCACCACTTAATACCTCTGGAGCAATATATGGTAATACACCAAATATATTCTTTTTTTCGGGATTATTTGGATTTGTCCCNCTTCAAGTTCCCTTTCAAAATTTTCTTCGTTCCTGGGTTTTGGAAGTTTTGAATAATTAAGAAGTCGACTGGTATAAATTGCTTGTGGATGTGTTTGATAATTAAGAGGAGTTGTAGTTGTTGAATTTGTTAATCCTAGGTTTTTGGATAATTTTTCAGAATTTTCAATTTGAATTCTAATTTCTGAATTTTTATTTTTCCCTTCGTTTAAATAATCTTTATAGTGATTCAACAACTCATATAATTCATTAAAAGTGGGTCTATATGTAACTCGAGAATCCCAACACCTCATAATCATTCTAGTAATTAATTTGGGAGTATGAAATGGAATTTTTGGTCGTAATCCATTGCATATTTTCATTGCTAAATCTTCATCATGTGGTATATCCGGATATGGAGGAAAGCCCGTAATCACTTCGTAAGCAATAATTCCAAATGAATATACATCAGCAGCTTTTGTATATTCTTCATCACCACTTAATACCTCTGGAGCAATATATGGTAATACACCAAATATATTCTTTTTTTCGGGATTATTTGGATTTGTCCCTATTAGTTTACTTAATCCAAAATCTGAAATCATTATAAGACTAGGAATTTCAAACCTGGATAATAAAATATTTCCAGGATGGAAGTCTTGATGAACTATATCTAATTTATGAATATTACTCAAATTTAAAGATAATTGCCATAGTTTATATAATTTATGTTTCCAATTAATATTATTAAAATTAATTTTTAAATATTCTCGAAGATTTCCACCTGCTGCATATCCTAAAACCATCATATATAAGTGTGTTTCTGGATCTTGTGTAATTCCATAAAATCGAATAGAACCATATCTATTGCTGGTTTTTAAGTGAATTTCCATCTAATAATATAAACATTTTTAATTTATAGTTAAAACGTTATATAATAATTTGAAAATTAATTTAAACATTAATTAAAATATTTACCTCATTTAAGACATCATTGAAATTCACTAAATTGTCAAACTTTTTTAATGCCACTCCTACTTCATATCTTTTCCATTGTTGATTTTTAATATCCCATTTTTCAATATATCCATCAATCCACTTAGCATAATGTATTGTTCCAAATCCACCTTTACCTATTAGTTTAACATCTTTAAATCTATCATAAGATATCCATTCTAATACTTTCCAATATCTATCAGAATTTAGTTGAGCATCTTGAATTAATATATCTATTTTGTCATTTCCACTTGTCCAATTATTAAAATCATTTTGGAAATGTTTCGAATGACATGGTTTGCACCATCCATATTCATAATATTGATTGCATTCTGGACATATATTAGATGACATTTTTTTTGTTTATAGTATTTAAGGCTGAATTATATATTTTTTTTTAAAAAAAAAATCAATAAATTTGTATTTCAATATAAGATTTTTTTATAAGCGCAATTTTTCGAATTTAATTATCACTCAGAATTTTTATCAGCACATTCGCATGAAATTTTCAGGATATAATTTGATCACACAACCTAACTACTAATGACGGACAAAATAATAATTGTCGATCTGCGTGGGGCAACGCAGACAGGTTATATCCTTAAAACTCATGCGAATGCCGAAATTTAGCTACTTTAGGTTAAAATCAAGAAACAAAACAAAATTATTATTTTGACCCACATGATTGTTTAACCCTCGTCATTTTCGTAAAAAATAAATAAATTACAAGGGTTTGAAGTCATGGTTTAAATTTTTCAATAAAAAAATAATTTTCATTTTTATTATTTTATTATTTCTATTATTTTTATTATTTTTTTATTATTTTTATTATTTTTATTATTAAAAATATAAATGTAATTTTAAAGTTCATGATTCAAAATTATATTTATCAAATAGTTTCTATTAATTAATTTTATTTTTTTATTATTGATCTATTTAACTTATCTGAAGAATATATGTACTACCAAAAAATATGAATAAATTAATTAATAACTTAAAATTTTGTAAATTTAAGATTTAATATTCAGTACCGTAAAGTTCCGCATACAATACCCGGGTATGATACATGATTTTAGAATACAATCAATATAATGCCGATCTCCCAGGGTGCACTACTCGGGAGGGTATTGTATGCAGAACTTTACGGTATTTCCAAATTGCACTAATAAAATATGGCACGCCATAATAAAACGCCCTGAAATATACAGAATAATTTATTCTTATTTTGAAAGATACATAAACGTCCAATAATATCAAAGTAAAAATAATAATAATAAATATAATTATAGATTNTTTAACCCTCGTCATTTTCGTAAAAAATAAATAAATTACAAGGGTTTGAAGTCATGGTTTAAATTTTTCAATAAAAAAATAATTTTCATTTTTATTATTTTATTATTTCTATTATTTTTATTATTTTTTTATTATTTTTATTATTTTTATTATTAAAAATATAAATGTAATTTTAAAGTTCATGATTCAAAATTATATTTATCAAATAGTTTCTATTAATTAATTTTATTTTTTTATTATTGATCTATTTAACTTATCTGAAGAATATATGTACTACCAAAAAATATGAATAAATTAATTAATAACTTAAAATTTTGTAAATTTAAGATTTAATATTCAGTACCGTAAAGTTCCGCATACAATACCCGGGTATGATACATGATTTTAGAATACAATCAATATAATGCCGATCTCCCAGGGTGCACTACTCGGGAGGGTATTGTATGCAGAACTTTACGGTATTTCCAAATTGCACTAATAAAATATGGCACGCCATAATAAAACGCCCTGAAATATACAGAATAATTTATTCTTATTTTGAAAGATACATAAACGTCCAATAATATCAAAGTAAAAATAATAATAATAAATATAGTTATAGATTCAATCGAAACATTTGAAACATTCGCATCGCAAAAAAAAAAAATTAAATCATGAAGTCAAAAGTTTAGTGAAAGAAATTGATATAATCATTATTGTGATATTTGCTTGCTGATGTATCCCGTTTTACCGTTTTAATCCGATTGATGAATTTAGATCGTATTTTTTTACCAGTTAGATTAAAGTTGATAACAAACTGAATGACATAACTAGTTGAATGTATAATTAAATTGTATGTTATTTATATTGTTATCAACGTGTAAGATTTTACATCATTACATCGTCCCGTCCAAATAATTTAAAAAAAAATTTCCATTCCAAATTGAATTTTCAACTCTTTCCCAATTTTCTCAAATTTCACGCTTAATATCCATATCTGTTGCCTTACTTTTTTCAGCATTTAATATCTATATTCACTTTTCTTTCTACATAAAACATGGACTCGACCGTTCTTAAAAAATTTAAAAAAATTCATGATTCTTGCAATGCCTTATCAGGCAACTTTTAACTTAGTAACATTAAAAGGAACTCAAGGGTGAGTTAAACCTTGTATTAGAAGATATCGACAGCATCCACGAATTTTATAAAGATAAAAATTCACTTAATGCAGCTCAAGAAGTTTGCTAAAATTTGTTTTTTTTGTATATAATTTATGACATAAATAAAATGGATATGACACTTTATTATATATTTATGTTTATGTTTATTTCAGATGTTTGATCCCATGAGGACCACGATTAATAAGATTTTAATTATTACTCGTCCAACGATCTCTCGTTCTGGAAGTGGTTTTGACTACAAATTTTGTTCGTGACATTACTGCTGATGCTGTTACAAATTCTCTCGAATTAATAAGTTCCGTTCATGCCACTAAAACTTCTGCTACATCCAAGAATACTACTTCAAGAAATTCTATCCGTGGTACAATCCCTGATACTTCAAATCCTATCTGTTCTACAAATGCTACTACCCGTGATAATCTTAGTAAAAATAATACAAGTTTGGGTAAAAGAAAAAATACATCAAGCTTTGGAGGAGGAAAAAAACGAAAAACCAATTAAGTTTATTCAATAATTATTACCTTGTGTTCACACTCAAATGTATATCGTAATTCATTTTGGGCTCACTTAATAAATTCATCATGTATATATTCATCATATATTCTTTAAAATCATAATTACTGATTGGATTTTTTATGTTTTAAACGAAAAAGCATGGACATGGATAATAATTAATTTACCAAATATGAATTTCTAATCTCAAAGATTTTCCGGATGCTTAATTTCTTACCAATTTCCAACTATTTTCATCCTATCCTTTAATCAATTAAATCATTATTCTTATGTCTAAATCTTAAATTGAATTAAACTCAAATCTTGATTCAAGATCTAAACATAATCTATGAAATAGTGAATCAGCAGGAATTTCTTCGGCTTTTCTTTCGGTTGGAAATCCACATATAAGGTACACCTATTAATTTAATAGATGAATAATTATTAATTGAATATTTTAAACTATGACACTTACCTTTTGTCTTTCTTTTAGTAATTTATTCCGAGTCCCTTGTGTACGAAACCAATTTTTTGATCTGATATGAAAAATCTTGTGTGGGATGATAAGACAGAAATTAATTAATTTAAATTTTCCATCATTCATTGGATATCCAGTATCTAATATATATAGATATCCACCAAGATTATAATGATACTAAATTCATATATAAAAAGATTATTATATAAATTATATCAAGTTATCAGAATAATAATATTATAAATAATAATGATCCATAAAGCCTGAATGTTATGAGATGTTATTTGCATTTGTTCCTTTGATGATCATCATTTTGTTCTTTATAAAATTTTTAACAAAAGCTCATTGGCATAAATAAATTTAATAAATATAAATAATAAAAATAATAAAAATAATAAAAATAATAAAAATAATAAAAATAATAAAAAATAATAAAAATAATAAAAATAATAAAAATAATAAAAATAATAAAAAATAATAAAATAATAAAAATAATAAACTAAAATTATTTTTTTATCGAAAAATTAAAGTGTGGATAATTCAAGCCCCTGACTTTAAACCCTTGTTATAATATCATTTTTATTTATGTTTTTTTTTTTACGAAAATGGCAAAATGACAAAGTATTTGGGGTTATACAATGATACAAGCTTGCTTTTAGCATGAAAATTCCTAAAGTAGCTAAATTGGTCATGCAGTATAGAAATTCCGATTGATAATTAAATCTTTTTTTTTTTTAAAAAAAAAAAATAAAATTCTGCCTTAAATACTATAAACAAAAAAAAATGCCATCTGGTACATGCCCAGAATGCAATCAAGAATATGATTGGTGGTGCAAACCATNTTTTTAACAAAAGCTCATTGGCATAAATAAATTTAATAAATATAAATAATAAAAATAATAAAAATAATAAAAATAATAAAAAATAATAAAATAATAAAAATAATAAACTAAAATTATTTTTTTATCGAAAAATTAAAGTGTGGATAATTCAAGCCCCTGACTTTAAACCCTTGTTATAATATCATTTTTATTTATGTTTTTTTTTTTACGAAAATGGCAAAATGACAAAGTATTTGGGGTTATACAATGATACAAGATTGCTTTTAGCATGAAAATTCCTAAAGTAGCTAAATTGGTCATGCAGTATAGAAATTCCGATTGATAATTAAATCTTTTTTTTTTTTAAAAAAAAAAAATAAAATTCTGCCTTAAATACTATAAACAAAAAAAAATGCCATCTGGTACATGCCCAGAATGCAATCAAGAATATGATTGGTGGTGCAAACCATGTAACTCGAAACGTTTACAAAATAATTTTAATAATTGGACAAGTGGAAATAACAAAATAGATAAATTTATTCGAGATGCTCAACTAAATGCTAATTATAATTGGCAAGTAATTGAATGGATACTTTATGATAGATTTAAAGATGCCAAACAAATAGGTCAAGGTGGGTTTGGAACAATACATTATGCTAGGTGGATTGATGGATATATTGAAAAATGGGATATTGAAAATCAACAATGGAAAAGATATGGTGAAGTAGAAGTGGCATTAAAAAAGTTTGACAATTTAGTGAATTTCAATGATGTCTTAAATGAGGTAAATATTTTAATTAATATTTAAATTTAATTTTCAAATTATTATATAACGTTTTAACTATAAATTAAAAGTGTGTATATTATTAGATGGAAATTCACTTAAAAATATACACTAAATTTGATGCAATTCGATTTTATGGAATCACACAAGATCCAGAAACACACTCATATATGAGATGGAAATCTTCGAGAATATTTAAAAATTAATTTTAATAATATTAATTGGAAGCAAAAATTAAGTAATCTATTTATATTATCTTTAAATGTGAGTAAAATTCATAAATTAGATATAGTTCATCAAGACTTCCATCCTGGAAATATTTTATCATCCAGTTTTGAACTTTCTAGTATAAAGATTTCAGATTTTGGATTAAGTAAACTAATGGGGACAAATCCAAATAATCCCGAAAAAAAGAATATATTTGGTGTATTACCATATATTGCTCCAGAAATATTAAGTGGTGATGAAGAATATACAAAAGCTGCTGATGTATATTCATTTGGAATTATTGCTTATGAAGTGATTACGGGCTTTCCTCCATATCCCGATATACCACATGATGAAGATTTGGCTATTAAAATATGCAATGGATTACGACCAAAAATTCCATTTCATACTCCCAAATTAATTACAAGAATAATTATGAGGTGTTGGGATGCTCGAGTTACACATAGACCCACTTTTAAAGAATTATATGATGAGTTATATAAATGCTATGAAGATTATTATTATTATGTCAGCAGAGGGAGAAATAAAGATTCAGAAATTGTAATTCAAATTAAAAAAGCTGAAGAATTTTCAGCAAATCAAGAATCAACCAATACAACAACTACAACTCCTCTTAATTATCAAACACATCCACAAGCAATTTATACNGATTTCAGATTTTGGATTAAGTAAACTAATGGGGACAAATCCAAATAATCCCGAAAAAAAGAATATATTTGGTGTATTACCATATATTGCTCCAGAAATATTAAGTGGTGATGAAGAATATACAAAAGCTGCTGATGTATATTCATTTGGAATTATTGCTTATGAAGTGATTACGGGCTTTCCTCCATATCCCGATATACCACATGATGAAGATTTGGCTATTAAAATATGCAATGGATTACGACCAAAAATTCCATTTCATACTCCCAAATTAATTACAAGAATAATTATGAGGTGTTGGGATGCTCGAGTTACACATAGACCCACTTTTAAAGAATTATATGATGAGTTATATAAATGCTATGAAGATTATTATTATTATGTCAGCAGAGGGAGAAATAAAGATTCAGAAATTGTAATTCAAATTAAAAAAGCTGAAGAATTTTCAGCAAATCAAGAATCAACCAATACAACAACTACAACTCCTCTTAATTATCAAACACATCCACAAGCAATTTATACTAGTCGACTTCTTAATTTTTCAAAACTTCCAAAACCCACGAATGAAGAAAATTTCGAAAGGGAACTTGAAGAATTGACTAAATCCTTTTCTCATATAAATACTAGTAAGTATCAATTATATTACGTTTTATTTATTTTTTTATATTTTATTTTCTAATTAATTATATTAATTTATTTTTTGTTTTTATTTAATTTTCTATTTTTATTTTCTGATTAATTAATTAATTTATTTTCTATTTAGATGATGATATCGATGAATTCTAAATATTTTATTATTTTTATTTTTATATATAAATATTTTTGTAGAAATTCAATTAAATTAGTTTGCATAACTATAACTATTTTTAATAGCTTTTAAAATAAATAAATAAATAACTGTTGCTAATAATTTCATTAATCTATTTTTTTTAAATGACAATTGATATAAAAATTAATTTGATAAATAAATTTAGTGATCGTAATAAACCTCAGGCTTCGGATCATATTGTCATATCACAAGCTCACACAATACTACATAAATTTTCTTAACTAAATTGGACCAACAAGATTTTCTTCATTTTTGTCTTCCAATAGTTGGAATGAACTTTTGAAGAAGGACGTGGGTCATTTTTTTCGAATTCGATCATTTTCTGTGAATAATGGATGTTAATATAAAGAATAGATTTAATGTAATGTGGAAATCAATAAATCAATAAAGAAACAATTAGTATTTCGATATATTACGTAATAACAAATAAATAATAATTTTACCTCGATTAAGGCACGTCTTTCCCGTTAAATCTTGGCACATTTAACATATAATTCTTGTAGGCGAGATTTGTGAAAGTAATTCATATACTTCGTCAGCAGATTTAACTATAAACCAATAATAAATAATAAATAAAAAATATAAAAAGTTAATTATAAATAAATTAAAAAATTCTATATTAAAAATGTCAGTAATAATAAATATTATTATTATTATTAGATGTTATTTTACTTACTTTTTTGTAAGCTTTCAAAAATTCATCACGCTCATATTGGTGAATCAAACATTTATTCCAAAGATCAACCAATTGTACAATTAAAAAAATAATAAATAGTGATAAATAAAAAATAAATAAAAAAATAATTATTAAATAATAAATAATATTAAATAACGATAAATAATAAATAATAATCAATAATAATAATACCTCTTCAATGGCTTTTTGAATAATAGCTCATAATTTCTCTTAAATTATAAAAAATATAATAAAAAATAAATAATTAAATGATAAATTAATTCAATAAATAAATAAATTATATAAATTAAATAAATATATAAATTAAATAAATAAATAAATTAAATGCTCTTCATCCAAATTCTTATCACAGTTAAATCCTTTCTTCCGCGGGAATTTTTAATTCCTCATAAACCAAGTCATCTGAATCACCATCATCATCTCATCATTACAATTATCATTACCATTACAATTATTCTTATTATCATTCAAGTTATTCTCTCGATTTTTGATCAAAAGTTCTTTGGGATTACTCTTCTTATTAGCGAATAAACAAAACATTCCTTTATCTGTCTCACCTTATGGAGTGTAATGATGAAGTTGAATTACACATTCTTCCGATGATTCACGCAGTGAACCTATTTATAAATAGATATATATACAACATATATGAAATAAATGGAATTATAATAATCAAAATAATTAAATAATTAATAATGATTAAAATAATTAAAATAATAATATAATAATAATTTAAATTAAATTAAATTAAATTAATAAATTAAATAAATAAATTAAATTAAATAAATTAACTAAATAAAAAATAAAATAAAATAAATAAAATAAAATAAAATAAATTAAATTACCTCGATTGATATTCACTATTCAATTCTTTAACAAACACTGACAAATGTTTCACCCATTATTTACCAATATTTTTCATAGTAGCTTCCTATAAAGAACAACACGTTGGATATTTTAATTATAAAATAAATATAATAATATTTAATAATAATTAATAAATAATTAAAAATTATAATAAAAATCAAATACCTCTTGTAATAAATTAATGAATCACGAATAGAAAAAAGTTTATCACGAGTATTATAACTTCATCGAAGCAATATGTGGTATTATCGTATCGAAAATATTTAATGAACTAAATTATTCATTCATTCATCATGATTATAAATAAATAAAAAATAGAATATAAAATTAAAATTATTCATNACATATATGAAATAAATGGAATTATAATAATCAAAATAATTAAATAATTAATAATGATTAAAATAATTAAAATAATAATATAATAATAATTTAAATTAAATTAAATTAAATTAATAAATTAAATAAATAAATTAAATTAAATAAATTAACTAAATAAAAAATAAAATAAAATAAATAAAATAAAATAAAATAAATTAAATTACCTCGATTGATATTCACTATTCAATTCTTTAACAAACACTGACAAATGTTTCACCCATTATTTACCAATATTTTTCATAGTAGCTTCCTATAAAGAACAACACGTTGGATATTTTAATTATAAAATAAATATAATAATATTTAATAATAATTAATAAATAATTAAAAATTATAATAAAAATCAAATACCTCTTGTAATAAATTAATGAATCACGAATAGAAAAAAGTTTATCACGAGTATTATAACTTCATCGAAGCAATATGTGGTATTATCGTATCGAAAATATTTAATGAACTAAATTATTCATTCATTCATCATGATTATAAATAAATAAAAAATAGAATATAAAATTAAAATTATTCATTATTATTATTATTAAAAAAAGAAACGAAATCTTGTTCATCGTGATTGAATAATCCTGAAATGACGATCTTTTTTTAATATCCGTAATGGTTAATTTTCTCGAATACAATAAAATTCTTCGATTACACAATTATTTTATAATTGATTTTCTTGAGATTTTCTTGAATACAATAAAATTCTTCAATAAACAATTAATTTTCTTGAGATTTTCTTGAATACAATAAAATTCTTCGAATAAAAAAATATTTTATAATTGACTGCAGTGGTTAGGCAGAAAAGTTGTATGAAATTTTTGTATTAAAAATATTTTTAATAATTTATATTATTCTATTTTATTTTAAAAATGGAAATCCGGATTTTTCCTTTGATGCGCAGGTAATTAATGAAATAAATTTAATAAATCCTTTATTAACATATCCTTCGCGCGAATTATCCTCTGATATTGAACGTGATATCAGATATATAAAATTTATAATAAAAAAAATTACAATTATTCTTTCCGAGACAGAAAACAACGAGAGAAGAACAGTCACGATTGTATAGGTCCGGAAGCAATAGAAAAGACAAGTTACTTAATAAGTAAATAGTTGATTAATTTGTAATTCCATAGCATGTCATGAATTCTTATATTTTGATCGCTTTACAGTTATATTTATTTTATTATGATTAAAAACTCATTGCATAAAAAACATTGCATTGTTGTACACGCATGAGAATAATTACTTTTAGAATTATTTACTGGATGTTTGGTATTTAGTGGTGATATGATTTTTTTTATCATGAATGCGGTTTTTGACTTCAAAATCTTTATTAGTTCCTGAAGACGACGAAGAACGTTACAAAGTTACTAATACACGTTAAATCCCAAGTATCGTAATGGTATAAAAACATACAATCCTTTTCAGTTGCATTAAATATTTTCAAATTATTTCTGATAAAAAAATTTATATAATATGTGACGATGACAGCGAATCTTGTAAACACGGAAATTATGCAGAAAAATTCGAAACCATAATTTTTCTTTGGCAGCATATTGAACGGACACACGTCGAAGCTTGTCAACCTCTATATTGACGATGGTGGTATGGTAATAATAATAATATAATAGGATATTTGATTTTTCTATTTTTTTATTTTTATTTTTTTTAAGATCTTTAGATCTCTCTGGGTCGTAAAATGAATTAACATCAATTTTTTGAATATTTATATTAGAGCCAATGATAGATGTAATGAAAATCAATAATAACAATATACCACCAGCAGAATCAATATCAATATTCATCATCATTGTCAATGACTGCTTCTACGTCAACAGCTACCATTTTACGTAAATCAAAAGTTACTTCTTCTGCTGCCAATAAGAATCCCAATATTAATTCGAGTGTGATTACCGTTATTAATTCTAATATGAATATATGAATGTTGTTAGTATTAATCATGATCCGAATGTTATTAATCCTGGAATATCTTTATAGTTAAATAATAATAATAATATGGTTTCGAAGATCAGGATATTTTGTTGATTCTCCTGTTATGACTCCAAATCATCAAAATATCAAATATATCAAATCTACAAAATAGATCAAATAATTATACACTGACACAGACAAATAATTGTAATACTGCTATCGGCAATATTAGTAGTCATAGTCAACAACAACAACGGCAGCAAAACAAATGATTATAACCCAATCTTGCAACAAATACATTCAGTTGGTTCATTTTAATGAACACCTTAAATACAAAACCACCACAACAAAAATTGTTTAAAAACAAGTTTCTCAACGAAAAGTTGTTCAATAACAAGTACAACTAATTGCTCAAAAACATGCTGATCAACAAGAATGGATTTTAACGTGAAATTTAATTTTTATTCTATTCCTGTTTAACCTAGAATAAGAATATAATAATTATTGGCGCAAACTGTGCAACTCAACACTGATCTGATAAGCGGAAATGTTATATATACAGTATATAAATGGACTTTCTCTTAACAGGATACGTATTGCACATTTTTAGCGGGTAACATAAGAAAATTCACGTGACTCTATGATAAAATAAGAAAACATTTTATATTTGTCATACTTAAACTTTGTTATTGCAGTCTTACTCGATAATTTACAAAAAAAAATGTCTTTAAAATTTTTTGACAAGTTATCTCAAAACTTTATTGAACTTCTTAACGATAAAGATGATTACAATGTAGTTGTTGAAGTCGAAAATAAGGAAAAATCTTTTACAGCACACTCTAACGTATTGAAATATAGATCATCTTATTTCCGTCAGGAATTAGAAAATATTCAGCCAAATGAGAAAAATATTAAAATAATCACCAAGCCAAGCATTTCTTCTAAAATTTTTGATGTTATTCTTAAGTATGTTATTTTTATTTTAAAAATTTAATTTATTTAAAATACTATCATCATTTTACAAATTTATTTTTAATTATTATTAATTTTCATGTAGATATATTTATGGTGGGATTGTTAATTTAGAAAAGGTCGAAACTAGATTTATTTTTGACTTAATGTTAATAGCTANAACAAATGATTATAACCCAATCTTGCAACAAATACATTCAGTTGGTTCATTTTAATGAACACCTTAAATACAAAACCACCACAACAAAAATTGTTTAAAAACAAGTTTCTCAACGAAAAGTTGTTCAATAACAAGTACAACTAATTGCTCAAAAACATGCTGATCAACAAGAATGGATTTTAACGTGAAATTTAATTTTTATTCTATTCCTGTTTAACCTAGAATAAGAATATAATAATTATTGGCGCAAACTGTGCAACTCAACACTGATCTGATAAGCGGAAATGTTATATATACAGTATATAAATGGACTTTCTCTTAACAGGATACGTATTGCACATTTTTAGCGGGTAACATAAGAAAATTCACGTGACTCTATGATAAAATAAGAAAACATTTTATATTTGTCATACTTAAACTTTGTTATTGCAGTCTTACTCGATAATTTACAAAAAAAAATGTCTTTAAAATTTTTTGACAAGTTATCTCAAAACTTTATTGAACTTCTTAACGATAAAGATGATTACAATGTAGTTGTTGAAGTCGAAAATAAGGAAAAATCTTTTACAGCACACTCTAACGTATTGAAATATAGATCATCTTATTTCCGTCAGGAATTAGAAAATATTCAGCCAAATGAGAAAAATATTAAAATAATCACCAAGCCAAGCATTTCTTCTAAAATTTTTGATGTTATTCTTAAGTATGTTATTTTTATTTTAAAAATTTAATTTATTTAAAATACTATCATCATTTTACAAATTTATTTTTAATTATTATTAATTTTCATGTAGATATATTTATGGTGGGATTGTTAATTTAGAAAAGGTCGAAACTAGATTTATTTTTGACTTAATGTTAATAGCTAATGAATTCAAACTTGCGGAACTATCTGACAAATTAGAAGCCATTCTTATTGAAGATAAAGCTTCTTGGTTGAAAACTCATTTTTTTTTAGTCTACCGTACTATTTTTGTCAAAGAAAACTTTAAAGATTTAGAAAATTTTTGTAATGACATTGTTGTCAAGTATCCTAATCTTATTTTTGATAGCTCAGATTTCACTTCTCTTCCAGAATCTGCACTTATATCTCTTATCAAAAGAGACGATTTACAAATGAAAGAAGTTGAAATTTGGGACTACATTATCAAATGGGGAATTTCTCAGAATCCTACTCTCCCTACAAATCCTGGAGATTGGACCAAGGAAAAATTTCTCACGTTAAAAACTATTTTACAACAATGCCTACCACATATTCGTTACTTCCATATTACAAATATTGATATTTATGATAAAGTCAAACCATTTAAAAAAATTCTTGATAAACAACTTTGGGAAGATATCAATCAACATCTAGTAGCTCCCGACCGACCAACTAAATCAAATATTTTACCAGCAAGATCAGTTTTGGTTACAGAATTACCTCCTCGTACAACTGAGCCTTTTTCAACAATTATTTCAGAAGATCACGCAGCAGAAATTTCTAGTTGGATTGATCGTAAAACAGCTACTTATTCAACAACAAATGTTCCTTATAAATTTGAATTAATTTTGTGTGGAACTAGAGATGGATTCGCTCCACAAACNACGATTTACAAATGAAAGAAGTTGAAATTTGGGACTACATTATCAAATGGGGAATTTCTCAGAATCCTACTCTCCCTACAAATCCTGGAGATTGGACCAAGGAAAAATTTCTCACGTTAAAAACTATTTTACAACAATGCCTACCACATATTCGTTACTTCCATATTACAAATATTGATATTTATGATAAAGTCAAACCATTTAAAAAAATTCTTGATAAACAACTTTGGGAAGATATCAATCAACATCTAGTAGCTCCCGACCGACCAACTAAATCAAATATTTTACCAGCAAGATCAGTTTTGGTTACAGAATTACCTCCTCGTACAACTGAGCCTTTTTCAACAATTATTTCAGAAGATCACGCAGCAGAAATTTCTAGTTGGATTGATCGTAAAACAGCTACTTATTCAACAACAAATGTTCCTTATAAATTTGAATTAATTTTGTGTGGAACTAGAGATGGATTCGCTCCACAAACGTTTTGGAACATCTGCCATGGTCACGCCTGTACAATTGTTGTGGTGAAAGTTAAAGGAACTGATGAAATTCTTGGAGGTTATAATCCTTTAACATGGGATAATAGTAATATTAAAGATCAATGGATGGAAACAAAAGATAGTTTTATTTTCTCATTAAAAAATTCAATTCTTAGCAGAGTAAAAATAATTGATCATGCAATTCTTAATTCATGCAAAAATGATCAAAAATCTTATGGTCCATATTTTGGATTTGGCTTTGGTTTGTATAGTGAAAAATCTAATTTTAATTTAGATAATTTTAGTTACTGTGGTAATCTTTACAATTACTATGAAAAACGTATAAAAACTTCATCAGATAGATTTCCTATTGATAATTATGAAGTATTTAAAGTTATTAGAAAATCTTAAACAAATAAAAAAAATATTTTATTTTATTATACTATTGAATAAACATATAATCTTATAAATTATTTGCTTAAATAAATTTTTCAATTTAGTAACTTTTCTTTTATAAACATATTTCATTACAAGGCATTTTCTAATTCTTACATATTTGTTCTTTTAGCTTTGTAACACAATTAGATTAGCATGACTATTACAAATATTCCAAAAAGTTCTTGGATTTTTGCTTTCTAGCTTGAAGAATTAATTTTCAATAATGATGAAATCGTTGCTAAACAATTAGTTATAATTGAAAATGGTTCTTTTAAAACTATTTAAATAATTTGAACCAAAATAATTTACTTAGAATTTACAAGTATTATTCTAGTTTTTATTTTAATTTATTATCTAAATCCATCTGACCTCTAGCACAAATCATTTTTGAAATGTTTCGAATTACATGGTTTGCACCCTTTATATTCATAGGAATTTTGATTGCATTCTGGGCATATTTTACGAGATGACATTTTTGTTTATATTATTTAAGGCAGAATTTTTTTTTTAAAAAAAAATAATAAATTTTGCGTTTCAATATAAGATTTTTTTATAAGTGCAATTTTTCGAATTTAATTATCAATCGGAATTTTTATACTGCATGACCGAAAATTAAAAACAAAAGATCCACATGATTGTGTAACTCCCAAAAATGCTTTGTCATTTTACCATTTTCGTAAAAAAAAAACTTATTTACAAAAATTTTTAAATCAAAACAAGTGTTCTGGTTAGGGGGCGTTTATTGGAAATTACTTTTATATATTACTTTTAATTTTCCTTGGAATTGAATCTCAAATATTAATTAACTCAGTTAATGTTGTTATGTAATATAAACATATAGTTTATCATATTATAAACACACGTGATTGGCATCGTTTTCTATTTATTGTTGGTCACTTGAATTTAACTTGTACCACTTCAAAAATGAAACTCTTCTCTTATTTGTCACAACCAGTGATTAATTTTACAAAGTTTATCACAATTATGGAAATCATCTTAATCACATGGGGGAGACACATCCAAAAAAATAACATAAACATTTAATAATACAAATTGCATTCTATGAATTTTTAATGCAGATCGATTATCGTTATACGTACATGGAAAGAACATTTTAATGCGAACCAATTTTAGAATTGATTGTCATTCGTACAAATAATAGAATGCAAATTGGTCGTACATTGGAGCATTCAAAATTAAACTTAATTGTAAAAGTAGTATTATTTATCAACAATATCCTTATAATGCACTTAAAGTGAATTCCTTCTTATAACCTTTTTATATAATTAATATATCACGAATTTTTATAATAAAAAGAATAGAACTTTGAAATTCAATAAATTTTATTAAAGTTTTCAACAAAAAAATCTTCAAATAAATGGAAACTATATCTTACAATGAAATTGAAACAACCGAAGGTAAAGAGAAATTTGAGAGGTACTTGAAATCAGCTGAAGGGGGAAATCTTTTGGGACAAAATAATCTTGGATATTATTATCAAAATGGAATTGGAACTACAAAAGATGAAGAGAAGGCATTTCAGTGGTACTTGAAATCAGCTGAAGGGGGAAATCTTTTGGGACAAAATAATCTTGGATATTATTATCAAAATGGAATTGGAACTACAAAAGATGAAGAGAAGGCATTTCAGTGGTACTTGAAATCAGCTGAAGGGGGAGATAGTAAGGGACAGAATAATCTTGGATATTGTCATCAAAATGGAATTGGAACCACAAAAGATGAAGAGAAAGCATTTCAGTGGTACTTGAAATCAGCTGAAGGGGGATATAGTGATGGGCAATGTAGACTTGGATATTGTTATCAAAATGGAATTGGAACCACAAAAGATGAAGAGAAGGCATTTCAGATGTATTTGAAATCAGCTGAAGGGGGAAATAGTAAGGGACAGTATAATCTTGGATCTTGTTATCGAAATGGAATTGGAACCACAAAAGATAAAGAGAAAGCATTTCAGTTGTACTTGAAATCAGCTGAAGGGGGAAATCTTTTGGGACAAAATAATCTTGGATATTATTATCAAAATGGAATTGGAACTACAAAAGATGAAGAGAAGGCATTTCAGTGGTACTTGAAATCAGCTGAAGGGGGAAATAGTAAGGGACAGAATAATCTTGGATATTGTTATCAAAATGGAATTGGAACCACAAAAGATGAAGGGAAGGCATTTCAGTGGTACCTGAAATCAGCTGAAGGGGGATATAGTGATGGGCAATGTAGACTTGGATATTGTTATCAAAATGGAATTGGAACCACAAAAGATGAAGAGAAGGCATTTCAGATGTACTTGAAATCAGCTGAAGGGGGAAATCTTTTGGGGCAGTATAATCTTGGATATTGTTATCTAAATGGAATTGGAACTACAAAAGATGAAGAGAAGGCATTTCAGTGGTACTTGAAATCAGCAGAAGGGGGAAATCTTTTGGGACAGTATAATCTTGGATATTGTTATCGAAATGGAATTGGAACCACAAAAGATGAAGAGAAAGCATTTCAGTGGTACTTGAAATCAGCTGAAGGGGGAAATCTTTTGGGACAGAATAATCTTGGATATTGTTATCAAAATGGAATTGGAACCACAAAAGATGAAGAGAAGGCATTTCAGTGGTACTTGAAATCAGCTGAAGGGGGAAATAGTAAGGGACAGAATAATCTTGGATATTGTTATCAAAATGGAATTGGAACCACAAAAGATGAAGAGAAAGCATTTCAGTGGTACTTGAAATCAACAGAAAGGGGAAATATTGACGGACAGAATAATCTTGGTATTTGCTATGAAAATGGGATTGGAACTATAAAAGATGAAGAGAAAGCATTTCAGTGGTACTTGAAAACAGCAGAAGGGGGAAATCTTTTGGGGCAGAATAATCTTGGATATTGTTATCTAAATGGAATTGGAACTACAAAAGATGAAGAGAAGGCATTTCAGTGGTACTTGAAATCAGCTGAAGGGGGAAATAGTAAGGGACAGAATAATCTTGGATATTGTTATCAAAATGGAATTGGAACCACAAAAGATGAAGAGAAGGCATTTCAGTGGTACTTGAAATCAGCTGAAAGGGGAAATATTTTGGGACAGAATAATCTTGGTATTTGCTATGAAAATGGGATTGGAACTATAAAAGATGAAGAAAAAGCATTTCAATGGTACTTGAAATCAGCTGAAGGGGGAAATAGTATGGGACAAGTTAATCTAAGTTATTGCTATCGAAATGAAATTGGAATTCTAAAGATTAAAAAACATCAAAATAAATTAAAGAATAGATGCCATAATTGTGAAGAATTAAATTTGCAAGATAATGCATGTTCAAATTGTGAACTTATAGAAATATCAAAATGGACTAGTGGTAATGTTGAAATTGATAAGATTATTCAAATGACTCAATCAGATGATGATGCAAAAGAATGGGAAATTTGGAGATGGATAAATTATAGTAAATTCAGGGATATAGAATATTTGGCTGAAGGAGGGTTTGGTAGTATTTGGAAGGCAGAATGGATAGATATGCCTGAAGAGTTATTTGAATTTTATAAATCAAATCATGTTGCCTTGAAGAAGCTTAAGGATTCACAAGAAATTAGCCCAGAATTTTTAAAAGAGGTAAATATCAAATATATCAATATATCAATAAGTTCTTATCTAATATTATTTTTTTTATAAATATAGTTAAAAGCAAATTTCCAATGTCGAGATAGATATGTTTTGCCAATTTTAGGTATAACTCAAGATCCAAAGACAAAAGAATATGCAATAGTTCTACGATATATGAAAAATGGAAATTTAAGAGATTTTCTTAAACAAAATAATTCATTACCTTGGATTGAACGATTATGGTTATTGAATACTTTTATCAGGGGATTAGAAGTCATTCACAGTAAAGGATCTATCCATCGTGATATTCATCCTGGAAATCTTATGATAACTGAAATGCATAATAATTCAAAATATAAATTCATAAGATTAGGAGATTTAGGACTATGTAGTTTAGCAAATGAAACCTTATCATCTGGAGCATATGGTATATTACCATATATTGCACCTGAAGTATTACATAAATATCAATATACGCAAGCTTCAGATATTTATAGTGTTGGAATTATTATGTGGATAATTTCAACAGGAAAAATACCATTTGCTAATAGAGAATATGATCAAGAATTAGCAGTTGATATTTTCAATGGACTTCGACCAAAAATTAATAGAGACACACCTCAATGTTATGTAGATTTAATGGAAAAATGTTGGCACAAAGATCCAACCAAGCGTCCAAATGCTAAAATGATTTTTGATACATCAGAAAGATGGATTGTGGAATTGATGCTTGATGATAAAACAGAACATTCACTTATGTTTTTAAAAGCAAATGAAAAAATGCAAGTTGAAGATTTTGAATTATCATCTGCTGAAACTACTCATTCTGGGGCATATCTTACAAGCCATCTTTTACCTTCACTGTTATATATTCAACCTTCTTCTATTTTAGAATTTGATGCAAATAAATTAAATTTTAATTTTAATGATAATTAAGTTCAAATTTGTTTGGATTACTTAATTAAGAAATTTCAGTTTTAAAATTTCAGTTGCATTAAGTGTCTATAAATCACTTCACTTTAATCAGTTCAATTTATATTATTTTTAAAAATTTTAGCTATTATTATTTCTATATGGATTATATATACTTATTTTTATGAAACTAAATAAATATATTGTATTATCAACATTTCTAATTTATGCATATTGATTTTTATAACATTTACGAGTGCAATTGAATTGTAATCTTTATATTTGCTTTTTCCAAAGATAATTTATTAAATTACTTAAAGTTGCAAGCTTATAAGTTTACAAGTCCTCATAAACCCATATATATATTTACAACACGGGTGATTTTTTACTAAAATATTTCTAAGACCATTTGAAAGCTCTGCTCTTAATCTTTTCAATATTGGTTTAATTATTTTTCTAGCCTAGCATCGATCTTTGCCAAGTTATTATCATCTATTAATTTTATACTTACATTGATTTTACGTAATTTTCTACTATAATGTTTCTAGTACTATTCGAAAGCCCGAAATGAGGGCTTTACAATGGTAGTAAAACTATCATCATCAAGTTATTGCTGTCCAAAGTCTATAAAAATGACAAACTTATGACTTCACTTCAGGTAAGCCCAACTCAAGCTTGCAGATTTGTAAGCCCAATCAGGCCTGTAAGCTTAAGATCAGAATTGTAAAACCATTCATATTGTGAAAACTAGAACATAGTATTTTTTATGTTTCACATTAATTGTATCAAAAAAATAAACAAGTTTGTATTGCAAATCTTTATTCTTTTTTTTGTACCATATAATCAGTAACCCGATATAAGCAAAAATCTTTAATATTTTTTTTCGATCTTTAGATCTCAGGACCGTGAAAATGAATTAACATCAATTGTTTGAATATTTATATTAGAACTAATGATGTGATGAATATAACGAGAAAAAATAATAACAATATACCATCAGCAGAACAAACACCAACTGTACAATATTCATTATCATTGCCATCATCAATAATGACTTGCACCATTGGTATCTCTACGCAAATCAAAAGTTTCTCCTTCTACTATTACAAATAGAAATCTTAATATTAATTCGAATGTGAATATTCTAATATGAACATTAATATTAATCCTAATCTGAATGTTATCAATTCCAGAATCTTTAAATAATAATAATGATAATAATATGATTTCGGTCAGGATCAGGATATCGGAATAGACTATTAATACTCCTGCTGTTAATGCTATAACTCAAATATATCAAACGGATCAAATAATTATAAATTGGCACAGGCAAATAATTGTGATACTGTTACTACTATGAATAACAGAAATATTAATCATAGTAGTAGTCAACAACAACAACAGCGGAATAAACAGTTATAATATAACCAATTATGACAGCAACAACAAAAAATATACATCAACAAAAAATATAAACATCAGTAAGTATCACTTGTGAGTGATGATGAACAAAACACTGTAAATAATAGCAATAATAATAATATTATTGTTATCAGTAATACATTTGCCAGAAAGTCACAATTAGTTAGAATCCAACCTGCTCAACCTCTTCACCTCCAACTCCACTTCTTTAAAATATAAGTGCAATCAATAATACTGCTACTGTTAATGCCACTGTGCTAATTCTTCCCATCAGCAACAAAAAAACAACAACAACTGATGCAACAACAACAACAGACACAAAGATCAACGACATTAGTCACAGAAATAAAAATTACAACAATTAGAACAATTAGAAACATTAACTCAACAATGCAACGATTAGCTAAACATCAAAAATTAGATCAACAGCAACAACCCAATTCAACAGCAACTCAAGGAATAATTCATAATGATCAAATTTATGGACTACAACAAATACATTCAGTTGGTTCTTCTTTATATCCGAATTTATCAGCGAACACATCGAATTCAAACAATAATAATAATAACAATAATGTATTACTAACTGTACAATCAGCCGCTACACAATCAACTGCTTCTTAAGTAGTCGTTGGATAAGCTGTAGCAGCAACTTCCACGAATGTAAATACTTACTTGTTAATACTGTAGATGTTGTCATGCTGCAACAGCAGCAATACATCATAACACATTCAACAACAAATACTACAAATACATTACAACAATTCAATAACACTACAACGATTAATAATAATAAGAATTTACCATCTCAAGGTCAAGAAACAAGTATTAGATATTAGATGACCTTCAACTGGAAATCTTTACAAAAACAACCACAGCAACAAGTTATTCAGCCGAAACAACTGCAATAACAAATTGTTCAATCACGGCAACACAATTTGCTTCACATAAATCAAACAAGTTTCTCAACAGCAAGTTGCTCAATACAAGCTGCTCAACAATAGCTGCTCAGAAAGCTACTCACCAACAGCAAATTGCACAAAAAAAAGTTTTCAACAGCAGCAAGTTGCTTGACAACAAGCTGCAAGCCTGAACTTGTTTAACTTTAAAAATTTTCAGTAATGTAGAATAAAAATTGATAAATCTATCTTCGAAGTCCGAGGAAATTACCTTTTATATCATTTTATAAGCGAACAAAAAATGGTGGCAAAATTATATATTATGATGAAAACTGTGTAACCCAACACTTTTCAAAAAACGGCACAATAGATAAACAAATAAACACAATTACATGAATCAATATATATATATATATATATATATATATATAAAATGGACTATCTCTTAACAGGATATGCATGCATGCATTATTTTTGGTAGTACAATTTTGAATGAACCTTTTATTTGTACTCAATAATAATATTTTTAACTTATAAATTGAAATATTATTTCAAGTGACTATGATAGAATAAGTAAACATTGTATATTTGTCATACTTACATATTGCAGTTTTTTTTCGACTTGAATATTTACAAAAAAAATGTCTTTAAAATTTTTTGACAAGTTATCTCAAAACTTTATTGAACTTCTTAACGATAAAGATGATTACAATGTAGTTGTTGAAGTCGAAAATAAGGAAAAATCTTTTACAGCACATTCTAACGTATTGAAATATAGATCATCTTATTTCCGTCAGGAATTAGAAAATATTCAGCCAAATGAGAAAAATATTAAAATAATCACCAAGCCAAGCATTTCTTCTAAAATTTTTGATGTTATTCTTAAGTATGTTATTTTTNTATATATATATATATATATATATATATATAAAATGGACTATCTCTTAACAGGATATGCATGCATGCATTATTTTTGGTAGTACAATTTTGAATGAACCTTTTATTTGTACTCAATAATAATATTTTTAACTTATAAATTGAAATATTATTTCAAGTGACTATGATAGAATAAGTAAACATTGTATATTTGTCATACTTACATATTGCAGTTTTTTTTCGACTTGAATATTTACAAAAAAAATGTCTTTAAAATTTTTTGACAAGTTATCTCAAAACTTTATTGAACTTCTTAACGATAAAGATGATTACAATGTAGTTGTTGAAGTCGAAAATAAGGAAAAATCTTTTACAGCACATTCTAACGTATTGAAATATAGATCATCTTATTTCCGTCAGGAATTAGAAAATATTCAGCCAAATGAGAAAAATATTAAAATAATCACCAAGCCAAGCATTTCTTCTAAAATTTTTGATGTTATTCTTAAGTATGTTATTTTTCAATTACTACTTATTTTAAAAATTTAATTTATTTAAAATATTATCATCATTTTTAAATTTATTTATTTTTAATTATTATTAATTTTATGTAGATATATTTATGGTGGGATTGTTAATTTAGAAAAGGTCGAAACTAGATTTATTTTTGACTTAATGTTAATAGCTAATGAATTCAAACTTGCGGAACTATCCGACAAATTAGAAGCTATTCTTATTGAAGATAAACCTTCTTGGTTGAAAATTCATTTTTCTTTAGTCTACCGTACTATTTTTGTCAAAGAAAACTTTAAAAATTTAGAAAATTTTTGTAATGATATTGTTGTCAAGTATCCTAATCTTATTTTTGATAGTTCAGATTTCACTTCTCTTCCAGAATCTGCGCTTATATCTCTTATCAGGCGAGACGATTTACAAATGAAAGAAGTTGAAATTTGGGACTACATTATCAAATGGGGAATTTCTCAGAATCCTACTCTCCCTACGAATCCTGGAGATTGGATCAAGGAAAATTTTCTCACGTTAAAAACTACTTTACAACAATGCCTACCACATATTCGTTACTTTCATATTACAAATATTGAAATTTATGATAAAGTCAAACCATTTAAAAAAATTCTTGATAAACAACTTTGGGAAGATATCAATCAACATCTAGTAGCTCCCGACCGTCCAACTAAATCAAATATTTTACCAGCAAGATCAGTTTTGGTTACAGAATTACCTCCTCGTACAACTGAGCCTTTTTCAACAATTATTTCAGAAGATCACGCAGCAGAAATTTCTAGTTGGATTGATCGTAAAACAGCTACTTATTCAACAACAAATGTACCCTATAAATTTGAATTAATTTTGTGTGGAACTAGAGATGGATTCGCTCCACAAACATTTTGGAACATCTGCCATGGTCACGCATATACAATTGTTGTGGCGAAAGTTAANTGGGACTACATTATCAAATGGGGAATTTCTCAGAATCCTACTCTCCCTACGAATCCTGGAGATTGGATCAAGGAAAATTTTCTCACGTTAAAAACTACTTTACAACAATGCCTACCACATATTCGTTACTTTCATATTACAAATATTGAAATTTATGATAAAGTCAAACCATTTAAAAAAATTCTTGATAAACAACTTTGGGAAGATATCAATCAACATCTAGTAGCTCCCGACCGTCCAACTAAATCAAATATTTTACCAGCAAGATCAGTTTTGGTTACAGAATTACCTCCTCGTACAACTGAGCCTTTTTCAACAATTATTTCAGAAGATCACGCAGCAGAAATTTCTAGTTGGATTGATCGTAAAACAGCTACTTATTCAACAACAAATGTACCCTATAAATTTGAATTAATTTTGTGTGGAACTAGAGATGGATTCGCTCCACAAACATTTTGGAACATCTGCCATGGTCACGCATATACAATTGTTGTGGCGAAAGTTAAAGGAACTGATGAAATTATTGGAGGTTATAATCCTTTAACATGGGATAATAGTAATATTGAAGATCAATGGATGGAAACAAAAGATAGTTTTATTTTCTCATTAAAAAATGGCAATGTTCAAAATTCAATTCTTAGCAGAGTAAAAAAAATCGACTGTGCAATTCTTAATTTATGTAAAGATGAACAAAAATTTTATGGTCCATATTTTGGATTTGGCTTTGACTTGTTTAGTTATGAATCTAATTTTAATTTAGATTGTTTTAGTAGCTGTGATAATTATTTAGGTTATTATGAAAAACGTATAAAAACATCAGATAGTTTTTCTATTGATAATTATGAAGTATTTAAAGTTAATAGAAAATCTTAAGCATGAAAAAAAAGTATTTTATTTTATTATACTATATTTCTATTTATTGAATAAACATATAACTTATATATTTTTTGCTTAAGTAAATTTATCAATTTAGTAAGTTTTCTTTTGTAAACAAATTTCATTAATGCAGCATTTTCTAATTCTTAACATAAAGGATTAAATCGTCAATAATTTCATTGATTTCTTTAACTTTGGTAATTACAATTAGATTAGTATTCTCTTCATCTAAAAAAGTTCTTGGATCTTTACTTTGAAGAATTAATTGAAATTATTTCTTGTTTGTTGAATCAATGATGACCTATATCAATTATAAAATTGTTCGTTTAAAAGTATTTAAACTTTTTGAACCAAAAAATTTACTTAGAATTTATAAGTATAATTCTAGCTTTTATTTTAATGAACACTTCTTTTGCGCCTTAAATTTTAGAAATTGCTTTCAAAATGTGATAATAAACAATTAACAATTTCAATACCTTTACTTAAGGTTTCTTCCAAAATATATATCTTAACTGAATTAACCATTATATGTCTTAATTATTATTAATAAAGAAAAATAAAATTCATCTATGAAAAAAAAACCAATCGTAACTTTTCGCAAATTCTTCCGAAAAATAATTTATGGGAGAAAACATTTTTTTTTCAAAAGTTATCTTTTTAGGTATTGTTAACCGCAAGTAATTTAAGCTATTTTCTATAATTTATTGTTATAAATCTCTGTTTCAGGTCTAATTTATTAAAATATTTAAGTTATATCTCTTTAGTCAACTGTTAGTAATATATCTTCGTGTAGGTACTGGTTGATATTTTTCTGACTAAATTTCAATATTCAGTTTGATTACTACTTGGAAAGGGAACCATTATTATTTTTTATTATTTTTATTTTTTATTTTTATTTTTTTATTTTTTTATTTTTTTGATTAAAGATTCCACGGGGTGGCACAAGAATCCCATGTCGTGAAAAGAATTCTTATCATTATCATTAATATCAGCACTACACTATGCTCCGGACAATTACCACTACTATAACTATTATAATAATTCATTCAAAGCTACCTGAAATTTTTGATATTCATTTTTTTTAAATTTTTCTATAGCAGCTTCCTTATAAATCATATCAATATTAAATAATCAATATTAAGTTGTTGTATAAAATTAAAAGAGTAAAATTTCATACCAGAAAAAAAAATGCAATCCTTCAGTAGCATAAAGATATTATTAAGCCATAAGTCAAGGATTTTTTATTTTCATTTAAGGAATTAAAGAATTATTCACAGGCCATTTGAATTTTTATTAAATTCAAAAATAAAATACTTTTTTGTATAATAAAACAAATAAATAAAATAAGATTTTAGACGAATTATTAACAACTTTAAATACTTATGATCTATAATAGAAAACCCATTCTCAGTCGTTCTAATAGATTTTACTGACTTATCTTAAAATTAGATACATCTCATCATGAATTCATCTCATCCAAATACATGACCACAATTACCGTTACTATAAGTATAGAATAAAGCATAATTTTTATTTCTAACTCTACTAAGAATTAAATTTTGGATATTACTATCTTTAAATGAAAATATAAAACTTTTGTTTGTTTTCATATAACCACTCCACTTTTTGTTTTACCAAGATAAAGGATTTGATCCATCAATAATTCCATTGGTTCTTTTAACTTTGGTGATCACAGCCCATAGCAAATATACCAAAATAATTACAATTATTTTGTTAAAGAATAACTTGTTGGTCAATAATCAGTCCATGGTGAAATCATTGTTTGCATGTTTTTCATTGGTTACTGTTAAAAATGTTTTTCTTGCCGGTAAAATCAATCTTCGTGGAAGGATAATAGATTTTATTTGTTGAACTGAAAGCAAAGGATGTTGTTTCAAATCATTCCATAATTGTTTATTATATTATATGGCTTGACTTTATATATAACATCTGAACTTGAAATGTGAAAACGAATAAGCAGTAAACGTTGTTGTATGATAATATTATTGCGAAATTTTTCTAAATTGTAAGTTTGGTATGTTTAAAATTGGATCTGATAAGTTAATATACAATGGGATGGAAAATGCAAAAATTCCATTTTATATAATTACAAGAACGATTAATTTTAAAAAAGAATTAACAGAATTTTTCTTTTATAAAATACCAGTAAGTTTAATTTAATTCTTTTTTTATTAGATAAATATATTTTTATGAATTCAATTAACTTGGTTTGTAATTAAGAGATCATTTATATTTCGTGAAAATTTTAACACACTACTAATTTTTATTGTATTTTTTTATTATTATTTGTTTCATTAAACAAAATAATAAAATATCATAGATATTAAATATAGATGAAAAAATAAGACCTTGCTAGTCTATTAAAAAAAAGAAAATAAAAATAAAAATAGATGAAAAATTTCGATCTTTCCTTATCAAAAAAAATCGAATACAATTAGAATTGTGGTGTGATGAAGGAATAAAATATTTTAAAAATGAAAATGTTTTTCATATTGATATATCTATTTTGGATTGTTACAAATAATTTTTTCTACTTTTTATAAAAAAATAAATAGATGTAAAATTGTTTGCTATATCTTATCTATTAAAAAATTATATGATTTTTATTATATTTTACGGGAATCTAGATTTACCCCACCCCACTATAATAAATTACTTTATTGACATATCCTTCGGGCAATTTTCCTTCGATATTAAACATGATCTATCAAAAAAAAAAATTCTAATTATTCTTTCTAAGAAAGAGGATAACGAAAGACGAAAAAAAGTCACGATTATATAATCTGAAGCAAAGGAAAAGAAAGACAGGGTACTCAAAAGTAAATAATTAATTAATTTATAATTCTATGGTATGTATCTTGATCACCTCACTGTTATATTTTATTTTTTATAATTAAAAAATCATTGTACAAAAACATCATATTTTGAACACACACTTTTACCAGATATTTTATATTTGGAAGTGGAATAATACTTTTTTTTACCATGAATTCGATTTTTGACTTCAAAATCTGAATTATTAGTGACTAGAGATACAAACTTATACTAAGGTCTGAATCAGGTCATATGTCTTAAATATGTCATGATCTATCTACGCTTATGACTTAAGTTCGTTTGCATTCTAATGTCTGCACCTTTATTAGTGACGAAAAAAGCCACAATTACACTGATACACTTTAAATATATAGAACACAAAAAAACAATCCCTTTTATTCTTATATAAGTTGATCATTTTTTTTATACATCAATTTAATTAAATTCATTAACATTCTGATTAAAAAAAATGATATTAATTAACAAATATAAGTATGAATTGTACGACGATGGAGAATACAAATAAATGGGAAATTACTTAGAAAATTTTGAAACCACAATTTTTCTTTTAACACATATTAACAAACACGTCGAAGCTCGAATTGTATATTTTACTGATGATGATAATAATAAAATAAAACAGAAAAGAATATTTGTTATTTTATATTTTTTTTTCATATCTTTTTTTTTGAATTTTTATTATTTTTTTAGATCTTTCTAGAGCTGATGATGGACGTAATGGGAATCAATAATAATAAAAATACACTTCTAGCAGAACCAACTCCAACTGTATAATTTACACCATATCCTCAGCATCAACAACGACTGCTGTACCATCGATATCTTCTATTTCAACAGCTACTATTTCTTTGCGTAAATCTAAAGTTCTACTACTACCAATATGAATCTTAATATTAATTCGAATGTGAAACCAAATATGAACATGAGCCTTTATCTTAATTTAATCCTGGACTCTAAATAATCATAATGATAATAAAATGGTTTCGACAAGTTGATCAGGATTAAGATTGAGATATGCCATTAATACTCCTGCAGTTAATACTGTTATAACTCCAAATTGATCAAATATATCAAATATATCAAATACATCAAATCTAAACTGCTTCACTACTATGAATATCAGTAATCTTAGAAATATTAATAGTCAACAACAACAATAATTACAATATTACTAATTACAACAGCAGCAACATCAACAAGTATCTCTTGAGGTGGTGGTTGGAACACTGTAAATAATAATGGTAAGAACTCACCTCCACCATTTCTTCCCATGAAGGCAATAAAAACAAATCAAAATATAAGCGTAATCAATAATGCTGCCGTTGCCCCTGCTGCTGCTAATGCCGTTACTGTTAGTTACACTGCTTCTAGTGTCACTACTGCTTCCCAGCAACGACAACTGATACAATAGCATCAGCAAGCACATGCAAAATCATCAGCAAGTATCTCAAAACAGATCCATAATCATAGAAAAAACAATTAGAACAATTATAAACAACGAGAAGTTAAATATTAAAATTAAAACAACAATAACAATAACAACCCAATTCTTAAGTGCATCGATGAACCAACTGAATGTATTTATTTAAGTCCGAATTTATAAACGTAAATACAAACAGTTAAACTCGAACAATAATAATGAATTGCACAATGGGCTGCTACACAATCAATTGCTTCTCAAGTGGCTGCTGATCAACAACAAGTTATTAACAAGCTGCTTAGCATGCTACTTAACTTAATTTTAACTGGAAATTTTATTATGACCTTTTAAATAGTAAATTCAAAGAATATAAATTGACAAATAATCCATTTAAATAAACTTAAATCTATCTTCGTGGAAATTACCTTTTATATCCTATAAAATGACTAACTTATGCAATCAAGAATATAATAATTTTTGTGCAACTCAAAATGTTCCAAAATGGTTTGATAAATGGACAAGGTGAAACGTTAAAATAGATAAACATTTATTGACTATCTCTAAACAGGATATACACTGCACTCTTTATTCTGGTAGTACCATTTTAAATGAAAAAATAAAGTCATTTTTTAAATATTTTGTTATTGCAAAAAAATGTCTTTAAAATTTTTTGACAAGTTATCACAAAATTTTATCGAACTTCTTAACGATAAAGAAGATTATAATGTAATCATTTATGTTGAAAATGCGGAAAAATCTTTTACGGCACACTCTAACGTATTGAAATATAGATCGTCTTACTTCCGTCAAGAATTAGAAAATATTCAGCCAAATGAGAATAATATTAAAATAATTACCAAGCCAAGCATTTCTTCTAAAATTTGTGATACCATTCTTAAGTAAGACACTTTCAATAATTAAATATTATTACTTATTTGTTATATTGAAAATTTAATTTGTTAATTATTATTTTATGTAGATATATTTATGGTGGGATTATTAATTTGGAAAAGGTTGAAACTAGATTCATTTTTGACTTAATGTTAATAGCTAATGAATTCAAACTTGCGGAACTATCCAACAAATTAGAAGCTATTCTTATTCAAGATAAAGCTTCTTGGTTAAAAACTCATTTTTCTTTAGCCTACCGTACTATTTTTGTCAAAGAAAGCTTTAAAGATTTAGAAAATTTTTGTAATGATATTGTAGTCAAGTATCCTAATCTTATTTTTGATAGTTCAGATTTCACTTCTCTTCCAGAATCTGCACTTATATCTCTTATCAAGCGAGACGATTTACAAATGAAAGAAGTTGAAATTTGGGACTACATTATCAAATGGGGAATTTCTCAGAATCCTACTCTCCCTAAAAACCCTGAAGATTGGATCAAGGAAAATTTTCTCACGTTAAAAACTACTTTACAACAATTCCTACCACATATTCGTTACTTCCATATTACAAATATTGAAATTTATGATAAAGTCAAACCATTTAAAAAAATTCTTGATAAACAACTTTGGGAAGATATCAATCAACATCTAGTAGCTCCCGACCGACCAACTAAATCAAATATTTTACCAGCAAGATCAGTTTTGGTTACAGAATTACCTCCTCGTACAACTGAGCCTTTTTCAACAATTATTTCAGAAGATCACGCAGCAGAAATTTCTAGTTGGATTGATCGTAAAACAGCTACTTATTCGACAACAAATGTACCCTATAAATTTGAATTAATTTTGTGTGGAACTAGAGATGGATTCGCTCCACAAACATTTTGGAACATCTGCCATGGTCACGCATATACAATTGTTGTGGCGAAAGTTAAGGGAACTGATGAAATTATTGGAGGTTATAGTCCTTTAACATGGGATAATAGTAATATTAAAGATCAATGGGCGGAAACAAAAGATAGTTTCATTTTCTCATTAAAAAATGGGAATATTCAAAGTTCAATTCTTAGCAGAGTAAAAGTTACTAAATATGCAATTCTTAATTCATGTAAAAAGGATCAAAATATTTATGGTCCATATTTTGGATTTGGTCTTAAATTGTTTAGTAAAGAATCTAATTTTAATTTAGATGGTCTTAGTTCCTGTGATAATAATTTAGATTATTATGAAAAACGTATAAAAACATCAGATAGTTTTTCTATTGATAATTATGAAGTATTTAAAGTTAATAGAAAATCTTAAGCATGAAAAAAAAGTATTTTATTTTATTATACTATATTTCTATTTATTGAATAAACATATAACTTATATATTATTTGCTTAAATAAATTTATCAATTTAGTAAGTTTTCTTTTGTAAACAAATTTCATTAATGCAGCATTTTCTAATTCTTAACATAAAGGATTAAATAGTCAATAATTTCATTGATTCCTTTAACCTTGGTAATTGCAATTAGATTAGTATTCTCTTCATCTAAAAAAGTTCTTGGATCTTAACTTTCTTGCTTGAAGAATTAATTCTTTTTTGTTGAATCAATGATGATGAAATCATAGCTAAATAACAAGTTCTATATCAATTATAAAACGGTTCGTTTAAAATTATTTAAACTATTTGAATCAAAAAATTTGAAACCTGAGCATTTCTTTTGCACCTAAAATTTTAGCGACCGCTTTCAAGATGCTCTTATAAATAATTTCATTACCTTTACTTAAGATTTCTTCCAAAATAAATATCTTAAATGAATTAGCCATTATATGTCTGATAATTATTATTAATAAAGAAAAATAAAATTCATTATGAAAAAAAAATCAATTGTGACTTTTTGCAAATTCTTCCGAAAAAATAATTTGAGAAAAAAACTTTTTTTTTCAAAAGTTATCATTTTGTAAATTATGATACATACATAATTTAGGTATTGTAACCGCCAGTGATTTAAGTAATTTTCTATAATTTATTATAATAAATGTCTAAGTCGATCAAATTTATTAAGTTATATCTCTTGGGTCAACTGTTAGTAATAGACTAAATTTCAATATTCAGTTTGACTACTGAAACGGGAACCGCGGTGAGTTTGGAGCAAATTATTTTATTTTTTTGGTTTAAAACACGTACATGATTGGATTGAAGATTCCATGTGGTGATACAAGAATCACATGTCGTGACAAAAATTCTTATCATTAAAATCAACACTAATCCTAGACATATAATGCCCCAAACTATGCTCCGGACAATTATCACAACTATTACTATCATCATAAAACATTCAAACCTGAAATTTTTGATATCTATTTTATTCAAATTTTTCAATAGCAGCTTCCTTATAAATCGTATTAAATAATCAATACTTAGTTGATGTATAAAATTAAGAGTAAAATTTCATACCAGAAAAAAAAACATAATTCTTCGGAAGTATAGAGATATTATTAAGCCATAAGCCAAGGATTTTTTATTTCCACTTAACGAATAAAGAATTATTCACAGCCGTTGGAATTTTTATTAAACTCAAAAATAAAATACTTATTTGTATAATAAAACAAGTAAATAAAATAAGATTTTAGATGAATTATTTACAACTTTAAATACTTATTACCTATAATAGAAAACTCATTCCCAGTTGTTCTAATAGATTACATTGACTTAGCTTAAAATTAGATTTATCATGAATTCATTTCATCCAAATACTTGACCATAATTACTGCTACTATAAAGCAAGATTTTTATTTTTAACTCTATTAAGAATTAAATTTTGGATATTACTATCTTTAAATGATAAAATAAATGGTTGAACCGATGGTTCAACTGTATAAAATAAACGGTTGAACCATCAGTTCGACCATATAAAATAATGGTTGAACCGTAGTAAATGAACCGCGGTTGCAATGGTTTTAAATCTTGAAACTGACCGGTTCAGTTCAGTTGACCAACCAGGTAGAACCGGTTCATAAATAACCATTAACATCCCTAATTGTATTTGAAACACAAAAAATTTGATAGTAATTAATAACAAGAGTGCTTCAAGGAAATTATTTAATAATATAAAAATATTCTACATTTTCATGTTTTATCTACGATAAGTTAGCACAGCAGAGACATAGACACAATGCCCTATTGTTCTGATTTGTTTAATTGAACAAACTTTTAAATAATATATATAAAAAGGGAATATCTAGCTAGCCTTAATTAAAGTCGAACTAAAGTTAAGGAGAGACACACCTTAACATTTGCGGACAAAAAAAAACATAACACAAATCTTATAACATACGAGGCTAACATTACGAAATCCAAAAACATTATAAAAAGGTTCACTTTTCACTCAAACATTTTTTTCTCACTTTCTTTATTTTCTGCACTTGCTCTGAATGAATACAGAAGATACATTACTTTTCTTTTTTTTTCAAAAAACCAGTCTTATTAATGAGTAGAAATTATACAACTAAGTTCTATTATTAATGGATATATGAATATTTGACTGAAAAAATTTTACGGCTTTATCTTTTTACAAATTTTTATAATCCAAAAACATTATAAAAAGGTTTCCTTTTTACTTGAAAATTTTTTTTATTCTCTGTATGAATACAAATACAGAAGACAAATTACTTAAAATTAATGAGAAGAAACAATTAAGTTCTACCATTAATGGGTATATGAATACCTTGACTGTAGGGTTCTTAATCTTCCCATTCCCTTAAAATGATCTGGTCATTTTGAAGGTACGAATCAACAAGGGTTCTACAAGAAAATATCAAGAGTACCGTTGATATAATCCAAAAGGACATTATTCAAGGATTTGGACTTGGTAACACTGGAAGTTGTTTCTTTCGGAGAATCCAATAGGATCAGGGTTTTAATTGCCATAGTCTTTGAAATGGGTATTTTGAGATTTAATCTGTGCAGATATTTGTACAAAATATTTGCTTTCTGGCTGATAATCAGTCATCAATTTTTCTCACCAAAAAATAGTGGAATTCGATATATGGGAATTATCAATCTTTCTCGAAGTAGTATATCATTGTAATATTGTAAATAGTTTATATATATATATATAATGGCGGAGGGAAGGATTTTACATGCACCTTAGATTTCATTTGTATTATAGATTTCGTTTGTAATATAGATTTCATTAACATTATAGATTTCATTAACATTAAAGATTTCACTTATATTGTAGATTTCATTTGCATTATATAGAATAGTTTAAATTATTTAATACAAAGAGTTATGATAATAGCGATGGAAAGATGGAAGGATAAAAATTCGTGGATTAAAACTAGTGATGATCTGANAATCTTCCCATTCCCTTAAAATGATCTGGTCATTTTGAAGGTACGAATCAACAAGGGTTCTACAAGAAAATATCAAGAGTACCGTTGATATAATCCAAAAGGACATTATTCAAGGATTTGGACTTGGTAACACTGGAAGTTGTTTCTTTCGGAGAATCCAATAGGATCAGGGTTTTAATTGCCATAGTCTTTGAAATGGGTATTTTGAGATTTAATCTGTGCAGATATTTGTACAAAATATTTGCTTTCTGGCTGATAATCAGTCATCAATTTTTCTCACCAAAAAATAGTGGAATTCGATATATGGGAATTATCAATCTTTCTCGAAGTAGTATATCATTGTAATATTGTAAATAGTTTATATATATATATATAATGGCGGAGGGAAGGATTTTACATGCACCTTAGATTTCATTTGTATTATAGATTTCGTTTGTAATATAGATTTCATTAACATTATAGATTTCATTAACATTAAAGATTTCACTTATATTGTAGATTTCATTTGCATTATATAGAATAGTTTAAATTATTTAATACAAAGAGTTATGATAATAGCGATGGAAAGATGGAAGGATAAAAATTCGTGGATTAAAACTAGTGATGATCTGAAGGCATTTCGAAGGTCTCTAATTATGCAATATTGATGATTGATGTTATTTTGAAGGTATTATTATGATGGGTCACTAGCCTTCAATAGTTGAGAAGCTTAAAGCGGTCTATCCGTTATGCAGATAATATTTTTACTAGCTTATTTTGAGGGTTCATCTATAGAGAAATTTTCATCGCTGATGTTTCTCTCGCCTTAGAAGTCATTTCGGAGGGTTTCTTGCTCGGGTGATGCTGAATTCGGCTTTCAAAAAACATATTAGAGAATGCAAATTGAATCATTATTAAATGATTCATTTTATTATTGATTTACTAGTTTCAGTTTGATGTTGATAATAAAATATTTAAACTCTTTAATATAATTGCATATGAGATAATTGAGATCTCTTCTAATTCTTCACCCTTTAGGAAACTATAAAACATTTTCAGATTATAAACTTATTGATAAGGAATGCCTTATAGTTTTGAATAACTGTATCGGTGTTGAAAAAAATGAAGAGAAGCATTTGGAACATATTTAAAATCTGTGGTTCTTATTATAAAAATGGAATAGGAGCGAAACTAGAGGATTTCAATTTTGTATCTGTTTGTGCTGAAAATATCAATGTGAAATGTCGTGTATCTTTATGAAAATGGATGAAAAAGAAGCGCCTAAAGGAGCTGAAAAAGAAAATAGCGGCACAGCATACTTTATGAATGTATTATGGAATTAGTAATGAAGGGGGAGTATTTGAAAGGTTAAAAGCTGAAGAGAATGATCATACTAATAGCCAACACAGGATCGAGAAATGCTTTATGGGACTAAGAAAGATATTTTAAACATTATCTACTGGTTAAATAAAACAAAGGATAATGGGATATAAATGTCAATGAATTATTAAAAGAAATAATCAGTTGCATAATGTAATAGTTAAAAAATATATATTGTAATTAAATATTTCTTTCGCTGCACTGTAAAGATTATTACGACATTATTTTTATTAATAAAACTTATTATTTTCTAAAAAATAAGTAAGTAAATAAATATCACTCATAGGATGAAGTAATTTGTTTGTCTATTGTATTCTAAAATTGAAGAATTTCTTCCTTTTCATATGATATAATTCTTTATTCCTTCAGTAAGTAATAATGATGCAGTGCAGTAATTATTCAAAATTAATAATAACATTATATTTAATTATGCGATGATCCCAATATTTTTAGTTTCTGCATGAAAACGGGTTTAGCAATAAATAAACAATACAGTCTAAAATTTAAACAGTAACACTAAGTTATGTTCTCGTTTCAGTAATTGGATTATATATTCAAAGGATACATAGTAAAAAATTAAAATAAATAACAGCCATAAAGTGTCAGCAATATGATTTTCATTAAGCATATTTTTTTTCCTTGGGATCTTCACTCAAAGCATTAAATTTCTTCCAAATTGATGTGAATTATTATTATTCCAAATTTGTGAATACAAAAGTATTAAGAAAACATTTATAGATCCATATTGCATTTTAAAATAAGTAAATAAATACCCTTGAGTAGTGATACCAGCCGTAATTTTTTTTAAAAAAGTATCGTAATTAATTGCGACATGTGGCATAATTAAATGGCGCAATTAGTTGCAACTGGTTGAACTCTTGTAAATAATTACGACAGGTATCTTTACCCTCGGGTAATATTTAATTTGAAAAAATAAACAGTTTGGTGCCTTCTAGCGGAAAGGAAATAATAATAAATATAAAATTCGTTTGCTAGATCCATTAATTACAACTAATAATTTGTTTAATATATGTTCAAGGTAGCTGGATAGAAAAATATAATAAAAAACACAAGTGAGAAAAGAAATATTAATATAAAGATAGTTTCAATTAATAAAAGTTAGTAAGAATCCACATGCAAAGAGAAACATAGTAAAAAATAATAAGAATTGGTTAAAGTTAACAAAAACACCTGTAAAAATAAAAGGCCGTTAAATATTTAAAAGAAATATGATGCCTAGCATAAGAAAACATTATGATAAAGTTGGCTAAAAATAAAACACAAGCATAAAACATATGTAAAAGAAAGCAGACATAATACGATTATCATCATCATTATTATTACTATTGGCGGGAAAACACCTAAATAGATAAAAAAATTTATTAAAGACAAAAAGGTATAGTTGCATCCAGAGTAAAAGAACTAAATTCATTTTTTATTTTCGTGAGAATTAAGATTGTAAAAAAAGTTTTTTGACCAATAATAGATCTTGTTTATTTCGGATCATTGATTATTTCAAATATGCATGTGAATGGACATTGTGATACTGATGCAATAGTATACTTTCTGTAACAAATATTGTTGTTATAGATACATGTATATCTGTAAAATTATTAATTTAATATTTCACAATATATATCATTCAAAAATACTTCATCAATGAAGGGAATAATTTCGATTTATTATTTTCAGTGGTGAGAGCAGTATTTGTTAATCCTTTATTTAAGGTAAGATGAATTATAGTGAGTGCAATGAATTTTTTCTTTACTTAGTTCTTTATTGACTTCAATATTTTTCTTTATTCTTAAAAGTCTAGAGATAACTTTTTCAAAAAACATAGATGTCTTTTTTTTTTAGAATTTTGTAATTTAGAAGTACATAAAAAATGAAATCAGGTTTTAATAAATGCTTATGTAAAATGAGTTATGATATTAGAAGAATAATTGATCTGGTCAATCTAAAGATATTTGCCAATTTCATAATCTAAATCACTGGTATTGGAGAAATAATTGATTTAGAACTAATGAATAATGAAAACAAAAGGTAAAGGTGTAAAATTGAAGGAAATTGATGAAGGGNCGGATCATTGATTATTTCAAATATGCATGTGAATGGACATTGTGATACTGATGCAATAGTATACTTTCTGTAACAAATATTGTTGTTATAGATACATGTATATCTGTAAAATTATTAATTTAATATTTCACAATATATATCATTCAAAAATACTTCATCAATGAAGGGAATAATTTCGATTTATTATTTTCAGTGGTGAGAGCAGTATTTGTTAATCCTTTATTTAAGGTAAGATGAATTATAGTGAGTGCAATGAATTTTTTCTTTACTTAGTTCTTTATTGACTTCAATATTTTTCTTTATTCTTAAAAGTCTAGAGATAACTTTTTCAAAAAACATAGATGTCTTTTTTTTTTAGAATTTTGTAATTTAGAAGTACATAAAAAATGAAATCAGGTTTTAATAAATGCTTATGTAAAATGAGTTATGATATTAGAAGAATAATTGATCTGGTCAATCTAAAGATATTTGCCAATTTCATAATCTAAATCACTGGTATTGGAGAAATAATTGATTTAGAACTAATGAATAATGAAAACAAAAGGTAAAGGTGTAAAATTGAAGGAAATTGATGAAGGGTAATATTTTTAAATAAATATGCAATAATAAAACTAGCTTCTATGAAATTTAATTTTGAAATATGCGTGAATTTCAATAAATATGATCAAAAAAAAAATAAGATTGCAAATTTTTTGTGCCTTCGTAAATTTAAAAAAAACCTTGTTTCAAATTGAGAAAACAATGTAATTTTTGCAGTAATACAATTAAAATAGTTTGTATGGGAAATTGCCTAGAAAATTTTGAAACCAACAATTTTTTTGCGACAACATATTGAACGGACACACAATACATGTCGAAGCTTTTCAACCTCGACTTGCGCATTTTATTGATGATAATAATAACAAAAAACAGAGAAGAATATTTGTTATTTTTTATATATTTTTTTTTATTTTGAATTATTATTATTTTTTTTAGAGCCGACGATGGATGTAATGGGAATTAATAATAAGTAAAATATGAACCATAAAATCTCATCATATCCTCATCATCAACGACTGCCGTACCATTGATAACTTCTATTACAACAGCTACTACTTCTTTGTGAAATCAGCAGTTCTTCTACAACCAATATGAATCTTAATATTAATTTGTATGAGCGTTTATCTTAATTTAATCCTGGAATCTAAATATTAATAACAATAATAAAATGATCAGGATCAAGATTGGGATATGCCATTAATACTCCTGCTATTAATACTGTTATAACTCCACCAAATCGATCAAATATATAAAATCTATCAAATAGGTCAAAAAATTATAAACTGCCTCACTACTATGAATAACAGTAATCTTAGAAATTTTAATAGTCAACAACAACAATTACAATATGCTAATTATAACAGCAGAAACATCAACAAGTATCGCTTGTGGTGGTGGTGGTGGACAAACTAGTAATGGTAATAGCAATACATTTGAAAGAAGATCACAATTGTTAGAACTCAACCTGCTCCACACTCCACCGCCACTTCTTCCCATGAAGACAATAAAAACGAATCAGCATATAAGTGCAATCAATAATGATGCCGTTTCCCCACTGCTGCTGATGCCGCTACTGTTAATTACACTGCTTCTAGTGTTGTTACTGCTTCCCAACAACAACAACAACAGATGCAGCAGCATCAGCAAGCACATCCAATACAAATGCAACATCATCAGCAAGCACACCAACAACAGATCCATAATCACAGAACAACAATTAGAACAATTAGAAAAACTAACTCAACAATGATTAGCAAACGTCAAAATTAATTCAACAACAATAGCAACAACAACCCAATTCTTACAATAAATACATTTAGTTGGTTTATTAATACACTGATGTCCAAATTTATCAATGAAAGCTTTAAATACAAACAGTCAAACTAAGACAACAGCAATAAACTGCTTCTCAAGTGGCTGCAGAACAAGCTGTAAAATCTCAAAAACAGTTTTTCAACAAGTCACTCAACAACAAGTTTCTATAAATGGACAAGGTGAAACGTTACAATAGATAAACAAATAAACTTTATCTATATCCAAAAAAATGCATGCAAATGATTTTAGTCCTTGCAGTTTTTTTTTTCTGACACGCAATAATTTACAAAAAAAAATGTCTTTAAAATTTTTTGACAAGTTATCTCAAAACTTTATTGAACTTCTTAACGATAAAAATGATTACAATGTAGTTATTGAAGTCGAAAATAAGGAAAAATCTTTTACGGCACATTCTAACGTATTGAAATATAGATCATCTTATTTCCGTCAGGAATTAGAAAATATTCAGCCAAATGAGAATAATATTAAGATAATCACCAAGCCAAGCATTTCTTCTAAAATTTTTGATGCCATTCTTAAGTAAATTATTTTTTAATTATTATTTATATTGAAAATTTTATTTATTTATATTATTATCATTTTATAAATTTATTTATTTATTTTATGTAGATATGTTTATAGTGGGATTGTTAATTTAGAAAAGTTTGAAACTAGATTTATTTTTGACTTAATGTTAATGGCGAATGAATTCGAATTTGCGGAACTATCTAAAAAATTAGAAACTATTCTTATTGAAGATAAAGCTTCTTGGTTGAAAACTCATTTTTCTTTAGTCTACCGTACTATTTTTGTCAAAGAAAATTTTAAAAATTTAGAAAATTTTTGTAATGATATTGTAGTCAAGTATCCTAACCTTATTTTTGATAGTTCAGATTTCAATTCTCTTCCAGAATCTGCACTTGTATCTCTTATCAAACGAGACGATATTCAAATGAAAGAAGTTGAAATTTGGGACTACGTTATCAAGTGGGGAATTACTCAGAATCCTACTCTCCCTATAAACCCTGGAGACTGGACCAAGGAAAATTTTCTCACGTTAAAAACTACTTTACAACAATGCCTACCACATATTCGTTACTTTCATATTACAAATATTGAAATTTATGATAAAATCAGACCTTATAGAGAGATTTTCCAAACTCTTTCCGCAACCACCATCAAAAAAAATGTTCATAAATTATTTTATATAATTTTATTAATAAAATTTTATCACTTTCTTTATTCCACCTGTTTTTACAGTAATCTTTCCTCATAATCTCATCAACTTCATTTTGCTCAACATGTTATGGAGCTAGTTATATTAAGAACTCTAACTTCAAACGAGAAACTGAACCATGTGGTTCGATGTTTTGAAACGAGTGACCTTTCTTTGCTAGTGTTGATATATCATGGTTTCACTTTATCTCTTCTTGTCGTATCTTTACTTTGGTTTTTATGAACGAGCCAGATATGCATTATTGGGCCGAGACTTGGTAGGGATCTGTCGAGCCGTTGGTTAATTTTGCGCTAAAAGCTTTATCGAAAAATATGAATTCTCTTGCCAGGAGGTATCCATAAAATCTTCCGGGGGTCCAGTCAGTTGTCCGATGGGCTGAGGTTTAATTTAAGGGGTACGTGTACCACCTGTGTGAGTGTTATTCTGAAGAAGGAAAAACATATACAGGGACCGGTTTAATTTAGACATAACGGGAGTTGTGCGATGGGCTGAATATTTTGTGTAATTAAGGAGGGGGTAACACTTGCATTAAGCTTATACTATATAAGGTATGGGCATGTGAGGACCTCCAAGGTTATGCATATATGAGCATAAAAACCTGAATCTTGTGCCAGCTTTTACGGTGTATATTACGGGNATTCTTATTGAAGATAAAGCTTCTTGGTTGAAAACTCATTTTTCTTTAGTCTACCGTACTATTTTTGTCAAAGAAAATTTTAAAAATTTAGAAAATTTTTGTAATGATATTGTAGTCAAGTATCCTAACCTTATTTTTGATAGTTCAGATTTCAATTCTCTTCCAGAATCTGCACTTGTATCTCTTATCAAACGAGACGATATTCAAATGAAAGAAGTTGAAATTTGGGACTACGTTATCAAGTGGGGAATTACTCAGAATCCTACTCTCCCTATAAACCCTGGAGACTGGACCAAGGAAAATTTTCTCACGTTAAAAACTACTTTACAACAATGCCTACCACATATTCGTTACTTTCATATTACAAATATTGAAATTTATGATAAAATCAGACCTTATAGAGAGATTTTCCAAACTCTTTCCGCAACCACCATCAAAAAAAATGTTCATAAATTATTTTATATAATTTTATTAATAAAATTTTATCACTTTCTTTATTCCACCTGTTTTTACAGTAATCTTTCCTCATAATCTCATCAACTTCATTTTGCTCAACATGTTATGGAGCTAGTTATATTAAGAACTCTAACTTCAAACGAGAAACTGAACCATGTGGTTCGATGTTTTGAAACGAGTGACCTTTCTTTGCTAGTGTTGATATATCATGGTTTCACTTTATCTCTTCTTGTCGTATCTTTACTTTGGTTTTTATGAACGAGCCAGATATGCATTATTGGGCCGAGACTTGGTAGGGATCTGTCGAGCCGTTGGTTAATTTTGCGCTAAAAGCTTTATCGAAAAATATGAATTCTCTTGCCAGGAGGTATCCATAAAATCTTCCGGGGGTCCAGTCAGTTGTCCGATGGGCTGAGGTTTAATTTAAGGGGTACGTGTACCACCTGTGTGAGTGTTATTCTGAAGAAGGAAAAACATATACAGGGACCGGTTTAATTTAGACATAACGGGAGTTGTGCGATGGGCTGAATATTTTGTGTAATTAAGGAGGGGGTAACACTTGCATTAAGCTTATACTATATAAGGTATGGGCATGTGAGGACCTCCAAGGTTATGCATATATGAGCATAAAAACCTGAATCTTGTGCCAGCTTTTACGGTGTATATTACGGGATTAAAAACCTGGTCGGTTAACAGGTTCGGATAATTTGGATCACGAGAAATGTTGGGTATGATTTTATTCCGGTGTGATTTTCGATGTGTTGGGAATTAGGNGTGTTAGAGGGTTAGTTGTTGGTCGGGTTGTTGACGTGGTTTAATTTTGTTCCATATAGTATTTTTACATAGCTTTTGCCTTGTATCGATATCCGGTGGTGGGTTGGGCCTATGGAAAGGGCCTGGTATGGGAACACTAGCTATGTTCAGATACTATTATATTTTTCGATTTTAATTAGTCGTTATTTTAGTTTATTGTGAGGTTTATAGTCATAAAAAGAGAAGGAAAATAACGACGTTGTTTTTTTTGGCCGTACACATAATGGTATGGTTCTTGGGTTAGGTGTTCTGTGGGGGTGATTCAATGTTCTATCTGATGCCTTATTGATTGATCTTAATCTCTAAGTATTGGGTGGAGCCATGGACATCAGTTGCAGGGGCGTAACAATCCAGGCAACGATGGGCCGAACGGTGGGGTGCTTTCTTAATTGATTGTATTTCTAGATAGTAATAGTCGGCGTACTTTTACAAGAATGGTTTTTCCGTTTTTTTGTATAAATCAGTCTAAACTTGTTTGACTTGTTTAGCATTATGTAAGAAACTTGTATTAATAAAGCTTACTATTGCATGGCTCCGTTGGAACAAAAAAAAAAAAGATAAAATCAGACCTTATAAGAAAATTCTTGATAAACAACTTTGGCAAGATATCAAACTACATCTAATAGTTCCCGAACGACCAATAAAATCAATTATCTTACCAGCAAGATCAGTCTTGGTTACAGAATTACCTCCTCGGGCAAATAATCCAAAAGTAACTTTTTCAACTATCATTTCTGAAGATCACGCTGCAGAAATTTCTAGTTGGATTGACCGTAAAACATCTACTTATTCAACAACAAATGTTCCCTATAAATTTGAATTAATTTTGTGTGGGACTAGAGATGGATTCGCTCCACAAACATTTTGGAACATCTGCCATGGTCACGCTTGTACAATTATTGTGGTGAAAGTTAAAGGGACTCATGAAATTCTTGGAGGTTATAATCCATTAGCATGGGATAATAAGAATATTAAAGATCAATGGATGGAAACAAAAGATAGTTTTATTTTCTCATTAAAAAATGGCAATATTCAAAATTCAATTCTTAGCAGAGTAAAAATAATTGACCGCGCAATTCTTAATTCACGCAAAAATGATCAAAAATTTCATGGTCCATATTTTGGATTTGGCTTTGGTTTGTATAGTAACAAATCTAATTTTAATTCAAATGGTCTTAATCGCTGTGATAATTGGAATAAATATTATGAAAAATGTATAAAAATGTCAGCAGAAACATTTTCAATTGATAATTATGAGGTATTCAAAGTCATTAGAAAATCTTAAAAATGAAAAAAAAAATTATTTTATTATACTATATTTCTATTTATCGTGTATCTATTTTCTATTGAATAAACAAGCATAGAACTTTATATATTATTTGCTTGAATAAATTCAATTTAGTAAGTTTTCTTTTGTAAACTTATTTCCTTCATTAACATGACATTTTCTAATTCTAAACATAAAAAATTAAAAGTCAGTTGTTTCATTGATTCCTTTAACTTTGGTAACTGTAATTGGATTAATGTGCCCATCAAAAATATTCCAAAAAGTTCTTGGATCTTTACTTTCTCGCTCGAAGAATTAATTGGAATTATTTCTTGTTTGTTGAATAAATGATGATGAAATCATAACTAAATGACAAGTTCTACATCAATTATAAAACGGTTCTTTTAAAATTATTTAAACCATTTGAACCAAAAAATTTGTAACATGAGCATTTCTTTTGCATCTAAAATTTTAGCAACTGCTTTCAAAATGCGATTATAAACAGTTAATAATTTCAATACCTTTATTTAAGGTTTCTTCAAAAACAAATATCTTAACTGAATTAGCTATTATATGTCTGATACTTATTATTAATAAAGAAAAGTAAAATTCATCTATAAAAAAAACCAATCGTAACTTTTCACAAATTCTTCCGAAAAAATAATTTGAGAAAAAACATTTTTTTCTCAAAAGTTATCATTTTGTAAATTATAATATCGAATGATATATATATATATATAAAGTTTATGGTAATATAGTGGATAATAATATAATGTTATACGACAACTTAAAATTGCTGATATAAATCAAGAACATGCATCGAACTCCCAAAAGCAAGAATTCCTCCTCAATCATGTTATATTAGCCGGTATATTCACACTCTTCACGAATTGCACGATTTATTGGAAGAAACAAAATCTGGAAAATCTTCAGGTATATTCTTAAAATAATTTCAATAATTTTATTTTAATAAATGATCAATTACAAANTGTTGAATAAATGATGATGAAATCATAACTAAATGACAAGTTCTACATCAATTATAAAACGGTTCTTTTAAAATTATTTAAACCATTTGAACCAAAAAATTTGTAACATGAGCATTTCTTTTGCATCTAAAATTTTAGCAACTGCTTTCAAAATGCGATTATAAACAGTTAATAATTTCAATACCTTTATTTAAGGTTTCTTCAAAAACAAATATCTTAACTGAATTAGCTATTATATGTCTGATACTTATTATTAATAAAGAAAAGTAAAATTCATCTATAAAAAAAACCAATCGTAACTTTTCACAAATTCTTCCGAAAAAATAATTTGAGAAAAAACATTTTTTTCTCAAAAGTTATCATTTTGTAAATTATAATATCGAATGATATATATATATATATAAAGTTTATGGTAATATAGTGGATAATAATATAATGTTATACGACAACTTAAAATTGCTGATATAAATCAAGAACATGCATCGAACTCCCAAAAGCAAGAATTCCTCCTCAATCATGTTATATTAGCCGGTATATTCACACTCTTCACGAATTGCACGATTTATTGGAAGAAACAAAATCTGGAAAATCTTCAGGTATATTCTTAAAATAATTTCAATAATTTTATTTTAATAAATGATCAATTACAAATTATTTAAATTTTTAAAATTTTAAATTTATAAATCCTAATTTATTACCAAAGTTCAAAGAATCAACTACTTCAAGTGCCAATACGCATAATATTGATGATGAGATAACAACAGAAAAATGAATTCTCTAGTATTTCGACCTTGGATTAGTTATGATTCTCGAAGAATTGAAAGAATAATGGATTTGGATAACGAGAATAAAATTATTTTATATATAATATAAAAAATAAAAAATAAATAAAAAATAAAAAATAAATAAAAAATAAAAAATAAATAAAAAATAAAAAACAAATAAAAAATAAAAAATAAATAAAAAATAAATAAATAAAAAATAAAAAATAAATAAAAAATAAAAAATAAATAAATAAAAAATAAAAAATAAATAAAAAATAAAAAAATTTCATTGTAGAAATATATTTCAAGGAAGCCTATTTAATTTATTTATCTTAAAACTATTTTCACGTGCACATAAGACTCAAATTTAGAATGTTTCAAATATAAAAATGATTTTGTTAGAAATGCCATTATCATCTTCAAAATACTGATATCTCCAAGAAAACCATAAATACCATCATCACCATCACCAATATATTTTTCATCACCAACATCAACTTTATCACAAACACTGATATCTCCAAGAACACTAACAATCTCATAACCATTACCATCACTAGCAAGAAAAACAGAATTAAAAGATAATTTATTATCGTAAGAATACAATCTATTCCCGTCAGTTAGCATTTAAATTATATTCTGAAAATGTAATAAAATCAAATAATAAATATAATAAATTCGAGTTTATTAATAAATCCATTAAAAAATCAAAAAAGTAGAATTTAGAAAATAAAATAAAAAAGATTTTTTTTAAAATTTTTAAATATATAAAAGTATAAAATAAATGAAAACATAATTCATTCTTTTTAATTTTCTTAACTGAAAACCATTTTTACTAATATAAAGAATGATTTCTTGATTTGGATTCCTCATCAATAAATTTTAATGATTCTTTAGTTCCAAACATAAGTATCGGCATTTAAAGTATTCGATTCATTGGACTTTAATAATAAATTAGGATCTATAAATTTTATAAATATAAAATTTTTAAATAATTTAAAATTCTGTAATTAATTATATATTATTAAATTAAATTATTATAAGAATATTACCCAAAGATTTTCCGGATTTTATTTCTTCCAATAAATTATGCAATCCGTGAAGAGTATGAATACATCGGCCAATGTAACATGATTGAGGATGTAACTTATTTGAATATGAAAATAATTCAAATAATTCTTGCTTTTGAGAGTTTGATGTTTGTTCTTGATTTTCATCAGCAATTTTAAATTGTCGCATAACATCATTATCCACTATATTTTCATTAAGTTTATCTGATATTATACGAAATAAATCAGCTAATTCATCAGCAGTTGGACGTTCAGAAGGATCATCGCTCCAACATCGATACATCAAATTTAAATACCATTCTGGAATCCAATTTAACATAAAATCAGGGACCTTTGGTCTTACACCATTACATATATCTATCATCAAATAAGTATCATGTGCTTGGTCAGCAAATGGTCGTTTTGCAGTGATTATTTCATACATAATTCCACCAAAACTATAAATATCACCCTTCCGTGTAAATTCATTTCCTCTTAATACCTCAGGTGGAATATATGGAATTGATCCATAAATTTTGTTGTTTTTGTTGTTATAGTTTAAAATTATATTATTTTCTAATTTACATAAACCTAAATCTATTCCTAAGTCTAAATTGTAAAGAATGAAATCATAGTTCACCAAAATATTCCCACTATGAAGGTTACAATGGACTAAATTTTTTTCATGTGAGCAACCAAGAGAGCTTGCTATAAATAATAACATCATTATTTTTGATTGCCACCTTAAATCCCAAAATTTTATGGTTAAAAAATTATGTAGACCAAGGCCACCATCAAATAATTGCATAACAATAATGTAGTTTTGTGTGGAAGGATTTTTTGAAATTCCATAATCAATACAATCATAATTTTTTACCTTAATATAAACAATTAAGAGACAAATTAATATTTAAATAAATATTAATAAAATTCATAATAATTTATATTCTTGATATAAAGAAACATACCACTCTAACTATATCAAATCTAGAATCTTTTATTTCTTTCAAGGCAACTTTACGACCTATTGAATGATATTTCCAATCCTGTTTGATAAAATTCCAATCATCTTTTATTCCATTTTCTAATTTGGCAGAATACACAGATCCATAGTCACAATCTGCTATATGATTGATATTTTGAAAATTAGAATAAGGTATCCAATGTAGCTTATCGTATTTGTATTTTATTTGAGATTCTTGTATAATCTTATCAATTTCAGTATTTTCACTAGACCAATTTTTAAATTCTTGGATTAAATGTTCTTTAGTACATAAAGAACATATTCCATCAGAAAGAATGGAATTTCTCTTATCAAAATAATCGGGATAAGCGAAATCCTCGGAAAAATGACCTGCCGGACAATATTTTAATTTTTCTACTTTTCGAGACATGAGAAATAATTTTTTTTATTTCGAATTTATATTGTTTTATGATGATCATTGTCTTTTCTGATTATATTTATTTGTGCTAAATTACTTTATTATTGATCGACTAATATTTATCTATTTATATCAAATGACACAACAAACTAAATTTAGCTTTTTTATGTGATTTGTAGATCTAAGTGACATGAATATATATCATGGATCATCTCATGATGATTTTTCGTAACGTTTATGATTTNGTGGAAGGATTTTTTGAAATTCCATAATCAATACAATCATAATTTTTTACCTTAATATAAACAATTAAGAGACAAATTAATATTTAAATAAATATTAATAAAATTCATAATAATTTATATTCTTGATATAAAGAAACATACCACTCTAACTATATCAAATCTAGAATCTTTTATTTCTTTCAAGGCAACTTTACGACCTATTGAATGATATTTCCAATCCTGTTTGATAAAATTCCAATCATCTTTTATTCCATTTTCTAATTTGGCAGAATACACAGATCCATAGTCACAATCTGCTATATGATTGATATTTTGAAAATTAGAATAAGGTATCCAATGTAGCTTATCGTATTTGTATTTTATTTGAGATTCTTGTATAATCTTATCAATTTCAGTATTTTCACTAGACCAATTTTTAAATTCTTGGATTAAATGTTCTTTAGTACATAAAGAACATATTCCATCAGAAAGAATGGAATTTCTCTTATCAAAATAATCGGGATAAGCGAAATCCTCGGAAAAATGACCTGCCGGACAATATTTTAATTTTTCTACTTTTCGAGACATGAGAAATAATTTTTTTTATTTCGAATTTATATTGTTTTATGATGATCATTGTCTTTTCTGATTATATTTATTTGTGCTAAATTACTTTATTATTGATCGACTAATATTTATCTATTTATATCAAATGACACAACAAACTAAATTTAGCTTTTTTATGTGATTTGTAGATCTAAGTGACATGAATATATATCATGGATCATCTCATGATGATTTTTCGTAACGTTTATGATTTATCCCATGTAGACTAACGCTCATGATTAAAAAGAGAAACTATTTCGAGTTTAAATTGTATAAATGCAAAAGTTACATTCACTTTAAATAAATATTAATTTAGATTGTATTTTTAATTTTTGTATCATTTATATTGATGTATCGTCATTAATGTTTAATTTTATTTAAAATTATTATGAGGAATAAATTCTTTTTTATTTTAGCATAAACATTAAAGACGATATAAACCAAAGAAAAGTTTCTTTAGTACCGAAGGTGTGTGGATTTGCTTGCTATGATGAAATTTTACTTTTCTAAAACAACAACTATAATTCACTTGATAATATATATTAAACAAGAATTTATTTATTATGAGTAGGTAATTACACTGCACTGCCCTTAAATTACTTATTTCGATTAAATAAAAAGAAATGAAAATGATTAAAAATCTGTGGAAATTTGAGTATATGATTATCATTACATTATAAATACTTAGTGATAAATAACGAAATAAAAAAGTTATTATTGAAAAATATGAAAATAGAAATGTTCACGATAAATTTGTAAATTTGTATCTTTAAAATCTTAACTTCGAGATAAAATTTTTTTTGAACTAAATAATATAATAAAAAAATAAAATATTAAATAAAATAAACAAATGTGCTGCTTATAAATAAAAAAATATATAAATCATATTAATTATTCTATAAAATTTAGCCACTAAATAAATAAAATAGATGACATGCACATGATTATTTAATAAATTTGGCATTTATTTTTGAAATAAAAATGTGTAATTATCTTATTTAATAAAACAATGTTTTAACTTGAAAATAAAAATTTATTTTATTAAAAAAATATGTTTCAAATTCACCACATCACTCAAATTTGTTTTTTTTTATTTATTTATAAGCAGTATATTTTATATTATTGTTTTTTTTTTGATATAAAAATAAAATAGTAATATTAAAAATGCACTACTTACATAATACTACCTTTATTATATAATCAATTATTAAAAATTTACTTTTTTATGAACAAAAAATTCATATCGATACGTATACATTTTTTATTTTGTAAGAGCAAATACATATTTTTTGGATCTATTTTTTTATAATTCACTTTACCAAAGAAATAAAAAAGTGATTGTCAGAGGAATAAATTGATCATCCGCAAAGTGCATCTCATAACTTTTAGGCTTGATGTAGCAAATGGTGATCAAAGGAACAAATTGATTTCATAACTTTTGATGCAGCAGTCTGACACTGGTTACGAACCCTTGAATCAAAAAATCTGCAAAAAAAATATATAATTGTTTTCATACTTTTTATTTATCAAAAGTGAAAAATACAAAAAATAAAATTGAATTTTTTATTTCGTTTGTTTTTTTTTTGCAAAAAATTAACAAAAAACTCGAAGATCATTTCCTTTTTTCCCAAAAAGGAGCGATTTTCATCATGAAAATTATTTTTTTATTGAAAAATTTAAGCAAATAAAAAAGTATTTGGGGTTATACAATCATGTGGGTCAAAGTAATGATTATGATACAAACTTGATTTTAACCTAAAGTAGCTAAATTTCGGTCATGCAGTATAAAAATTCCGATTGATAATTGCACTTATAAAAAAATCTTATATTGAAACATAAATTCAAATACAAATTTATTGATTTTTTTTTTAAAAAAATAAAATTCTGCCTTAAATACTATAAACAAAAAAATGTCATCCAATATATGCCCAGAATGCAACCAAGAATATAATGTATATAAATATTGGTGCAAATCATGTAACTCAAAACATTTCCATAATGATTTTTATAATTGGACAAGTGGAAATGACAAAATAGATAAATTCATTCAAGATGCTCAACTAAATGCTAATAGACGTTGGGAAGTAATAGAATGGATACCTTATAATAAATTTAATGATGTCAAACAAATAGGTAAAGGTGGATTTGGAACAATACATTATGCTGGGTGGATCGATGGATATATTGAAAAATGGGATATTGAAAATCAACAATGGAAAAGATATGGTAAATATGAAGTGGTATTAAAAAAGTTTAATAATTTTATGAATTTCGATGATGTCTTAAATGAGGTAAATATTTTAATTAATATTTAAATTTAATTTTCAAATTATTATATAAATTTTTAACTATAAATTAAAAATGTTTATATTATTAGATGTCAATTCACTTAAAAATATACAATAAATATGATGCTTCAATTCGATTTTATGGAATTACACAAGATCCAGAAATGCACTCATATATGATGGTTTTAGAATATGCAAAAGATGGAAATCTTCGAGAATATTTAAAAATTAATTTTAATAATATTAATTGAGAACAAAAATTAAATAATCTATGGTTATTATCTTTAAATTTGATGCACATTCATGAATTAGATATAGTTCATCAAGACTTCCATCCTGGAAATATTTTATCAAATGATTTTAAACTTTCTAGTATAAAGATTTCAGATTTTGGATTAAGTAAACTAATGGGGACAAATCCAAATAATCCCGAAAAAAAGAATATATTTGGTGTATTACCATATATTGCTCCAGAGGTATTAAGTGGTGATGAAGAATATACAAAAGCTGCTGATGTATATTCATTTGGAATTATTGCCTACGAAATGATTACGGGCTTTCCTCCATATCCCGATATACCACATGATAATGATTTGGCTATGAAAATATGCAATGGATTACGACCAAAAATTCCATTTAATATTCCAAAATTAACTACAAAAATGATTATGAGGTGTTGGGATGCTCGAGTTTCTCATAGNGCTTCAATTCGATTTTATGGAATTACACAAGATCCAGAAATGCACTCATATATGATGGTTTTAGAATATGCAAAAGATGGAAATCTTCGAGAATATTTAAAAATTAATTTTAATAATATTAATTGAGAACAAAAATTAAATAATCTATGGTTATTATCTTTAAATTTGATGCACATTCATGAATTAGATATAGTTCATCAAGACTTCCATCCTGGAAATATTTTATCAAATGATTTTAAACTTTCTAGTATAAAGATTTCAGATTTTGGATTAAGTAAACTAATGGGGACAAATCCAAATAATCCCGAAAAAAAGAATATATTTGGTGTATTACCATATATTGCTCCAGAGGTATTAAGTGGTGATGAAGAATATACAAAAGCTGCTGATGTATATTCATTTGGAATTATTGCCTACGAAATGATTACGGGCTTTCCTCCATATCCCGATATACCACATGATAATGATTTGGCTATGAAAATATGCAATGGATTACGACCAAAAATTCCATTTAATATTCCAAAATTAACTACAAAAATGATTATGAGGTGTTGGGATGCTCGAGTTTCTCATAGACCCACTTTTAAAGAATTATACAATGGTTTGGGGAAATGCTATATTGATTATTATAATAATGAAAATGCAGAAATTAGAATTCAAATTGAAAATTCTGAAAAATTATCCAAAAACCTAAGATTAAAAAATTCAACAACTACAACTACTCTTAACTATCAAACACATCCACAAGCAATTTATACCAGTCGACTTCTTAATTTTTCAAAACTTCCAAAACCCAAGAACGAAGAAAATTTCAAAAGGGAACTTGAAGAATTAACAAATTCTACTTCTGCTTTAAGTATTGGTAAGTGTCAATTATATTATTTGTGTAATTGTCAATAATATTTTATTTGTTTTTTTAAAAATTAAAAAAAAAATATTAATTTATTTTTATATTTTATTAGTTGCATCCAAATTACATGTACCCGATTTTTAAATATTTTTTTATAATTAATTATATTATCTAATTCGTTTCTATGTTATTTAGTTTTAATTATATTAATTTATTTCTATGTTATTTTGGCGATTCTGAACTAGTTGATTTGGATATGTCTAATTTTTAAATTTTATTTGACATTATATATTTTTATTTGTATTATTTATATTATTTGTATTTTACTTATTAAATTATAAAGCACCATTTATTAGTTTTTTTTTTTGATTTTATAAAATCTTAACACTTGTTGTATAGTAGAAATTCAATTTGCTTAGTTTTGTTCGATTTTATAAAAATTAGAAATAAATACGGATTTATCACAAAATCAACTAAGTGTTAAAATATAATATTTTAACATTATTGAACACTATGATGCACACGTTTTTAATGTTAAATATAAAAATTAATTATTGTAATAACGTGTACTTACTAATTAATTTATTTTCGATCTCAACGTGTATTATTTATTTTCGATTTTAACTAAATCGGGCCAATAAGATTTTCTCCATTTTTCTTTAAAAGAGGCGGGCGATGTGGATCAATAACATTTTTCGAATTCAATCATTTTCTGTGAATAATGGATGTGGATGTTAATATAAATAATGATTTACCTCAATCAAGGTACGGCATCATTAAATATTTGCATGCATATAATTCTTGTCGACAAGATACTTCTTGTGAAAGTAATTCATATTGAGGGTGCACGAATTCCACATGGGATGTGCATGGGATTTCGAAATGTTGCGAAGGTCACGGGAGATGACATTGAGATGACAGTGTAACCAGATGAGTGTGTTACCATCTAGATGACAGATTATTTATCTTTGTACGAAGTATTTCATCCTTGTGTGTCATCTTTAAAAATAGAAAAGAATGTGTTTAGACGCAACAACACAGGATGAAGGAAAATAAGTTCGAAAGTGTATAAAATAGACTGGTAATTTAGGATGTGAAAAGGATCGGCTCATTTTTATAATTTTATGATTTTTAATTTCTTTTGGCATATTCCAAATAATTACAAAAATCTTTTACTTAATCTGTAATAATAAAATTAATAATCTTTTGGTACGCATTTTATAATAAAAATAAATAATAAAGATAGAAACATATTGTTTTGATTTAGCAGCAGAGATAAGACACGCCAAAGCAGTGATACATTTTTGTTGTTACATCTTTGCAATAAGTTTAAAAGTTTCGATATACACCGTAATAATTTGATATGTTTTTTTTTTAATATTTTTATTTCGTGATAACGGTAATATTGGTGAGAAACGGTTAACAGCCCGTAATACCTCTATTACTAATTTTGTAATTTCTTGAATAAAGTTACTGAATAAAGTCTGAAGCTAAGATTCGGAAGTTTGTGTAGTGAGCTGTAAAAAGATACTTTTACTCCACTTACTCACGTACCTTCAGATCGCACCTGTGTGTACTGTGTTAAGAGTTTATTTTATATATCTATTCGTTGCGAGTAGGCAAGTGACTGCTTGATCCTACTGGCAGATAGTGGGCGTTACGAATTATTGCGTACAAGAGTACATTGAGTTAGTACGAAAAGGGGTGTGACGAGAGTTCGATTTAGTGGGACTGATTGACATAACTTTACTCCTTGTTCTGGGCAGACCGCCACAATATATTTCGTCAGCTGATTCCAATTGTAAATAAAAAGAGTTAATTGTCTAATTATTAAATAAATTAAGGATTTGATATTAAAATGTAATATTTTAATAATAGTGATAAAAGTTATGATTAAATGTTTTTAGATGTTAATATTAGTTTACTTACTTTTTTGTAAGCTCTAGAAAAATCCATCGCGTTCATACTAAGGAACCAAACATTTATCCCAAAGATCAACCAATTGTACTATAAAAAAAAATAATAAATAGTGGTAAATAATAAATAAATAACAAATAATAAATAATAAATAAATAATAAATAATAATAAATAACAATAAATAATAAATGATAATAATAAATGATAATACCTCTTCAATGAATAATAGCTCTCATGATTTCTCTTAAACGTTCAAATATTTAACTAAAACATAATAAATAAATACAATATAAAATGTTTTTTATCTCAAGTTTCCCTTTTTGAGCTTGATAATAATTTTCAAGAGATTTCACTTTTCCTCTCAAAATTTCCAATTGATCGAAACTTAGCATTTAATAATGATAATATAGAAATTCTTGAATTTGTCAAGTTAGCTGGGACCAACTAAATCATCTGATTCATCTCTTATAAGCGAATAAACAAAACATTCCTTTATCTATCTCATCTTGCGAAGTGTAATGATGAAGTTGAATTGTGCGTCCTTCAAATGATTCATGTAGTGAGGCATATATATATATTATATTTTAATTCACATGGGAATGCAGGTGTGAATAAATATTGAATGTGTAGATTAAAAAATGTAAATAAATGGAATATGGGATGGAATTAAAATAATTAGAATAATTAAAATAATTAAAATAATTAAAATAATTAAAATAATTAAAATAATTAAAATAATAATAATAATTAAAATAATTAAAATAATTAAAATAATTAAAATAATTAAAATAATTTAAATAATAATTAAAATAATTAAAATAATTAAAATAATAATAATAATTAAAATAATTAAAATAATAATAATAATTAAAATGATTAAATTAAAATAATTAAATTAATTAAAATAATTGAAATAATTAAAATAATAATAGTAATTAAAATAATTAAAATAATTATAATAATTTTTTTTTAACCAACGGAGCTTCACTCCAATATGTTTATTTATTGTAATGGATTAATATTTGTTTGTGCTTGGCATGTAAACACGTGAATATTGTTTTCAACTTCCATTGCACAGAAGGGACATGTATTTGTTTTATAAATCCATGGTTTTCTTTTATTTAGGTTATTTAATGTTGGAAGCTCGCTATTCAAAAGCTTTAATGAAAACTGTCTATATTTTGCATCTTGAAAATCAGGCAGAAGATATTTTTGTGTTTTTGTCGCAAATTTCCAATGAACTTTTTTTGCTTTATGTTGTGTAATCCACCATTTTATTCTGTTTTGTTTAAGCCATTTTTGAGTCCACATACATTCATTTAGTTTTTTAAGCATATCTTTTACTTGAATATCCGAAGCTAATTCCCTCTAAATTGGTAAGACCTTTGGAATTTTGAAACTTCTCTTCTATAGTTAATTTCGATTTTATCTTCAAATAAGTCTTAATGTATTATTTCAGCTAAAGAATCTGCTTCTTCATTATATTTATCACTGAATGAGCTTTAACTTTATAACATTGTACAACTAGATTTAATTCTGTGATGATTTGTTGAATTGCAGTACAAGTAATTAAATTTTTTCCTTTATTCCATTGTGTATTCTTGTTTTTATTAAGCTTTGACAATATTTCATTAACTGCATGAATTGCATTTTGACTGTCTGTAAAGATTTTAACTGTTGTGTTTTTTGGTACAATCGATAAAACTGTAAGAATGGAAAATAATTCCGCTTTTGTTGATGATGGAAATTGATCTGTCCAGCAATATCACTACTGCTTTTGTTTAAATCATCCGGTATAATCCAACCTATACCCATATTAAGCCAACCCTTAAAGCTTTTATTTGAACCATCTGTATAGACTGTTATAGCTTGTAAATTTTCTATATACGAAGCTATTTCTATCAATTTATTTAGATTCTTATCTCCCATCAAGAATCATTTCTTTAAAAATTCTCTTTTATCCATTGACATATTAATTTTCAGTTGTATTTCTTCTGTTGAGTTGAGTTATTTCTTAGGCCTCTTCTATAATTTTATGTGCTTTTCTTATATCACCTGTTGGCATTACTATCCAATGTTCCATTTTATTATGTCTTGTTTTTGAAGTTGATATCTTGTTTCTTTTGATTGGTATTTGTAAGGATTCATCTTTGTCCGTTAAAATTAGACATATTGTAACAAGAGTGCAGAGTATTTCGAACAATTTCTCAAATCAGTCTCACAATTTGCATCAAACAAATAATAATACACTCTATCTGCCAGTAGGTCACAGCTAATACAATACAATCAATTTAACTGGCCTATCTCGAAACAGATAATAAATATATAATAAATAATAACTAGAGTGGCGGGTAACAGATCAATAACTACCACCACCATTTTTAATATAACAATACTACACAATTCTTTTATTTTAAAAAAGGAAATTTTAATGGATAAATAAATATAAAACAAAATTAACTTTTTTTCCTGGTGAGTTAACAACAGTTATTTTTATTTATTTATTTTATTATGTTATGTCATAAAAAATACATATAATTATGAATGCATTCTATTTATAATTAACTAAATGCTCCATGCACTTAAGTCATTAAACATGATATACCTTGTATTGGAGTGGATCCTTTAGAATGGTATCTATCTTGATTTTACTAAGTTGATGATGGATTGATTAATTTTGAAATTTTTAAAATAGCATTTTTGTTATCATTATTATTTTCTACTCTTGCAATGACATTAGCTTCAATAATTATATAGGCTGGTTTGTCTCCATTTGATTTTGTTACATAATATAAGAAATAATTTTTGATGCACAAGCTATACTTTAATTATTTNAACTACCACCACCATTTTTAATATAACAATACTACACAATTCTTTTATTTTAAAAAAGGAAATTTTAATGGATAAATAAATATAAAACAAAATTAACTTTTTTTCCTGGTGAGTTAACAACAGTTATTTTTATTTATTTATTTTATTATGTTATGTCATAAAAAATACATATAATTATGAATGCATTCTATTTATAATTAACTAAATGCTCCATGCACTTAAGTCATTAAACATGATATACCTTGTATTGGAGTGGATCCTTTAGAATGGTATCTATCTTGATTTTACTAAGTTGATGATGGATTGATTAATTTTGAAATTTTTAAAATAGCATTTTTGTTATCATTATTATTTTCTACTCTTGCAATGACATTAGCTTCAATAATTATATAGGCTGGTTTGTCTCCATTTGATTTTGTTACATAATATAAGAAATAATTTTTGATGCACAAGCTATACTTTAATTATTTTACATCTGTAGCACAATAAAATCAAATAAATAATGAGGTGACCTCTCAAGTAAAAAAAAAATCATGGATTATGGATTATTGATTTTTGTGTTTTTTTGTTACTTTGAAATATATTACCAATTGGTTTCTAATTAGATTAAGGAATTGGCAAGGAATCAAATAGGAATCAATAAATGCATTTAACACAAATTATAAAACTATACAGAATAGAAATTTAGTTAATAATATTTTTTTTAATTAGTTTATTTTTATTTTTTTTTAATTTTATAAAACTTTTTTTTATAAATCAACATCAGGTTTATTAAAAAAACAAATAAACAAATGTTAAAATTTTTATTTTTTTATCAAAATATACTTTAAAACAAATTTTTTTCAACCATTTTTTTTTAAAAAAAAATCAAGAAACATAAAATTTTTGCACACACATAATTGATCTTTGATCTAGAAAGCTATAAACTGATTAACATATGTTTTACTGTTTTAGAATAATCAAATACAAAATAATAATTTAAACAATTTTCTTTAATTTTTTTTTTTAGAAATAATCATAATTCTCTAAAATAATTTATTTATTTGTTATCTGTTTTAGTACAGTCAGGTATACATGCTGCCTAAAGTCAAAATATTTTGGGATTTTGACATTATAGTATTTGGGATTTGGGCTTTAGTCATTGGTAATTGGGATTTGGGATTTGGAATTTAGGATTTGAACTTTGACAGCACCTAGAATCCAGATTTCAAGATAATAATTTTGCATGATTTTTTTTAGTAATAAATAAATAATTCCTTGTAGAAATAGGTAATGAATTAGTTTGTCTGTTTTGTTTAAATAAAAATATTAATTTCAATGATCCATTTTTTGAAATTAGAAAAATAAATAATAATTTCCTAAAATAAAAAAATCTGGTTTACTGTTTAGAATAATCAAATACAAAAATAAATCATACCAATCAGATATATGTTTAGTACACTTATATGTAAATTTTGAATTGAAATTTTGGCTTTCTTTGCTGAGACAACAATTATCTATAATTTAATTATATAATTATAAATTTATTATTATAATACAAAAATTATTACAAAAATGTAAAAAACCTACTTTTATTTCATTTGTTTTTGAAAATTCAGTTAGATTAACTTTCCCAGATATTTCATAAATCGTACCTTCTATTATCTTATCAACAAATGAAGGTATTGATGAATTTCTATTATAAAATGCAGTTAAATAAAGATTAAAAGTACCATCTATGTTATTGTTGTTTTTTTCCACTCTTGCAATAGCATTAGCTTCAATAATTGTGAAATTGCTTGTTTCTTTAGTGCTAACAATTGAATCAATCAAACAAATAGTAGTTAATTTAAATGGCATTTTTTTTAAAAAAAAAGGTTTATTTTGGAGAATATTTTAAATGTGTAAAGCTTTTTTTAATGGACTTAATTAATGATTTTTTTAAATATTGTAAAATGATTTTTTTTTGTTTAGTTTTAACCTCAGTTCAAAATTAAAATAAATAAATTTTATTTTTTTTTTCAAAAAAAAAAGAAATAAAAACTTTTTTTTTAAGATATATATATAATAATTTGTTTTTTTATGCGTAATTTATCTTTTATCTAGAAGACTACAAATGATTTGTGCACTTTATTACATGATTTTCCAAAAAAAAATCTATTTTACTTGTTTTAGAAAAAAATATTTAAAATACAAATAATAATACTTTAATTTTTTTTAAGGAATAAATAATTCTCTAAAATAATCAATAAATCTCAAGTCTCAAGATATAATTTCGCATGATTTTTTTTTTTAGTAATAAATAACAGTTTAAATTAAAATATCAATTTTGATAATCCATTTTTTTTAGAAAAATGAATATTTTTTCTAAAATAAAATCTGTTATACCATTTTTATTTTTTTTAGAAAATAATAATTCTCTAAAATAATTTATTTATTTGTTTATTTTAATAATTATCTTATTTTTTTCTAAAAATATCAATTTCGAAATTAGAAAAAAATGAATATTTTTTTTTTATAAAATAAAAATCTGTTTTACTANAGAATATTTTAAATGTGTAAAGCTTTTTTTAATGGACTTAATTAATGATTTTTTTAAATATTGTAAAATGATTTTTTTTTGTTTAGTTTTAACCTCAGTTCAAAATTAAAATAAATAAATTTTATTTTTTTTTTCAAAAAAAAAAGAAATAAAAACTTTTTTTTTAAGATATATATATAATAATTTGTTTTTTTATGCGTAATTTATCTTTTATCTAGAAGACTACAAATGATTTGTGCACTTTATTACATGATTTTCCAAAAAAAAATCTATTTTACTTGTTTTAGAAAAAAATATTTAAAATACAAATAATAATACTTTAATTTTTTTTAAGGAATAAATAATTCTCTAAAATAATCAATAAATCTCAAGTCTCAAGATATAATTTCGCATGATTTTTTTTTTTAGTAATAAATAACAGTTTAAATTAAAATATCAATTTTGATAATCCATTTTTTTTAGAAAAATGAATATTTTTTCTAAAATAAAATCTGTTATACCATTTTTATTTTTTTTAGAAAATAATAATTCTCTAAAATAATTTATTTATTTGTTTATTTTAATAATTATCTTATTTTTTTCTAAAAATATCAATTTCGAAATTAGAAAAAAATGAATATTTTTTTTTTATAAAATAAAAATCTGTTTTACTATTTTAAAAATAATAACTCTATTAAATAATTTTATTTATTTGTTTATCTGTTTTTTAGGTAATAAAAATATCAATTTCGAAAAAATGAATATTTTTTTTTCTAAAATAAAAATTTCACATGATTTTGTTTTTTTTGCTAAAAATATCAATTTCAATGATCCATTTTTTTTGTGTTAGTTTTAGCATTAGTAGATCTTTTTTCAATTTTTAAAAGATATGCTAAAAATATTTTTTATTTATAAAAACTAAAAAAAGAAATATACATATATATTTTTAGATATTTTTTTTTTAGTTTTTTTTTATAGATTTTTTTTTTAGATTTTTTTATTTATAAAATGATAATATAAATATATATAAGAAAGGTTTGTAGTTTTTTATGCAAACAATTTCCTTATTTGTAATTCTTTGGTCAAGATTGACTCGGGTTTTTAACACAAACGTGACTTTTTTATTATAAAAACTGAACACAGACTTTTCATCCATTCTTATCATATTGTTAATAATAATCAAATAATAATCAAATGATCATGAAGGCTCAGTGAGTAAGGTAGAGTAAAAGTAGTAATGCAGTATCAAATAATATTTAATAATATTTTGCAATATTACAACACAAAATATAAGTTTATTAAAATATAGAATATAAAGTTTTAAAAGTAAAGTATCATTCAATGACAGAAATATTGTTATGTGTTTATTTCTCTGTTTAATAATTATTAAAGTATTTCAAATTATTCCAAATTATTTCTAACTAATTAATTACTATCTTCACTGTATTGTGTGTTGTAACCTACTCCCAACAACAGTCCTATTTATACTTTCTCTTTTGTTTACACTTCATCCTTCATCTTTTGTACTTCATCCTTCATCCTTTGTGTATCATCCTTCATCCTTCATCCTTTGTGCATCATCCTTCATCCTTTGTACTTCATCTTTCATCCTTTGTACTATACATGTTGTCAAAACTAATTTGACCTTGACTCAACTCTTAAAATTTCAATTTTTAATTGCGTCTGACTCAACTAATTACATCAATTACTAGTAAAAATCAAAATTTACCTTGACTCAACTCCAATTTTTTGTGATTTTAATTGCGTCTGACTCAATTCAATAGTTTTGACAACATGTATAGTCTGAACCTTGCAATTGTAACTGTTGATTCTGTATATTAAATATTTTATAACTACTTCATCAGAACATTTTTTTATAATGAAAGTTATTGTAATAATTGTGTTTTTAATGGTTATTGAAAGTTATTAGACCAATAATCTTCACAAATATTACATTTCTTATGATAAAATGAAGGTTATCAATATTAATAACCTCCACAGTATTACATTTTATTAATAAAAATGAAGGTTTTCAGTACCAATAACTTTCGTAAATGTTACATTTATGTTGGAGGTATTCGAAGGTTATCAGAGTGAAATACTTCGAAGGCTTACGTTTAAAAAAATTTACTGATATTGTTATGAAGAAAATACTATTCATTGCTGTTTTAGCAAATCTTATTTTGTACTTGAAACATTTTAAAATTGTTGTATTTATTTTATTGCACCAGCTTTCTGACACTAATATATCTTTAAGAAGATATTCAATTTGAGGAAAAGTTACATGATTTAATATATATCTGACCAATTTATCTGTTGTTTTTTTCCATTTTAATTTATTGCATGTCTTTTTAACTTTTTCTAAAATTAGACTCTTTTGAAAACTCTTTGATCCTGACTGTAATCCATACACCTAAGTACCTAATTGATGTTGGTTTTTTTACTGGCATTAATACATCTGTTTATTAGAGTTATATGCAGTAATAGTCTAAAGATTGCAGGAATATGCATGCATCAATATTTACATAGTATAAAAGAGCTGAAGAGTTTAAGATTATTATTTATGTTAATCTATTGATTGTAACAAAATTAGTCCTCAGGCTGACAAATATCAGTAAATATTCCTTTAAGAGTTTAGTATGCTCAGAATTAATCAAATCTCCTCTTCTAAAGTGATAATAATAATAATATATTAATTAATGACTGTTACTAAATTCAACATAATCAAAGAAAAGCATGCTCATGCTATTATTACTTAAATTTTTAAATAATGCAAAAATTGGACAACTGTAGAATAAATTTATATAATACAAAAAAAGTATAGATTATGTTTCAGGGCATTATTTAAATTTTAAAACCAAAAAAATGTATAGTTGGCACAAAAAAATGAATATTCCCAATCATGATATTACAGAAACATCTATTTTCAAAACTATGCATATTGTTATTTTCAATCAGAAGTATGATTCATCTAAAAAATACTTTATAATAGAAATCTCAATTAAAGATTGAATCTACAAGACATTATATGATTTGCATATGCATAACTATCTTTCATCAAATGTACTCAAATAACAATATCAGATATTACTAATTACCTGTACTATCTAGAACTCAATTTTATTATGTAAAGATTAAGTTACAAATTTCGTAATCAAATCAAAAAAAAAATTTTATAAATTGGAACAACATATTATAGTTGATTATTTTAATTCTAGTTACTTTAAAATTTCTTATAACATAAAGAAATAAGAATGGAAAAGTCTGTTATATTTGATTAAAATTTTTGTGATCCTGTTGAGGGAAATAAATGCATAAATAATGGCACATAATAATTACCCCTACAGTAATATAACAATAGTTAGATATCAAATTGAATAATAATAAAATGGATCTATAATTATTATAATTTCTAGAGATGTCTAAAAACAGCGGAAAAATGAAATTGCTATGTCAACTTATTTTAAGTTATGATAAGATATACTGGTCCTTACAAATTGGATACTTCTCATAATGTCAGTCATTATTATATATTCTGTCATCTGCAAGCAAGAAAAAATATCTAAAAATTCAATTTAAAGCAAAATACACTACACTATTAATTTTAGCATATGTTGAAACAATAACCGAGGCTATTATGCAAAAAAAAAAAATCACACCACACAAGATATAATTAATGGAAGTCAACATCATAAAGTTGCATTTCAATTAAGTCACTTACTGATGTAATTCATCTGAAATTTTTCTTATATAAATTGAATCTCATAAAAGATTTGAATCTCATAAAAGAAAACTTATTAACAGCAGATAATTAAATTAGGAAACTACAAAACATAATTATAAAAGAATAACTATTTTCTTTTTTTATTTTATTTTATAAATAAATAAAAAACAAAAATTTATTAAAACATATAAATTTATTTTATATCTTTATTTTTTCTTGATCTAAATAAAAAAATCTAATAGAACTAGAATATGTTAATGAACAAACTGAAATAAATGAAATTAGTTTTATAGAATTAAATAAAAAATAATAGAATAAAATAAAAATTGATAGAATGAAATAAAAAACAATAATACTAATAAAAACTTTCCAGACAAAATTAATAGAATGAAGTAAAAAACAATAATACTAATGCAAACTTTCCAGATGAAATTAAGTAATTATTTGATTGAGGTTAGAGACATGATAAATATAATAAAATAGAAAATAAAAATATAGAATTAACCTTAATTTTTTCATGAGACATATAAAAGAAAACATAAATATTTTATTGAGAATATATAATTAATAAAATAAATAGTTTAATTTAAGGACTGAAGATTATGCTCAAATATATTTTTTGGTTTCTCAATTTATGATTTTATTCATAATTTACTGAATTCAAATTTAAATAATTGTAAAAAAAATTCTTACTGAGCACATTAAATTAATTTATATTTAGTAAAGAATATTTGATCAAAAGTAAAAATGATATCTTCCAATAAATGGTCAATAACAAATTTTGTCTAAGGGTGAGTTGTTATTAATCAAGAGAATCATCATAAACTAGTGATTAACCTGACTGAAACACTCTGTTAAAGTTCAAATTTCCATTGATACTTGTTCATCTAATAGTTATTCTAGATTAGCAATCAGTCAAATTCTATATCTCATATGATAGATTAATCTAATATAAAAAGAAAATAATATATTTTTCCTTTTAATTAAAAAAACAAAATCATAATAATAATAATAATAATAATAATAATAAAAATAATAAAATTTATAAAAATAATAAAATTCATAAAATTCATAAAATTAAAAAAATTCACAAATTAATAAATAAATAATTTCTTAAAAGTATAATTTTGAATCATGAACTATAGGATTACATTTATTTTTATAAATTATATTTATTATTGAAAAAGCAAATAAAAATATATTTAAAAATTATTTTAAATTTAAATAGTTTTAATAAGAATAATAAAAATAGTAAAAATAATCAATAATCAAAATAGTAAAAAATAAAAATAATAAAACAATAATAAAATTAAAATAATAAAATAATAAAAACAAATAATAAAAATAATAAAAGTAAAATAGTAAAAATAATAAAAACAATAAAATTAATAAAGATCATAATAATAGTAAAATAAAATAAAAATAATAAAAAAAATAAAATAAATAAAATAAAAATATTAAAATAATAATAAAAATAATAAAAATAATAAAAATAATAAAAATAATAAAAATAATAAAAATAATAAAAATAATAAAAATAATAAAAATAATAAAAATAATAAAAATAATAAAATATAATATTATACTTTTTAAACAAATTTTTTCATCAAAAATTATAATGTGTAAATTAACAATAATTCAAGCCCCTGATCCTTAACCCTTGTTATTTATTTATTGATTTTTGTAATACATATAATATGTCTTATTTTTTTTTTTAAAAAAAAGACGAAAATGGTAAAATGACAAAGATTTGGGGGTTGTTGTACAATAATGTGGGTCAAAATATTATGATTTTTTATTTATGATAGTAACGTGAAAATTCCTAAAGTAGTTAAATTTCGGTAACAACAACTCCGCCTGTTAATTAAATTAAACTTATAAAAAAATCTTACATCGCATCGAAACATAAATTCTGATACTTATCGATTGATTTTGTTTAAAAAAATATAAAATCCAGCCTTAAATATTATAAATAAAAAAAAATGTCATCTTATACATGCCCAGAATGCAATCAAAAATATAATGGATATTGGTGCAAACAATGTAACTCGAAACATTTCCAAAATGATTTTAATAATTGGACAAGTGGAAATAACAAAATAGATAAATTTATTCAATATGCTCAACTAAATGCTAAAGATAATGATTGGGAAGTGACAGAATGGATACCTTATGATAGGTTTAAAGATGTTAAACAAATTGGTAAAGGTGGATTTGGAACAATATATTATGCTAGGTGGATTGATGGATATATTTATAAATGGGATATTGAAAATCAACAATGGCAAAGATATGGTGAAGTAGAAGTGGCATTGAAAAAGTTTGATAATTTTGTGAATTTCAACGATGTCTTAAATGAGGTAAATATTTTAATTAATATTTAAATTTAATTTTCAAATTATTATATAACGTTTTAACTATAAATTAAGAATGTTTATATTATTAGATGGAAATTCACTTAAAAACATTGACTGAATCTGCTTCAATTCGATTTTATGGAATTACACAAGATCCAGAAACACACTCATATATGATGGTTTTAGAATATGCAAAAGATGGAAATCTTCGAGAATATTTAAAAATTAATTTTAATAATATTAATTGGGAACAAAAATTATTTAATCTACAGGGATTATCTGAAAGGTTGATGAATATTCATAAATTAGATATAGTTCACCAAGACTTCCATCCTGGAAATATTTTATCATCCGATTTTAAAGGAAATTTACAGATTTCTGATTTTGGATTATGTAAACTAATAGGGGCAAATCCGAATAATCCCGAAAAAAGAATATAGTTGGTGTATTACCATATATTGCTCCAGAGGTATTAAGCGGTGATGATGAATATACAAAAGCTGCTGATGTATATTCATTTGGAATTATTGCTTGCGAAATTATCACGGGCTTTCTTCCATATCCCGATATACCACATGATGAAGATTTGGCTATTAAAATATGCAATGGATTACGACCCAAAATCCCATTTCATACTCCCAAATTAATTACAAGAACAATTATGAGGTGTTGGGATGCTCGAATTACCTATCGGCCCACTTTTGAAGAATTATGGAATGAGTTGTGGGAATATTATGATGATTATGATGATTATTTAAGAGAAGGTATAAATAAAAATTCAGAAATTGTAATTCAAATTAAAAAAGCTGAAGAATTTTCAGCAAATCAATCAGCCAATACAACAACTACAACAACTACAACTCCTCTTAATTATCAAACACATCCACAAGCAATTTATACCAGTCGACTTCTTAATTATTCAAAACTTCCAAAACCCAAGAACGAAGAAAGTTTTGAAAAAAAACTTGAAGAATTAACAGAATCTTTTTATAAAATAAATGATAGTAAGAATCATATATTACATTTTATTTATTTTTTATATTTTATTTTTTATTTTCTAATTAACTATATTAATTTATTTTTTTGTTAGATGATGATATCGATGAATTCTAAATATTATAAATATTTTATTATTTTTATTTTTATATATAAATAATTTTGTAGAAATTCAATTAAATTTGTTTGTAAGCCTATTTGGATAACTTTAACTATTTTTAAAAACTTTTAAAATTAATAAATAAATAACTGTTGCTAATAATTTCATTAATTTATTTTTTTAAATGATAATTGATTAAATAAATGATTGATATAAAAATTAATTCGATAAATTAAATTTAGTGATCGTAATAAACCTCAGGCTTCGGAGCATATTGTTATATCACAATACTACATAAATTTTCTTAACTAAATTGGACCAACAAGATTTTCTTCATTTTCCTCTTCCAATAGTTGGAATGAACTTTGAAAGAAGGACGTGGGTCGGATTCTTTTTTCTCGAATTCGCTCATTTTCTGTGAATAATGGATGTTAATATAAAGAATAAATTTAAAATAATGTGGAAATCCTTAAATCAATAAAAAAAATAAAGAAATAATAATTTTACCATTAAAGCATGTCTCTCCAACATCCATCGATAAATATTGGCAAATTTAGCATATAATTCTTGTAGACGAATTACTTGTGAAAGTAATTGATATACTTTGTCACCGGATTCAACTCTATAAACCAATATAAATAATAGATAAGAAATAAGAAATACAAAAACTAATTATAATAAATAATTCTATATTAAAAATGTGAAATCACATAATAATAATAAAAAGTTACTATTATTATATTTTTATTATTATGCTATGTTTTGTAAGCTCTCAAAAAATTCATCACGTTCGTATTAAGGAACTAGATATTTATATCAAAGATCAAAGATCAACCAATTGTGCAATAAACTATAAAAATAAATGATAAAATCTTAAACAATATTATACTATATTTCTATTTATTGAATAAACATAAAGCTTTGCAAACGTAGCATTTTCTAATTCTTACATTAAAAATTAAAAGTCAATAGTTTCATTGGTTCCTTTAACTTTGGTAACTGCAATTGGATTAATGTGCCATCGAAAATATTCCAAAACTTTACTTTCTCGCTCGAAGAATTAATTGGAATTATTTCTTGTTTGTTGAATAAATGATGATGAAATCGTAGCTAAATGACAAGTTTTATATCAATTATAAAACGGTTTCAAAATTATTTAAACAATTTAAACCAAAAAATTTGTAACAAGAGCATTTCTTTTGCACCTAAAATTTTAGCAACTGCTTTCAAAATGCGATAATAAATAATTAATAATTTCAATACCTTTATTTAAGGTTTCTTCCAAAATAAATATCTTAACTGAATTAGCCATTATATGTCTGATAATTATTATCAATAAAGAAAAGTAAAATTCATCTATGAAAAAAAAAAGCAATTGTAACTTTTCACAAATTCTTCTGAAAAAATAATTTATGAGAAATAAACATTTTTTTTCTCAAAAGTTATCGTTTTGTTAATTATAATATCGAATGATATATATATGGTGTGGAAAATAATGTTATGTGACAACTTAAAATCGCTGATATAAATCAAGAACATACATCAAACTCTCAAAAGCAAGAATTCATCCTCATTCATGCTATATTAGCCGGTATATTCACACCCTTCACGGATTGCATTATTTATTGGAAGAAATAAAGTCTGGAAAATCTTCAGGTATATTCTTAAAATAATTTCAATGATTTTATTTTAATAAATGATCAATTACAAATCATTTACATTTTTAAAATTTTAAATTTATAAATCCTAATTTATTATCAAAGTCCAAAGAATCAACTACTTCAAGTGTCAATACTCATAATATTGATGATGAGATAACAACAGAAAATAAATTCTCTAGTATTTCGACCTTGGATTAGTTATGATTCTCGAAGAATTGAAAGAATAATGGATTTGGATAACGAGAATAAAAAATAAAAATAAAAAATTTATTGTAGAAATATATTTCAAGGAAGCCTATTTAATTTATTTATCTTAAAACTAATTTCACATGCACATATTAAGACTCAAATTTAGAATGTTTCAAATATAAAAATGATTTGTTAGAAATGCCATTATCATCTTCAAAATACTGATATCTCCAAGAAAACCACAAATACCATCATCACCATCACCAATATCTTTTTCATCACCAACATCAACTTTATCACAAACACTGATATCTCCAAGAACACTAAAAATTTTATAACCATCACCATCACCAACATGAAAAACTAATTAAAAGATGATTAGTTTATGATCGTAGGAATACAATCTATTCCAGTTAACAATCAGTTAACATTTAAATTATATTCTGAAAATGTAATAAATCAAATAATAAATATAATAAATTCGAGTTTATTAATAAATTCATAAGAAAATAGTCATAAATTTTTAAAAATCAAAAAAGCAGTATTTGGAAAATAAAATAAAAAGAATTTTTTTTTTCTAGATTTTTAAATATATAAAAATATAAAATAAATGAAAACATAATTCATTCTTTTTTAATTTTCTTAACTGATATAAAGAATGATTTCCTGATTTGAATTCCTCATCAATAAATTTTAATGATTCTTTAGTTCCAAACATAAGTATCGGCATTTAAAGTATTCGATTCATTGGACTTTAATAATAAATTAGGATCTAAAATTTTATAAATATAAAATTTTTAAATAATTTAAAATTCTATAATTAATTATATATTATTAAATTAAATTATTATAAATATTACCTAAAGATTTTCCGGATTTTATTTCTTCCAATAAATTATGCAATCCGTGAAGAGTATGAATACATCGGCCAATGTAACATGATTGAGGATGTAACTTATTTGAATATGAAAATAATTCAAATAATTCTTGCTTTTGAGAGTTTGATGTTTGTTCTTGATTTTCATCAGCAATTTTAAATTGTTGCATAACATCATTATCCACTATATTTTCATTAAGTTTATCTGATATTATACGAAATAAATCAGCTAATTCATCAGCAGTAGGACGTTCAGAAGGATCATCACTCCAACATTGATACATCAAGTCTAAATACCATTCTGGAATCCAATTTAACATAAAATCAGGGACCTTTGGTCTTACACCATTACATATATCTATCATCAAATAAGTATCATGTGCTTGGTCAGCAAATGGTCGTTTTGCAGTGATTATTTCATACATAATTCCACCAAAACTATAAATATCACCCTTCCGTGTAAATTCATTTCCTCTTAATACCTCAGGTGGAATGTATGGAATTGATCCATAAATTTTGTTATTTTTGTTGTTATAGTTTAAAATTATATTATTTTCTAATTTACATAAACCTAAATCTATTCCTAAGTCTAAATTGTAAAGAATGAAATCATAGTTCACCAAAATATTTCCACTATGAAGGTTACAATGGACTAAATTTTTTTCATGTGAGCAAACAAGAGAACTTGCTATAAATAATAACATCATTATTTTTGATTGCCACCCTAAATCCCAAAATTTTATGGTTAAAAAAATATGTAGACCAAGGCCACCATCAAATAAATGCATAACAATAATGTAGTGTANGCAGTTGGACGTTCAGAAGGATCATCACTCCAACATCGATACATCAAGTTTAAATACCATTCTGGAATCCAATTTAACATAAAATCAGGGACCTTTGGTCTTACACCATTACATATATCTATCATCAAATAAGTATCATGTGCTTGGTCAGCAAATGGTCGTTTTGCAGTGATTATTTCATACATAATTCCACCAAAACTATAAATATCACCCTTCCGTGTAAATTCATTTCCTCTTAATACCTCAGGTGGAATGTATGGAATTGATCCATAAATTTTGTTATTTTTGTTGTTATAGTTTAAAATTATATTATTTTCTAATTTACATAAACCTAAATCTATTCCTAAGTCTAAATTGTAAAGAATGAAATCATAGTTCACCAAAATATTTCCACTATGAAGGTTACAATGGACTAAATTTTTTTCATGTGAGCAAACAAGAGAACTTGCTATAAATAATAACATCATTATTTTTGATTGCCACCCTAAATCCCAAAATTTTATGGTTAAAAAAATATGTAGACCAAGGCCACCATCAAATAAATGCATAACAATAATGTAGTGTAGTTTTGTGTGGAAGGATTTTTTGAAATTCCATAATCAATACAATCATAATTTTTTATCTTAATATAAAAAATTAAGAGACAAATTAATATTTAAATAAATATTAATAAAATTCATAATAACTTATATTCTTGATATAAAGAAACATACCACTCTAACTATATCAAATCTAGAATCTTTTATTTCTTTCAAGGCAACTTTACGACCTATTGAATGATATTTCCAATCCCGTTTGATAAAATTTCAATCATCTTTTATTCCATTTTCTAATTTGGCGGAATACACAGATCCATAGTCACAATCTGCTATATGATTGATATTTTGAAAATTATAATAAGGTATCCAATGTAGCTTATCGTATTTGTATTTTATTTGAGATTCTTGGATAATCTTATCAATTTCAGTATTTTCACTAGACCAATTTTTAAATTCTTGGATTAAATGTTCTTTAGTACATAAAGAACATATTCCATCAGAAAGAATGGAATTTCTCTTATCAAAATAATCAGGATAAGCGAAACCCTCGGAAGAATGACCCGCCGGACAATATTTTAATTTTTCTACTTTTCGAGACATGAGAAATAATTTTTTTTATTCCGAATTTATATTGTTTTATGATGATCATTGTCTTTTCTGATTGTATTTACTTTANTAACTTATATTCTTGATATAAAGAAACATACCACTCTAACTATATCAAATCTAGAATCTTTTATTTCTTTCAAGGCAACTTTACGACCTATTGAATGATATTTCCAATCCCGTTTGATAAAATTTCAATCATCTTTTATTCCATTTTCTAATTTGGCGGAATACACAGATCCATAGTCACAATCTGCTATATGATTGATATTTTGAAAATTATAATAAGGTATCCAATGTAGCTTATCGTATTTGTATTTTATTTGAGATTCTTGGATAATCTTATCAATTTCAGTATTTTCACTAGACCAATTTTTAAATTCTTGGATTAAATGTTCTTTAGTACATAAAGAACATATTCCATCAGAAAGAATGGAATTTCTCTTATCAAAATAATCAGGATAAGCGAAACCCTCGGAAGAATGACCCGCCGGACAATATTTTAATTTTTCTACTTTTCGAGACATGAGAAATAATTTTTTTTATTCCGAATTTATATTGTTTTATGATGATCATTGTCTTTTCTGATTGTATTTACTTTATTATTGATCGACTAATATTTATCTATTTATATCAAATGACACAACAAACCTAATTTTAGATTACTATTACACGACACGTACATTAAATTTAGCTTTTTTTATGTGATTTGTAGATCTAAGTGACATGAATATATATCATGAATCATCTCATGATGATTTTTCGTAACGTTTATGATTTATCCCATGTGGACTAACGCTCATGATTAAAAAGAGAAACTATTTCGAGTTTAAATTGTATAAATTTAATTTTATTTAAAAATATTATGAGGAATAAATTCTTTTTATTTCAGCATAAACATTAAAGACTATATAAACCAAAGAAAAGTTTCTATAGTACCGAAGGTGTGTGGATTTGCTTGTTATGATGAAATTTTACTTTTCTAAAACAACAACTATATTAAACAGAAGAAATGCTCAAATACATTTTATTCACTTGATAATATATATTAAACAAGAATTTATTTATTATGAGTAGGTAATTACTTATTTCGATTAAAAAAGAAATGACGATGATTAAAAATCTGTGGAAATTTTAGTATATGATTATCATTACATTATAAATACTTAGTGATAAATAACGAAATAAAAAAGTTATTATTGAAAAATATGAAAATACGATAAATTTGTAAATTTGTATCATTAAAATCTTAACTTCGAGATAAAATTTTTTTTGAACTATATAATATAATAATATGAATTCCAACAATTTAGGTATCGGATTTTTTTATATAATCGAAAATAAAATAATTATCATTTAATGATGACAAATTAATTTTTCTTGGTAAAATAAAAATTTTTGATTATTTTATTAAAAAAAAAGTTCAATAGTTAAAAGAATAGCTCTCTGATAGTACTCCTTGTAATTCTTTATAAACTTATCATTAATAATAAAATAATCGACCTTTAGTTCTTGTATAAACTTTCTTTGTAAATTTGTTGTTGATGAACCTACATATTACTGCTCTTGTTAAGTAATAAAAGCTATCTTGATGTTCTTTGTCTCATTTAAGTCTACCTCGTTTGTTGGTATTTCACTACTAGATAATTATATGTGAATTATCGATTAGACTTTGACCCTTTCCACTTTTAGTGTACGACATTATCTTTATTTTCAAGGACTATTGTTACAATAAATTCAGTAATATAAAAATTTCAGATAACTTTATTTAGTCATTCTAGTCTTTCCAATTATTTTGTACCATTAAGCGGAATGAAATATATTTTTAATTTATAATTTTTTAACATAATGTTTAATGAACAAAAGTTAAACTATTCATTAATTTAATGAATAAATTTGACCAAAAATTGTATTTAAAAAAAAACTGGGATATTTTATCCTTAAAATAATTTTTTTAAATTAAATAAATAAAAATCAAACCTTTTTAATGCAAAATAAAATATTAATTAAACAAGAACTAATGAAATTAATTTTTTTTTAATTTTAATTTGTGTTAATAAACTGAATAAATTATTTATTAATTATTTATTTTTTGAATTCTTTTTAAATTTATATATGGTCTGGTTTCTGTTAATGTATTAGAACTATTACCATCAGTACCAGTAACTTCTGAGTCAGATTAATGAATTTTCAAATCACTTGGAAAACAAATTTTTATCGTCTTGATTTCTTTCCAAGATAATAAACTTCCAATATTAAGAAAGAGTAATTTTTAAAGTTTGAATACACGAGTAGAAGTTTTGATGTATAAACAAATAAAAACTAAAGAATTATATTAATATATTATTTAAAATAATTTGGTAAAACATTATTTTCAGGACTTTGATATTATTAAAAAACAAATTTCTGCTACTGTAACTAATTAAACATTTAATAATTAAATTCTTGTGGCCATTATACAATTTTTTTAAAGGGATTTTAACATTCATCACTAACACTTTATATTTTATCTTAAAAAATCAGCTTCGGAGATGACCTGTTGATCTATATGATCGAGACAATCATTTTTTCGCAACAAACATTAAAGCTAGCCGAATAGTAATTTTATTATTATTATCATCATTGTTGTTGTGGTTATTAGAATTATTATTATTCTTCTTATATCTTCAATAGAATATACTTATCAAGCTAAAATAAACTTTTAAACTTAATATCGAATGCTTATGCTGAAAAAGCTTATACTATATATAGATTCTTATATTCAATACTAATTTAATATCATAATTTAATATCTTCAATTCTTGTACTAAAAATATATAAGACATATTATTTTAAAATTGAAAATAGAAATTATATAAATTAGATGATACTAAATTTCAATTATTATCATTATTGTCATATAAAATTCACAGATATAAAAATAGAAATTATTAAAAATAATTTTTTTGTTGAAAAATAGATAAAGTATAAAATAAAACAACAGACACATTGGATAAATTGTTTAACACTTTATCATTCTTCTTTTAACTTTATTATTTGTAAATCCTGATGCTACAAATTTTTGGTAAAAAAATTATAATGGTAATTTAACTATTAAAGATAAATATAAAAGGAAATAGTTGATAATTACCTTTTCACTTTTTGATTATTTAAGAAAAAATGCTGAAAGTTGAAATAATTTTATATTAATTTATTCGCCATGTTTAATGATATCATAATAAAATAACTTGATTATCAATTGATTCTTATTTGTTCGAATAATTTTATTCTCATTTATTACTTGATGATTTATTAAAACTTTATTTTTTTCTATTTAATTGAAGTACTACAGATATTAAAAAAAAGACCACTAACATGCATCAATTCAGGAATATTTAATTATGGTGCACAGGATTTTTTTCTCTTTCTTTTTTAATAATAACTAGAATCGTTAGACTACAATAATAATGAGATTAATAATGATATAATATATAAAATATACTAGAAAAAGGTATTTCAATATATTATTCCAGTCATGTGCCTAAATTTAATTACTAATTTAGTTAAATGAAACAGACCAGATTAATGAGTTCATTCATTTAAACCACAAACATGTAATGTGCATATCTTGCATAAATAAAAATAATAATAACGATTTATTTTAATTGATTACACATTATAATTCCAGTGATCAAATAAATAAATAAAAAGAGAAATATAAATATTAAAATATTAAAGTTGACTCAAGGCTAAACAAAACACAAAATAAATTAAAGATTAATTTCATTTTCTTAAACTATGCAAATTTAAATATTGTTAATTATGTTTTTAAATTAAAAATACTATACTGCTTTCTTATCTTCAGGAATTTTAAGACCCCATTGTTTTGTATCTTAGAATAATAATTTATGTAAATATTTTATAAAAACAATTATTTGTTACTTTAAAAAATATACTTACCATGTTCAATAGTTTCAATTTTCTTTGATTTCAGAAAAGGCAAATGTCTACTTGTATATATTGCTTGAGGATGTGTCATTTTTGGATTATATTGAATGAAATTCTTATTTAACTTATTAGCTTCATTAGCTTTTTCAGTCTGTTCAATTATCTCACTATCTTTACTATCATTAAAATAACTCCTAAAATGAGATTTCAATTCTATAGACTTTGGACGATTGGAAGGATCAGTATCCCAACATTTTTCCATTAAATCTTTAAGCAATTGTGGAATCTCACACATAATTTCAGGTTTTTGTCCTTTACAAATTGAGATCACAAGATTTTTATCATGAGGTATATTATAAAAAGGTGGATAACTTGTAAAAACTTCGTACATAATCATACCAAATGAGTAAATGTCAGATGCTTGAGTATATTCTNAACACAAAATAAATTAAAGATTAATTTCATTTTCTTAAACTATGCAAATTTAAATATTGTTAATTATGTTTTTAAATTAAAAATACTATACTGCTTTCTTATCTTCAGGAATTTTAAGACCCCATTGTTTTGTATCTTAGAATAATAATTTATGTAAATATTTTATAAAAACAATTATTTGTTACTTTAAAAAATATACTTACCATGTTCAATAGTTTCAATTTTCTTTGATTTCAGAAAAGGCAAATGTCTACTTGTATATATTGCTTGAGGATGTGTCATTTTTGGATTATATTGAATGAAATTCTTATTTAACTTATTAGCTTCATTAGCTTTTTCAGTCTGTTCAATTATCTCACTATCTTTACTATCATTAAAATAACTCCTAAAATGAGATTTCAATTCTATAGACTTTGGACGATTGGAAGGATCAGTATCCCAACATTTTTCCATTAAATCTTTAAGCAATTGTGGAATCTCACACATAATTTCAGGTTTTTGTCCTTTACAAATTGAGATCACAAGATTTTTATCATGAGGTATATTATAAAAAGGTGGATAACTTGTAAAAACTTCGTACATAATCATACCAAATGAGTAAATGTCAGATGCTTGAGTATATTCTACTCCATTTAATGTCTCAGGTGCCATGTATGGAATTACTCCATAAATTTTTTCTGGATCATTTTCTGTAACAGGCTTGCACAACCCAAAATCAGTGATATAAGAGCTAGTTATAGTTTCATTAACTATATTGCCAGAGTGAAAATCTTTGTGCATTAAGCCAGTTTCATGAATTTTAGCAAGTCCTAAAGCTATGTAAAATAAATTTTTCATTTTATCATGCCAAGTTAATTTTTCAAAGTTACTATTCAACATTTTTCGTAGACTACCATATATTGCATATTGCATAACCATCATATATTCATTTTCTGTTGGATTTTTGGTTATTCCATATATTGCAATTGCCCATATACCTCGACATTTGAGTTGATGTTTTATCTAAAATATTAATAGTTTAGTATTAATATAAATGATTATTGTTTATTCAATTAATGACAAAATAAAGTATTTCACCTCTTGTAAAAATCCACCTTTATTTGTAGAAGTATTAAGACTTTTTAAGCAAACACTTTGTTGTGATCTTTTCCAAATTTTTCCTTGAGAATTCCAAGATTTAATATATCCATCAGACCATTTTGCGCTGAAAACTTTGCCAAAACCGCCTTTATCAAGATATTTAATATTATTAAATCTATCAAATGGAATCCATTCAATAACTTCTTCATATTTAGTTGCCATGAGTTGAGTTTTTTGAATAAATTCATCAATTTCTGCATCTTCACTTGTCCATTCATTAAATTCACTTTGAAATCTTTTGCTATTACATGTATTGCACCATTGTAACCCTGTATAATATTGCTGACAGTCTTCACATTTTCCATATACACTAAAATGTATTATATAAAATAAGAAATTATGAAAACTCTATATTGAAATTGTTCTAAATATAAATATTTACCCCCTATATACATAATGGATTGAAAAAATATTAGTTGATATTAAATTAATTTAAAACTTTGATTTCATTAATTATGAATCTAAATACTATAATTGATAATTAATTATAAGATGATAAATTATCTTGGAACTTTGATCTAAATAATTATGAATTTAAAATTAAATTATACTCACAAACTGTGATTCAATTGCATGATAATTAATTAAGAAGTATTATTAGATATTAAATTAGCTTGAAACTTTGATTGAAATAATTATGAATTTAAATAATACTCACTCCCTGTAATAAGATAAATAATTAAAGAAGTATTATTAGATATTAAATTAGCTTGAAATTTCGATCTAAATAATTATGAATTTAAATAATACTCACAAACTGTGATTCAATTGCATGATAATTAAATAAAGAAGCATTAATAGATATTAAATTAGCTTGAAATTTCGATCTAAATAATTATGAATTTAAATAATACTCACTGACTGTGATTCAATTGCATGATAATTAATTAAAGAAGCATTAATAGATATTAAATTAGCTTGAAATTTTGATCTAAATAATTACGAATTTAAATAATACTCACAATCTGTGATTCAATTGCATGATAATTAATTAAAGAAGCATTATTAGATATTAAATTAGCTTGAAATTTCGATCTAAATAATTATGAATTTAAATAATACTCACCTCCTGTGATTCAATTGCATGATAATTAATTAAAGAAGTATTATTAGAGATTAAATTAGCTTGAAATTTCGATCTAAAGAATTATGAATTTAAATAATACTCACTGACTATAATAAGATAATTAATTAAAGAAGTATTATTAGAGATTAAATTAGCTTGAAATTTCGATCTAAAGAATTATGAATTTAAATAATACTCACTGACTATAATAAGATAATTAATTAAAGAAGTATTATTAGAGATTAAATTAGCTTGAAATTTCGATCTAAAGAATTATGAATTTAAATAATACTCACTGACTATAATAAGATAATTAATTAAAGAAGTATTATTAGAGATTAAATTAGCTTGAAATTTCGATCTAAAGAATTATGAATTTAAATAATACTCACTGACTATAATAAGATAATTAATTAAAGAAGTATTATTAGAGATTAAATTAGCTTGAAATTTCGATCTAAAGAATTATGAATTTAAATAATACTCACTGACTATAATAAGATAATTAATTAAAGAAGTATTATTAGAGATTAAATTAGCTTGAAATTTCGATCTAAAGAATTATGAATTTAAATAATACTCACTGACTATAATAAGATAATTAATTAAAGAAGTATTATTAGAGATTAAATTAGCTTGAAATTTCGATCTAAAGAATTATGAATTTAAATAATACTCACTGACTATAATAAGATAATTAATTAAAGAAGTATTATTAGAGATTAAATTAGCTTGAAATTTCGATCTAAAGAATTATGAATTTAAATAATACTCACTGACTATAATAAGATAATTAATTAAAGAAGTATTATTAGAGATTAAATTAGCTTGAAATTTCGATCTAAAGAATTATGAATTTAAATAATACTCACTGACTATAATAAGATAATTAATTAAAGAAGTATTATTAGAGATTAAATTAGCTTGAAATTTCGATCTAAAGAATTATGAATTTAAATAATACTCACTGACTATAATAAGATAATTAATTAAAGAAGTATTATTAGAGATTAAATTAGCTTGAAATTTCGATCTAAAGAATTATGAATTTAAATAATACTCACTGACTATAATAAGATAATTAATTAAAGAAGTATTATTAGAGATTAAATTAGCTTGAAATTTCGATCTAAAGAATTATGAATTTAAATAATACTCACTGACTATAATAAGATAATTAATTAAAGAAGTATTATTAGAGATTAAATTAGCTTGAAATTTCGATCTAAAGAATTATGAATTTAAATAATACTCACTGACTATAATAAGATAATTAATTAAAGAAGTATTATTAGAGATTAAATTAGCTTGAAATTTCGATCTAAAGAATTATGAATTTAAATAATACTCACTGACTATAATAAGATAATTAATTAAAGAAGTATTATTAGAGATTAAATTAGCTTGAAATTTCGATCTAAAGAATTATGAATTTAAATAATACTCACTGACTATAATAAGATAATTAATTAAAGAAGTATTATTAGAGATTAAATTAGCTTGAAATTTCGATCTAAAGAATTATGAATTTAAATAATACTCACTGACTATAATAAGATAATTAATTAAAGAAGTATTATTAGAGATTAAATTAGCTTGAAATTTCGATCTAAAGAATTATGAATTTAAATAATACTCACTGACTATAATAAGATAATTAATTAAAGAAGTATTATTAGAGATTAAATTAGCTTGAAATTTCGATCTAAAGAATTATGAATTTAAATAATACTCACTGACTATAATAAGATAATTAATTAAAGAAGTATTATTAGAGATTAAATTAGCTTGAAATTTCGATCTAAAGAATTATGAATTTAAATAATACTCACTGACTATAATAAGATAATTAATTAAAGAAGTATTATTAGAGATTAAATTAGCTTGAAATTTCGATCTAAAGAATTATGAATTTAAATAATACTCACTGACTATAATAAGATAATTAATTAAAGAAGTATTATTAGAGATTAAATTAGCTTGAAATTTCGATCTAAAGAATTATGAATTTAAATAATACTCACTGACTATAATAAGATAATTAATTAAAGAAGTATTATTAGAGATTAAATTAGCTTGAAATTTCGATCTAAAGAATTATGAATTTAAATAATACTCACGACCTGAGATTCAATTGCATGATAATTAATTAAAGTATTATTAGATATTAAATTAGCTGAAATTTTGATCTAAATAATTATGAATTTAAATAATACTCACAATCTGTGATTCAATTGCATGATAATTAATTAAAGAAGCATTATTAGATATTAAATTAGCTTGAAATTTCAATCTAAATAATTATGAATTTAAATAATTCTCACAACCTGTGATTCAATTGCATGATAATTAATTAAAGAAGTATTATTAGATATTAAACTAGCTTGAAATTTTGATCTAAATAATTGTGAATTTAAATAATACTCACTCCCTGTGATTCAATTGCATGATAATTAATTAAAGAAGTATTATTAGATATTAAATTAGCTTGAAATTTTGATCTAAATAATTATGAATTTAAATAATACTCACCTCCTGTGATTCAATTGCATGATAATTAATTAAAGAAGCTTTATTAGATATTAAATTAGCTTGAAATTTTGATCTAAATAATTATGAATTTAAATAATACTCACCTCCTGTGATTCAATTGCATGATGATTAATTAAAGAAGTATTATTAGATATTAAATTAGCTTGAAATTTCAATCAAAATAATTATGAATTTAAATAATACTCACTCCCTGTGATTCAATTGCATGATAATTAATTAAAGAAGTATTATTAGATATTAAATTAGCTTGATCAAAATAATTATGAATTTAAATAATACTCACCTCCTGTGATTCAATTGCATGATAATTATTTAAAGAAGTATTATTAGATATTAAATCAGCTTGAAATTTCGATCTAAATAATTATGAATTTAAATAATACTCACTCCCTGTGATTCAATTGCATGATAATTAATTAAAGAAGTATTATTAGATATTAAATTAGCTTGAAATTTCGATCTAAATAATTATGAATTTAAATAATACTCACAACCTGTGATTCAATTGCATGATAATTAATCAAAGAAGCATTATTAGATATTAAATTAGCTTGAAATTTCAATCTAAATAATTATGAATTTAAATATTACTCACTGACTGTGATTCAATTGCATGATAATTAATTAAAGAAGCATTATTAGATATTAAATTAGCTTGAAATTTCGATCTAAATAATTATGAATTTAAATAATACTCACCTCCTGTGATTCAATTGCATGATAATTAATTAAAGAAGTATTATTAGATATTAAATTAGCTTGAAATTTCGATCTAAATAATTATGAATTTAAATAATACTCACAAACTGTGATTCAATTGCATGATAATTAATTAAAGAAGCATTATTAGATATTAAACTAGCTTGAAATTTCGATCTAAATAATTATGAATTTAAATAATACTCACGACCTGTGATTCAATTGCATGATAATTAATTAAAGAAG
>PQFF01000031.1:0-64658 GCA_003547095.1 Diversispora epigaea | reverse complement strand
CCTGTGATTCAATTGCATGATAATTAATTAAAGTATTATTAGATATTAAATTAGCTGAAATTTTGATCTAAATAATTATGAATTTAAATAATACTCACAATCTGTGATTCAATTGCATGATAATTAATTAAAGAAGTATTATTAGATATTAAATTAGCTTGAAATTTTGATCTAAATAATTATGAATTTAAATAATACTCACTGACTATAATAAGATAATTAATTAAAGAAGTATTATTAGATGTTAGATTAGCTTGAAACTTCGATCTTAATTATTATAGATATGAATACTCACGACCTATGGGATAAAATAAAAAATAGTCAATTGGTGAATTGGTTTGAAAGTTTTGATTCAATAATTATTGAATTTAATACCACATATTGTAATATAAATAATGTTAATTGGCCCCTTAAATATGAATTTTTTAAAATTTGACCAATATCTGGTCACTTTATTACAATGAAAATTCGAAATAGAAATTTTTACAAATAAACTTAAAGGGATAGTATTAAATACAAGAAAAAAAACTTTTTTTTAAAAAAATGCTAATGTAGTTACAATTGTGTAACATTAAGCCACCAATTGTTTTTGTAATTCCAAAAATAAAATTTTCTCGTAAATCTCTTTCTTATAAGGTAACTAGATGTTTTTGGATATGGCATCTGTGTCACCGCCATGTAATACAATTAAATTAAAATAAAAGGTTGTAAATAATCTTTAATGTAATAGTGGTGCTTAAACATATTGATTAAGAGATTAAGATTTATACAAATGATTGATTGTATAATTTATTAATATAACAAATAATAAATATTTGAACCAAAAATTTTATTAAATTCATGACTTTATATTTGATAATTCAAAGAAAATGAAAAAAAAAATAAGGAAATGATATTTATCAAAAGGTAAAATGAATCAAAAAAAAATTTGAGTTTCATTTATATATTTTATTTCTCCAGGAATTGTCACGATATAATGATATTATTTATATTATTTATATTATTTATATATTTATTCATGAGTTATGTTTAAACTATGTTTAGATTATATAAATTATATAAATTATTTTGTTTATTAAAAAATTTTTAAAAAATAAATATATAAATAAATAAAAATAATTGGCTTATTATTTCCTTTTAAAAAATAATTATATATGTATATCTCATGAAGGTGGATAATAAATAAATAAAAATAATTAGTTTATATTATTTCCTGTTCTCTTTTTTGTAAGGAGTGTGGTATTGTAATATTTTTGTTTATAAAAAAAGTTTAAAAAATAAATAAATATATATATATTGCAAAGGTGAATAAATATTTTTTCCCCCGGAAAAATTTTTTATAAAACACAATAGATAATCATTATTATTTATTTTATTTTATTTAATTTAATTTATATATTTAATTTAGGAATAATCTAAATGGAACAGCCACACCCCTCTAATTAAAAAAAAATTTCGTCATCTGATTTTCAGATCTTGCAGTCCTATTTGGTCATTTTCAGGGGTGTTCCTGGACCAATTAGATTAATCCTTTAATTTATTTATTTCCGCGCATTTCACAAAGGTCTGGCTAGTTCAAACAACAATAGGTAAAATTATTTTATTTTATAACAAGAAAATTCTGGTTAATTTCTCGTGATAAAATTTTTAAGACAATGAAATATTGTATATCAATAATTTTTATTACTAAGAATTTTTTAATTCTTCGATTAATAATAAAAATTGAAACAATTTTTTTTTGTATATTTCTTATCTCATATAATTTATTATATTTATATGATAAAAATAATTAATATTGTATTTATAAAAATTATACATAAATAGCAGTTAATTATAATAAAAATAATTAAACATATTTCTGACAGCATGTCACCAAAATAAAGTTTGCAAAAAGCTTATTTCATTTCTTTCACAACTTTCGCTTGATACAAAATATTTTATTTTATCAAAAATTTAATCATTTTATTATTTGATTAAATATTTGTTTAACTTTCGTACTTCATTTTATTTTATATAAAAGTCAATATAGATGATTTTGTAATGTGATTTATACTAATTAATAAATAGTTCACAGAAAATATAAAAAAATAAAAAACAATATCAATATTTTTTTCAATCACTGAATGTCAATTATTTAAAGTAATTGATTCTTGATTCTAATTTTCAACAAAGCAGAATCAAAAAAAATTTTTAGTAATCTAGAATTTCTTTTGTAAAGAAAGTAAAGTAAATTGATTCACAACAACTATTATCTTAATTACACTTGTTTATTTTTAAATATAGTTTGCAAAAAAATAAAAAAAATATCAATTAGTTTCTTTCAAAAATAAAAATTTATTTTTTTCACTATTAAGAAAGTGAGAATATATTGCTTTGATACTTTTTTTAATTTTTTAAAAGACTCTTGATGGTGAATGTCAAAAAGAACAAATTGATCGTACCGCAAAGTGCATCTCATTACTTTTAGCCGTGACACTATCCCTTGGCTCAGAAAAATTCCTCAGAAGAATGACCTGCCGGACAATACTTTATTTAACTATCTATTTTTAATTTTTTCATTTGTTTGTTAGTTATCATTGCCTTTTCTGATTATATTTATTCGTGCTAATTTTTTATTAAAGGTAAAATGCTATATAGATGTTAAACCATATAACATAATTTGTTTAAAGATTTCTGCTTTTGATCTCATGTATACATGTCGTCAAAACTAAAACTTTAATTTTTAATTGCGTCAATTACTAGTAAAAATCAAATTTTGTCTTGACTCAATTCCAATTTTTCTTAATTTTAATTGCGTCTGACTCAATTCAATAGTTTTGACGACATGTATAGTGTCATGTTAAGGATTAATAAAATTATATTAAATTGTTAGAAAAGATTGAAGATTTGATGTGAAATAAATCAAATTAGGAAACTATAGAAATCAGGCTGAAAGATCGAAGGAGTTTCTCTATGCTAAAAGCAATTGAAATAATGTTTTCTAATTACCCATTAATAAATTATTAGTATATATCTGTTCAATATATTTTTAAAATTTGTTTGCAATATTTATTAAAAAATCATATGATTTTTATTATATTTTACTAGAATAAATTCTTTTATTAATATATCCTTGGCGCGATTCTCCTCCGATATTGAATGTGATATATCAAAAAAAATTACAATTATTCTTTCTGAGAAAGAGGATAACAAAAGACTAAAAACAGTTACGATTATATAATCTAGAGCAAAGGAAAAGAAAGACAGGTTACTTAAAAGTAATTAATTAATTAATTTATAATTCTGTGGTATCATCTCACTGTTATATTTTATTTTTTAGAATCAAAAACTCATTGTACAAAAACATCATATTTTGAACACACACAAGAATAATTACTTTTACCAGATGTTTTGTATTTGGAAATGGAATAATACCATGAATTCGATTTTTGACTTCAAAATCTCTATCATTAGTGATGTAGCAGTCACAATTACACTGATACATGTTAAATACATTAGAACAAAAACAAACAATTTCTTTTATTCATCAATTTAATTAAACTCACATTAACTTTCTGATTAAAAAAAAAAAGATATTAATTAACATAACAACAAGTATAAGTATGAATTGTATGAATTTTACTACAATGGCGAATACAAATAAATGGGAAAATTGCTTAGAAAATTTTGAAACCACGATTTTTTTTGGCAAGATATTGAACAAACACACAACACATGTCGAAGCTTTTCAACCTCGACTTGTGCATTTTATTGATGATACTAATATTAAAAATAAAACAGAAAAGAATATTTCTTACTTTATAGTTTTTATTTTATTTTTATTTTTTTTTATCTTATATTTTTTTTTTATTTTATATTTTTTATATATTTTTTATATATTTTTTTTATTTTATATTTTTTTTATTTTGTATTTTTACTATTTTTTTTAGATCTTCCTAAAGCCGATGATGGATGTAATGGGAATCAATAATAACAAAAACATATCACCAGCAGAACCAACACCAGCTATACAATTTTTATCATATCTTCATCAACAACAACGACTGCCGTACCATCGATATCTTCCATTTCAAAAGCTACTACTTCTTTGCGTAAATTAAAAGTTCTACTACTACGAATATGAATCTTAATATTAACTTGAATATGAAATCCAAATATGAATATGAGCGTTTATCTTAATTTAATTCTGGACTCTAAATAATAATAACGATAATAAAATAAGTTCGACAAGTTGATCAGGATCAAGATTGGGATATGCCATTAATACTCCTGCTGTTAATATTATTATAACCCCACCAAGTCGATCAAATATATCAAATCTATCAAATCTATCAAATTGGTCAAATAATTATAAACTGCCTCACTGCTATGAATAACAAATATTAATAGCAACAACAACAATTAAAATATTGCTAATTACAACAGCAGCAACATAAACAAGCATCTCTTGTGGTGGCGATGGACAAACTTATAATACTGGTGGGAGCACTACAAATAATAATAGTAATACATTTGCCAGAAGATCACAATTGAACCTACTCCACCTCCATCACTTCTTCTCACGAAGACAATAAAAACAAATCAAAATATAAGCAATCAATAATGCTGCCGTTGCCCCTGCTACTAATGCCGCTACTGTTAATTACGCTGCTTTAAGTGTTGCTACTACTTCCCAACAACAACAACAACAACAACAGATGCAACAGCATCGGCAAGCACACCCACAACAGATGAAACATCATCAGCAAATATATCAACCACAGATCCATAATCATAGAAATGACAATTAGAACAATTAGAAAAACCAACTCAACAACGCTTAGCTAAACATCAAAATTAATTCAACAACAGCCCAATTCTTACAATAAATACATTCAGTTGGTTCAATAATACACTTATGTCCGAATTTATCAACGAAAACTTTAAATACATACAGTTAAACTCGAACAATCAACTGCCTCTCAAGTGGCTGTTAAACACACTGTAATATTTCGAAAACAAGTTTCTCAACAACAAATCGATCAACAACAACAAGTTTCTCATTAAGCTGCTTAACTTGATTTTAACGGAAATTTCATTTATGGCGTTATTCCTTTTAAATAGTAAATCCGTAGAATAACGATTGGTGACTAATAAGGAATATCATACATAAATCTACCTTCGTGAAAATTACCTTTTATATCCTATGAATAAACAAAAAAAATGACTTTGATAAATGGATTAGGTGAAACGTTACAATAGATAAACAAAACAAATAAACTTTATTGTCAACAATGGAACTCTTAACAGGATATGCAATCATTATTTTTGGTAATACTGTACTATAGTACCATTTTAAATAAAAATAATCACACATGAATATTTTTTGAATATTTTGTTATTGCAAAAAAAAAAAATGTCTTTAAAATTTTTTGACAAGTTATCTCAAAATTTTATTGAATTTCTTAACGATAAAGAAGATTACAATGTAATCATCAATGTTGAAAATGCAGAAAAATCTTTTACGGCACACTCTAACGTATTGAAATATAGATCGTCTTACTTCCGTCAAGAATTAGAAAATATTCAGCCAAATGAGAAAAATANTTTCATTTATGGCGTTATTCCTTTTAAATAGTAAATCCGTAGAATAACGATTGGTGACTAATAAGGAATATCATACATAAATCTACCTTCGTGAAAATTACCTTTTATATCCTATGAATAAACAAAAAAAATGACTTTGATAAATGGATTAGGTGAAACGTTACAATAGATAAACAAAACAAATAAACTTTATTGTCAACAATGGAACTCTTAACAGGATATGCAATCATTATTTTTGGTAATACTGTACTATAGTACCATTTTAAATAAAAATAATCACACATGAATATTTTTTGAATATTTTGTTATTGCAAAAAAAAAAAATGTCTTTAAAATTTTTTGACAAGTTATCTCAAAATTTTATTGAATTTCTTAACGATAAAGAAGATTACAATGTAATCATCAATGTTGAAAATGCAGAAAAATCTTTTACGGCACACTCTAACGTATTGAAATATAGATCGTCTTACTTCCGTCAAGAATTAGAAAATATTCAGCCAAATGAGAAAAATATTAAAATAATCACCAAGCCAAGCGTTTCATCTAATATTTTTGATGCTATTCTTAAGTAAGTTATTCTTTAATTATCAATTATATTAAAAATTTTATTTATTTAAGAAATTATTATTTTATAAATTTATTTATTTTAATTTTATGTAGATATATTTATGGTGGGATTGTTAATTTAGAAAAGGTCGAAACGAGATTTATTTTTGATTTAATGTTAATAGCTAATGAATTCGAACTTGAGGAATTATCCAGGAAATTAGAAACTATTCTTATTGAAGATAAAGCTTCTTGGTTAAAAACTCATTTTTCTTTTGTCTACCGTACTATTTTTGTCAAAGAAAACTTTAAAGATTTAGAAAATTTTTGTAATGATATTGTAGTCAAGTATCCTAATCTTATTTTTGATAGTTCGGATTTTAATTCTCTTCCGGAATCTGCACTTGTATCTCTTCTAAAACGAGACGATTTACAAATGAAAGAAGTTGAAATTTGGGACTTCGTTATCAAGTGGGGAATTTCTCAAAATCCTATTCTCCCTACAAACCTTGGAGATTGGACAGAGGAAAATTTTCTCACGTTAAAAACTACTTTACAACAATGCCTACCACATATTCGTTACTTTCATATTACAAATATTGAATCTTATGATAAAATCAGACCTTATAAAAAAATTCTTGACGAACAACTTTGGGAAGATATCAATCAACAAATGGCAGCTCCTGACCGACCAATAAAATCAATCATCTTACCAGCAAGATTAGTTCTATTTACAGAATTACCTCCTCGTGTAAATGAACAAAAACAAATTTTTTCAACTATTATTTCTGACGATCACGCTGCAGAAATTTCTAGCTGGATTGACCATAAAACAGTTAATTATTCAACAAAAAATATTCCCTTCAAATTTGAATTAGTTTTATGTGGAACTAGAGATGGATTAAATCCACAAACATTTTGGAAACTCTGCCATGGTCACGCTCATACCGTTACTGTGGCGAAAGTCAAAGGAACTGATGAAATTATTGGAGGTTATAATCCTTTAGAATGGGATAATAGTGTTACTCATAGTCAATGGATGAAAACAAAAAATAGTTTCATTTTCTCATTAAAAAATGGGAATGTTCAAAATTCAATTCTTAGTAGAGTAAAAAAAATCAAACATGCAATTCTTAATGCAAACAAAAGTGATCAAAAAATTTGCGGTCCATATTTTGGATATGGCTTTAGTTTGTATAGTGAAGAATCTAATTTTAGTTTAGATAGTTTTAGTTTCTGTGATAATTCTCCCAATTATTATGAAAATCGTATAAAAACTTCATCGGATACATTTTCTATTGATAATTATGAAGTATTTAAAGTTTTTAGAAAATCTTAAACAATGAAAAAAAATATATATTGTGTTTATTAGACATATTTTTATTCATCTTTGTAACTTTATATATATTATTTGCTTAAATAAATTTATAAGTTTTCATTTGTAAACATATTTATTAACGCAGCATTCTTAATATGGTTTGATAACCTTGAGAACCGCAGTTTGATTAGTATACCCATTACAAATATCTCAAAAAGTTCTTGGAGCTTTACTCTTACTGAATTAGCATTATAATAAAGAATAAAAAATTTCATCGATGAAAAAATAAAGCCAATTACGTATAATTGAATCAGAAATTCTCCTAAGAAAATAATTTTTAGAAGAATGGTCAAAATCACGTAAACAAAAGCAACACCAATCGCCTACAAAAAATAATCATATGATTTAATTTATCTTTCCATATATTATTAATTGAATCGCAAGCATTAGAAGGAGTAGCAGTAGCATCACCAACAATTGTTATAACAGCTTCTGCGGTAACTCTTCTAATGATAATCATGGTACTTGAAAGAATATAAACTATAGTTGGAGATTTTCCATTTGTAGTTACCCAATAAATTGTGGATAAATTATCATAGTTGTAGTGTGGAAAGTGGTGACTGTGTGTACAGTTTTTGAAGTACGATCAGTTAGACCAGTAGTAAGATAAGTAGTATTTAGGCTGAAAGTAGTTGTAGTGTCAGTAGTCGAGTCGGTAGTTTTAGTATCAGTAGTTATAGTAGTTGTAGTGTCAGTAGTTATAATGTCAGCAGTTGTGCCAGTAGTTGTAGTTTCAGTGTGAACAGTAGTGTCATTAGTTGTATGTAGTATCTTCAGTTGTAGTATCAGTGTTGTGGCAGTAGGTAAAGATGTTGATGGCAATACTGTGCTATTTTTGTTATAAATCATATAGTTGTTGTGTCAATAAAAAAGTGATTAATTTGGCTTTCCTAGATTTGGACTTATATATATACAATATAAATAGTAGTACCTGTCGTTCTTTCGCGAATCATGACTTAATAAAATTATTGTTTACTTTTTTTGTACAAATGAATTCTAAAGTATTTCTCGATGTTACTCTCGATTTTTCTTTTAAAAAAAGGATTATGTGGCTATTTTAAGTAATCGAATAGACTTTTTGTACTAACGAGTCAAAGATCTAAAAAAAATGGTAAAATATATTTGGGATTTGGAATCCAATTACTTAGAATAAAGATCAAATGATAGAAATAACATTTTTGCCTGAACTTTGTAATACGAGATGATCAAAATAACGAAATAACAATAACAATGGAAAAAAGGATAATTAAATTTAACAATGCAGGATGTTATCTATAAATCTGAACAAGATGTTGCATGATGTTATAAATGCGAATTTGAAAATTACAGGTTGTTTTATCTATAAATTTAAACAATGCCGCCAAAGTTTTACAGGATAACAAGTATGATTCGATGCGAAAGAACTTCATGAGTTAAGAAAAACATTAGGATAATGATAAATAGCTAAAATTCGAGATTTTTCATGCGATCGTTACGAATTTGAAAACATTATAATGAATTAACAGAAACTGAGGGTATTCAGGATTCAGACTTAAAAAGTTACTATTTTAATAACGTTTAAATTATTATAACTTTGGTTATGGATATATTTCAATCCATAATACCACCTATCCTTTGAAAATTTAGCTTCCCATATTAAATCACTCGAACCATATGAGTATGACGATAACTGATATCACAAAACAAAAAATTTTTATTATGAAATCCCATATCATGGTACATTTCTATAAAACGAAATATAATTAAAACCATACTTTAAATCTATTGATATACAATTTTTTGTATTTATTAAATAAGTAACGGAAAAATGATAAAAGCAAATAACGAATTTGAAAAAAATTAAAAATAAAACATACAAATTTTATATTCACGAACCTAAATCTTAAAATAAATTCAGCAACAATTTCAAGAATCAGGCAAATATTAATAATAAATAATAATATAAAATTTCTCAAGGTTCAAACAAGTAATAAAAAGAAAATATGAATCTTATCTTTCTTTATACTTTCAAATCTAGAAATTGATTCCAAGAACTAATAAAAAATATTCCGCCTTATATTTATCAGATCATATGTCAAGTTCCACGAAAATTTCCTGGACAATATGAAAAACAATTGTTTGGCAATTTATCTTTTATCTACATAATTCTTAAATTTTTTTTTTTTAACTTAGCTTAAAAAATAAGAGATAATTTATATTTTATAAAGTTACAAAACTAATTAAAGAGTATAAATTTTATTGCATTAGTGACCGTCGACTAAGTTTAATTTATATTATTTTATCCAGAATAGTTTTTTAATAATTCAAACGAACCATTTACAATTATAATCGATGTAGAGCATGTTATTTTCATTACAATTGATTGATAATTAACCAATAAGACTTAATCTCAATTAATTCTTCGAAGAAAGTAAAGATCCAAGAAATTTTTGGGATATTTGTGATGTAAATACTAATCCAGTTCGGTTAACAAGGTTATCAAACCATTGACAATTTAATCCTTTATGTTAAGAATTACAAATTGCTGAATTAATGAAATATGTCAACAAAGAAAACTTACTAAATTAAAATTAAATTGATAAACTTATTTAAGCAAATAATAGATAAAGTTATGTTTATTCAATAAATAGAAATATAGTATAATAAAATAAAATACTTTTTTTTTCATTGTTTAAGATTTTCTAATAACTTTAAATACTTCATAATTATCAATGGAAAAACTATCTGATGATGTTTTTATACGTTTTTCATAATATTCATTCCAATTATCACAGCAATTCAAACAATCTAAATTAAAATTAAATTCTTTACTACGAAAACCAAAGCCAAATCCAAAATATGGACCATGAAATTTTTGATCCTCTTTGCATGAATTAATAATTGCCTTTTTAGTATCTTTTACTCTACTAAGAATTGAATTTTGAATATTGCCATTTTTAATAAGAAAATAAAACTATCTTTTGTTTCCATCCATTCATCATAGTTACCATCCCATGCTAATGGATTATAACCACCAATAATTTCATCATCCCTTTAACTTTTGCCGCAACAATTGTACAAGCGTGCCAAGGCAGATGTTCCAAAATGTTTGTGGAGCGAAACCATCTCTAGTTCCACACAAAATTAACTCAAATTTGTAGGGTACATTCGTTGTCGAATAAGTAGCTGTTTTACGATCAATCCAACTAGAAATTTCTGCAGCGTGATCTTCTGAAATAATATTTGAAAAATGATCAGTTGTACGAGGAGGTAATTCTGTAACCAAGACTGATCTTGCTGGTAAAATATTTGATTTTATTGGTCGGTCGGGAGCTACTAGATGTTGATTGATATCTTCCCAAAGTTGTTTATCCAGAATTTTTTTATAAGGCCTGACTTTATCATAAATTTCAATATTTCTAATATGAAAGTAACGAATATGCGGTAGGAATTGTTGTAAAGTAGTTTTTAACGTGAGAAAATTTTCCTTGATCCAATCTTCAGGGTTTGTAGGGAGAGTTGGATTCTGAGAAATTCCCCATTTGATAATGTAGTCCCAAATTTCAACTTCTTTCATTTTTAAATCGTCTCGCTTGATAAGAGATATAAGTGCAGATTCTGGAAGAGAAGTGAAATCTGAACTATCAAAAATAAGATTAGGATACTTGACTACAATATCATTACAAAAATTTTCTAAATCTTTAAAGCTTTCTTTGACAAAAATAGTACGGTAAGCTAAAGAAAAATGAGTTTTTAACCAAGAAGCTTTATCTTCAATAAGAATAGTTTCTAATTTGTTGGATAGTTCTGTAAGTTCGAATTCATTAGCTATTAACATTAAGTCAAAATAAATCTAGCTTCAACCTTTTCTAAATTAACAATCCCACCATAAATATATCTACATAAAATAAAATAAATAAATTTATAAAGTGATAATATTATAAATAAATAAAATTTTAATATATAAGTAATAATTGAAAATAACTTACTTAAGAATAATATCACAAATTTCAGAAGAAATGCTTGGCGTGGTAATTATTTTAATATTATTTTCATTTGGCGGAATATTTTCTAATTCCTGACGGAAATAAGACGATCTATATTTCAATACATTTGAGTGTGCCGTAAAAGATTTTTTCTTATTTTCAACTTCAATGATTACATCGTAATCATCTTTATCATTAACAAATTCGATAAAGTTTTGAGATAACTTGTCAAAAAATTTTAAAGACATTTTTTTTTTATAAATTATTGAATATCGAAAAAAAAAAGACTGTTTAAGTATGACAGATATAAAATGTTTTTTTTTTATTCTAGTATTATAGAATCACGTGTATTTTCTTGAGAAAGAAATCTTTATGCAACTCCAGTAGTACAAATGAAGATTTAAAAATGGTACTACCAAAATAAAGCATGCATATCCCGTTAAGAGATAGTCCTTTTTTTGGATACCGTAAAGTTTATTTAAATTCTTTATTGCATATTTGTTTGCTTATAGGACGAGGACGTAAAAGGTAATTTCCTTGAAAATAGATTTATGTATGATATTCCTTATTTAAATGGATCAGTCATCAATTGTTATTCTACTTTACTGAAGGAAATTTTTAATTAAACTGGAATAACATTATAAATTAAATCACGTTAAAATTAAGTTCAGACTTGTCGTACAACTTGCTTTGAAAAGCTTGTTTTTGAATAAGTTGCTATTATTTTGATTGATGTGAAACAACTTTCTGTCGCTGCGATTGAACAATTTGTTGTTGTTATTTATTTCAGCTGAATAACTTGTAATTATTTTTTCATCCAATATTTACTTGAACTTGAGATGGTAAATTCTTATAAATGCTGTTGTTGCAGCAGCATTAATAAGTAAAGTATTTGCATTCTTGGCTGTTGCTGCTACAGCTTATGTAGTGCAATTTGTAATGTATTATTATTGTTGTTATTTAGCTAATCGTTGTCGAGTTAATTTTTCTAATTGTTGGTATTGTTGTAATTTTTTTTTCCGTGATTGTTGCTGTTGGATCTGTTGTTGATGTACTTGCTGATGTTTTTGTATCTGTTGTATTTGTTGTTGTTTTGTTATTGGAAAGCAGTAGTTGCATTAGAAGCAGCAGCATCAACAAAAGCAAAATTATTGATTGCACTTATATTTTGATCTGCTTTTATTGTATTCATGGGTTTATTTGTCGATTTTGAATTATAATAGTATTAACAGTAGGAGTACCTCAATCCTGATCCACTTGACAAACCGTATTATTATTGCTATTAATATTTAAAGGCAACTTCTGGAAAATTAATGTTCATATACACATTCGAATTAATAAAAGAAGAAGTAGCTGTAGAAGACACCAATGGTGCAACAGTCATTGTTGATGATGATAATAGTGATGATGAATATTTAAAGTTGGTGTCGGTTTTGCTTGTGGTATATTGTTATTATCGATTCCATCTTTAGCTCTAATATAAATATTATATTATTATTATTATTACCATCGACATCAATGTTGAGGTTTACAAGCTTCAACATGTATTCATTCAATATGTTGCCAAAATAAAAATCATGGTTTCAAAAATTTCTGAACAATTTCTCTTTACAAGAATATGAATAATTATTAGTCTATGCCGCCACCATCAAATCATACTCATATTTGTTGTTAATGTTAATTAGTTTTTTTTCAGAAATAATTTGAAAATATTAATGAGTATATTTAAATCGAATTGAATAATTGTAATAAAATGATCAACGAATTGAAATAGGTATTGTTTTTTTAACGTGTGTTAGTATAATTTTGTAACTTGCTTCGTGAGATTTTGAAGTCAAAAACTGAATTCATGATAAAAAAAAAATACATTATCAATGATCAACCAATTTTATCATAAAATTACCATTGTTCCAACTCACAACGGTTTCATTTTCTAGTATTAAAGAAAATCGCTTAATATCACTGGCAAAATTATATGGCAAAGTTAAGGTCAGGGAATTATGTAATTTTGCTTGGTGGTGACAATCACCACCAATGATGAACCAGTAAAATAATTTTTAAGTAAAATTTTTCATTAAATAATGTAATTTGAATAGGGTATCAGAATCTTTGTTAGTAAATTTGAGCATGGAATCGTTTTATCTGTTATTAATTTGAGCAATTTGTGATAAAAGATAACAATAATTATAATTAATGGATGTATCAAGAGTTAGTTGGTATGACCTCTAAAAATTTGCTTCGTATTACAATGATTACAGTGAAAATTAAATATATTATTTTATAAATTGTTTTTGGATTTCATACAATTGATTTTTTTTAGGAATGGAAGAACCTATAGATTATTGTTTAAATCACTATCGCTACAAGTGATATAATCATTACTGAAATTATGGAGATTTATTTTAAAACTATCAATAACATAAATTGTATCAATTTTATTCCCTTTTCCAGGTTAGATTAAAAAAAATATTCTTTATTTATTTATTGAGTACTTGAACTCCGGATTTTTCTATGACTTGGATAATTCGCTAATATAAAAGTGGAAAAAAAGTCTTTATTTTATTCAATGAGGTAACTATTTCCAATATATTTTGAATATAAGATGAAATCAGCAAGTTATTTATTTTGAACATTCGAGGATAAATATGTGAAAAAAGAAGGAATAAAAATTATTGAAGAATTTTTAAATTATTAACTTTACGGTTCTACAAATGAAACTTGTTATTCAAAAAGAATTATAAAAAATATATATGTATATATATATAATCATGAATAATCATGAAAATAACTACACGGAATGATTAAAAGTCAGAAACCTATTGTATAAGATAATAATAAAATAATAGTCGACATAAGAAAATAATAATTATAAAGAAAATGAGTAGATAATGGAAAATAAAAATTTATACATTTCAAAGAGAATTAGTATAAAAAAAAACTTATAAAAATAAATTACGATAACGTATATCTCTAACCAATGAAATTAGAGAATTAAAGCAGAAAAGCAAATTTCAGATGTAAATTCAAGACCGTGTGCCTTCAATTACCCAATACAATTTCAAATGACATTCTATCTTTAATTCTTTTTCCATTTCTTAATCTAGTTGAAAGATAATTTCCAATTAAAAGATCTGTGCGACGTTTTTTGTATCTTTTTACTTTTTTGATCCATCTTCCGGAACCAATTTTATGTTTCAAGATTCACAAATACTATTTTTTATGTATCCGTTTACTAGGTTACAATTTCGGAAAATATTCCAAATCAGAAATTTAAAGTAAGTTGAGATATATATTGATAAATAAATAAATTCACCGTTTAACAAAAAAAAATAATAATACCATGACTTCAATGATTTCTTCTTGCGGCAATTTATATTATGTACCTCCTCATACAACTGAGCATTTTCAACTATTATTTCTGAAGATCACGCTGCAGAAATTTCTAGTTGGATCGACCGTAAAACAGCTACTTATTCAACAACAAATATTCCTACAAATTTGGATTAATTTTGAGTGGAACTAGAGATGGTTTCGCTCCACAAACATTTTGGAACATCTGCCATGGTCACGCTTGTACAATTGTTGTGGCAAAAGTTAAAGGGACTGATGAAATTATTGGAGGTTATAATCCATTAGCATGGGATGGTAAATATAATGAATGGATGGAAACAAAAGATAGTTTTATTTTCTCATTAAAAATGGCAATATTCAAAATTCAATTCTTAGTAGAGTAAAAGATACTAAAAAGGCAATTATTAATTCATGCAAAGAGGATCAAAAATTTCATGGTCTATATTTTGAATTTGGCTTTGATTTTCGTAGTAAAGAATTTAATTTTAATTTAAATTATTTGAATTGCTGTGATAATTGGAATGAATATTATGAATAACGTATAAAAACATCATCAGATAGTTTTTCCATTGATAATTATGAAGTATTTAAAGTTATTAGAAAATCTTAAACAATGAAAAAAAAAAAGTATTTTATCTATTATTTGCTTTAATAAATTTATCAATTTAGTAAGTTTTCTTTGTTGACATATTTGATTAATTGAGCAATTTGTAATTCTTAACATAAAGGATTAAATTGTCAATGGTTTGATAACCTTGGTAACCGAACTGGATTAGTATTTCCATCACAATTATCCCAAAAATTTCTTGGATCTTTACTTTCTTGCTCGAAGAATTAATTGAGATTAAGTCTTATTGGTTAATTATCAATCAATGGTAATGAAAATAGCAAATGATAATATGATGATTTTTCAAACAAAAGATTTTTTATTTATTATATTTGCTCATATTGGAATAAGAACACATTATATAATTAAAAAAAATAAAGCAATAACACCAATTTTCTTTATAATAATTTGTTCATGTAAATAAAAATGTACATATAATTATAAAAATTTAACTTGCATCAAGAAAATACAATAATATAGTAAAAAAAATAAAATATTAAGTAAAATACTGTGGTATGAAAAATGTACTGCTTATAAATAAAATAAAAAAATATATAAATCATATTAATTATACCACTTATAAATAAATAAAATAGATAGGAACTCTTTCCCGCACATCAAATTTTTGTTAAAAATACGCAGTAAATTTTAAATTTTTACAGTCAATAGAGCATATTAACATTTTCATTTTAATGGAGTGGTTAAGAGGAAAGAGTCCTCCAACAGGAGAAAGAGACCTTGAATATAAATTCATAGGAGCAAAAGTTTTAGAACCCAAAGATAACAATCAAATAGAAGTGAAATTATTTTTAAAACCAACAGAGAGTGATGAAGTTTTAATTATTAAGGGTGCAACAAAAAACCTTATCCAACTACCCACAATGAGCAAATATCCTGAGAAATATATTTTTTCAAAAGAATACTATGATAATGAAACTGAAGTAAAGGAGGCTTTAGAAACAAGACCAGCAGACTTTATTACATTATTTTTTATTCGCAACAAAAAGAAAAATATTGTTACAGTTAGAATTGGAACAATAGGTGCATTTGGAATCAACAGCAGATACATAAAATGGGAAGAATTTAAGACTGTAAGTGATTTATATCCCATATCTTCAGAAGAGTATGCACTTTTTGAAGAAGCATATGATGAGGATAAAAATCAAACAGATAATAATTTGGAAAAAGAAAATCAGCTTNAAAATAAAGAAAAAAAATATAATAAAAATAAGAAAAAAATTTTTAAAAATAAGAAAATAAATAAAAAAAAAGAAGAAAAGTACCTATTCAATTTATTAAAGGGAAGGAGCTACAAAGAGTCCAATAAAGGAGGTTACGGGCCATATTCTGATGAAAAAACTTTTAAAATATTTACACAGAATATAAGAGGAATAAATGATACTCTAAAACAGATTGATTGGCTTAATTTTTGTATTGAAAATGAATATGATATTATTGGTTTAACAGAAACATGGGTAAATAAAAATAGTAATAACAGTAAATATATATTTAAAGATATAATAATAAATCAAACACTGCATAGAGAAAATGAATATAGTTATATATGGGCTGATAGTGAACAATCCAAGGGTTCAGGTCTATGTTTAATGATCAAGAGTAAATGGGCAAAACACATTTATAAAACTAAAAAATATAAAGGCAATATTATATCAATCAAGATGGCATTTAAAAAAAAGATCAAAATGCAAATTATTCTTATATATTACCCAGCAAATGCAACAGAAAGCAAAGAAAGATCCCATATTTCAAAATGGATAATTAATGAGCTTGAGGAGCACCAAGATAGAGAAACACATTTTTCAATTGTAATAGGAGACTTCAATGCAACACCCAATCCAAGGTTAGATAGTTTTAATAAGAATATAACATTAAATTTAAGATCAAACAAACCAGAAAGTCATATTCTGAGATATCTGCTAAATAATAGCTATACTGATGCATATAGAATTTATAAAGAAGCTCTAAAAACAAATACCCAAACAGAAAACCAAACAGAAGATTTCACATGGAGAAATAAAGCAAATGATATAAAAAGTCGAATAGATCAAATCTGGATATCAGATAATACTATAATAATAGACACATGCTCAATAGCACAAAGTGATCATTCAGGAGTTTTATTAAATTTAAAATTTGACCTTTTTCAAGACAAATATCAAAATGGAAGAAGAATCAAAAATGCAGAAAATATAAATAGAATATCATTTAATTATAAAAATACATCTAACAAAGTTTGGAAGAAATTTGAGGATGAAATAGAAGAACATATAAAATATAATTTGGAAATTCAACATAGATCCATAGAAGAAAAATGGAATTTTTTAAGAAATGTCATATCTAAAGTGGCAAATGAGATTTTACCAAAAAAGAAATACATTACAATGGGCAGATATTCAGAAGAAAAACAGCTACATAATCATTTTGAATCATATAATCAAATCATAATACTAAGAAAAATATATGAATGGGGCAGACAAAAAATTTTTAAAAAAGATAATATAGAACCCCAAATAGCACAAAAAGTAGAAGAAAAAATTAAAATTCTTGAAGACAAATATAATTTTATAATAGAAAATCCTTTAATAAAAAGTAATGAAGAGCTCACAAAATGGATAGTAAATACTCGACAAACATATTATTCCTTAAGGAAAATTTTTAGAAATGAAATTAAAGAAACAAAACACAAGTCAATTATTGAGAATATACTAAATCGTCAAAAAAATTTTAAAGAAAATAAAAAGAATTACTTAAATAGTGTTTTAAAAAGAGAGAAGCCTAAGATAGTAACAGATAGTATAGTTAGGAAAGTTGGGTGTGAAACAGAAGTTATCACAGATCCTGAAGAAATAAAACAAGAAATTAAGAATACCTTTAAAAATTGGATAACAGAGAAACTTATAGACCCAATTGACAAATACAGAGATTGGGAAGACATATATAAAGTTAAAGGAAACATTAAAGATGAATGGTACAACTCCATAAATAAAAAGTTTACAGTTGAGGAATTACAGAAAATAATAAGAAAAACTCCAAACAAAAAAGCACCAGGTCCGACGATGATAACAAATGAACTGTGGAAACACATGGGAGAAGAAACTTTAAAACTCTTAATTAATATTTTTAATCATATATTACAAAGTAGAGAAATACCCCATGAGTGGGTAGAGGGGTATATTTTTCCAATTGCAAAACCTAAAGATTGGGAAAAAAATATGTGGGATACTAGACCAATTACATTACTAGAAACAGCAAGGAAAATTTTTTCTAAGGGGATCTACAATAGATTAAGTAAAGTTCTGACAAAACAAAAAATTTTAAATGAAAATAATTGGGCGGGTCTTCCAGAAGGCTCAGTACAAGGACCAATACATATTCTTAACAACTGCATAGAAGAAGCAAAAGAGTATAAAAAAGAAATATGGATTCTATCACAAGATATTTCAAAAGCCTTCGATTCTATCAATAATGATATACTCAAAAAAAGCATGGAAAGAATTAAAATACCTAACAATATTATTGAAATTATACATAAACTAACAGTAACAAGATCTAATAGAGTAATTACTTTCCATGGTCTCACAGACCCTTTTAATCCAAAAATGGGAATAGAGCAAGGGGACTCTTTATCTCCTCTTTTGTGGAGGATATATTATGACCCTCTATTAGAAAGAATACAGAATATGAAAGAGGGATATTTAATGGAAACAACACAATATGGAGATTTACGAACTGATATGGGAAAAATAAAAAGTATAAAAATAAATTCTTTTGCATATATGGATGATACAACTTATATAGCAAGTAATAAGAACCAACTCAAAAATATTTTAACTAAAGTAGAAGAATTCTCAAATATCACAGGCATTAGAGTTAATGCAGAAAAATCTCATTTAATATGCATAAATCCAAAAAAGGAACATAAAATATCGAAGCAGGGAAAGTTTATAAATAAAAAAGATAAGAATAGAATAAACTCAGTTAAATTTATGAAAGAAAAAATAATAGCACACAAAAAAAATGAATATGTAAGGATACTAGGTATATGGATTTCAGCAGATGGAAAGAAGAGTCATCAAAAAACATTAATTGAAGAGAAAGCTAGAAACATATGTAGAATGGTAGAAAGGGCAAAAATAACAGATAAAGGAGCAAGATATATAATAAATCACGTGCTTTTTCCAGCAATAGAATATCTTTTAAATGATGTTTACTTAAATACAAGTATGTGTAAGAAAATAAACTCAATATGTCTTAAGACGTTTAAACATAAAGCTGGATTTGCACAAACAGCAATTAACAGTATCTTTCACTTGAAAGAAGGATATAATATATTTGATATTGAAGATAGACAATTACAATTACATATAAAGAATTTAAACGATAGAATAAATAGGGATGATTTATTAGGAGAATCAACAAAGATAAGATTACAACAATTTCAAAATTGGTTATGGACTGATAAATTGATATTTGATAAGAATTTGATATATAAGATAAAAGACAATTTTAATCTAAATGCAATGATAATAAGCAAAGCAAAAGAAAAATTAATTGTATGGGAATCTACATACAAAGGAAAATCAATAATTACAATCCCTAGTGGGGGCAAATATACATTTAAACAATTATGGGAAGACTTGGGATATGAAGAAAAATTATTACATAAAGGCTTAAGGGAAAATGGAATAATGTTTGTAGAACAAATAATGAATTTAAATTTTAAAGACATACTGGATTGGCATCATATTCAAACTACACGTCCAAAGAGAGGGAAGCCACCAGGATGGTATACTTATATTGACCAAAAAAAAGATTATATAACTAACATGATACAAGACAAGTTAAGAAATCTTTATGAACATAATCTTAATACCTTTAATAACTTAACAAAAAAACATGTATCCACAAAAAAACTATGGATCGCACACAAAGAAAATAATGAATTAATAATAGGAAAAGAGTATAAAAGGGGAAAACAAGTAATTGATAAGAGAAATACACAAAAATTGAAACATTATAATATTGTAACAACAAACTTGGAACCCACATCAGTACTTTTACCATGTGAAGGTTGTGAGATAAATACAAGTGAAAACAATGAGGAATGTGTATATAGACTAGACAAAAACAAAGAAGATAAGATTGAGATTCCAGTAATATATTCAAAGAAATCTACATCCAACACACTGACAAAATCTTTCAAGAATAGGATAAGAATGAATGTTAAAGATCTATACAGGGCGACAGCTATAATGGAAAATTATGAAGAAGATGTTCAAGAAAATGATACATTAAATATTCCATTAAACATAATAGATGAGGAAGATAATCAGAGAAAAAGTGAATATCATGAAATACAAAAATGGATAAACTGTGAGGATGAGAACATAAGAGAGCTTATATATATCAAAGAAAAACTTAAAAATAAAAAACAGGTTAAAGTATATACAGATGGTTCTTTAGAAACAACTTTAACAGAAAACATCATGGGTTTTGGATGGGTTATACCAGAAGTAAAAGATTATGAAAGACTAACTTTTCGTGGTAATATAAAAAATTTTCCATCATCAACGAGGGCAGAATTAATGGCAATATTTACAGCTTTGATAGTAATGCCAAAAAGGTCCAAAGTTATAATATATACTGATAGCGCATGTGCTATACAAAATATAAAAATAATTACAAAACAAATAAATACAAGAAAGATATGGACAGAGAATAAAAATCCAGTAATTTTACAAATGATAAATGATATTGTACAGGAAAGAAGACTAAAGATAATTTGTCATAAAGTCAAAGCACACTCAGGAGATAAATACAATGAAATTGCAGACTCCTTAGCTAAAATACCAGGATTTATAGAAGGCATCACAAATAATATTTTCAAAGGCACAACAATATCTCTGAATTACAACAATATAACAGACCGTAGCTTCATACCAATATGGAAATTTACTCCAATAGAAACACCTGTCAAAGACGCAATTAAAGAAATTAATAGACTTAAATTGATGTTGAATTTTAAATATCAGGAAAGATTCAAATACATAATGACTAATACAAAATGTAGAGAAATAGATTGGGATTTAACATTCAAGACCAAACATCCCAGTAAGATAACATCAGATATTACAAACAAAGAAGATTCAAATAAAAGAAGTTTTGCTTTAAAACTGTTGTGTGAAGAATTGCCAACTCTTTCAAAAAGATATATACATAAACCAAATTTATATAGCAGCTCATCATGTATATTATGTGAGAAATTGGTGGAAGAAGATAATATGCATGTCTTCACATGCAAACGAAAAGGGCAAATAGATCCAATAAAGAACTTAACTAATAAATTCAAAGAGATTTTAATTGAAAAAATCAAGAAGGAAGAACCTGGTATAGACATTAAAATAATTAAAAAAGTTGTAAGTGAAGTCGATATTCTAAACTATACATATGAGAAGGATTATACTTTATCAAAAAATTATTCAGACTTAAGTTTTTTTGATGTTATTAAAGGCTTTATACCCAATATTTTAGTTACAAAAGTAAAAAAGATTTGTAGAAACAAAAAAGCAAAGGCAAATAAAATAATCATAGATGTTTTAGAAGAGTTTCAGAAAATACTTAAACAGATATGGAAAGAAAGATGTGATAAGGTTATTGAATGGGAGATAAAGAATGGCATTACTAATAAAGATAAAAGAACAACACAAATAAGGAATGATAAAAGGACAAAAATACAGATTGACAAAACATCAAATATAAAAGAGGGAAATTTGCATATATCAAAAATGATGGAAAAAATAAATTTTCAAAGAAAACAAAAACAGAAAGAGGAGGATTTAGAGTTTTTTACAAATGAAATTTTTCTTAATACTTTTACTTATAAAGGAAACAATTTATATAAAATAAAAATTTTTTCTGATGGGGACATGGCCATCAGTTCCTAAGCTTAATAACTTAGGCAATGAAGGGCCGGACGGTAAATCTAGCATAGCTTATTTTAGGCAGTTTCAATAGATATATTATAATCTTATGTACAAGCTTGTATTATAATTTTATTAATAAAAAATTTATTGGAGCATGGCTCCGTTGGAAAAAAAAAAAAAATAAAAATAAATAAAATAGATGACATGCACATGATCAGGGTTGGGAAATTTGTATGTACTAGATAAAATCAATGTTGTACTTGTACTAAATTTTATATTAGTTATTATAGTGTACTAACTGTACTAACTGTTGTATTAACCTATTTTTCCCAACCATGCACATGATTATACTTGTATGCAAAATTATTTTGGAATCCCAACATTGCAATTTTGGGGGAAAAAAGTCAAAATAGTTTTTCATAAAAGTTGAAATTATTTTACTTAAAGTCTGAAATTTTTTAACTACCCAGATAAATCCTTTGATTAACAATACACAAAACTTGGTATTTTTTTACTTCCATATATAGAATAGATTCTGCATAAATCTCAAAAAGACGAAATTCCTCAAAAATCCAAAATCAATTTTGGGAACATGTATACACATGATTATATAATACTATTTAAAAAATATCACTTCAATCAATGTTATTATTTGATTTATTATTTTTTATTTAATTAAAATAAGTAATCTAATTTAAAAGATTATTAATATTGAATTTAAATTTAATGCAGGTTTTAACATTTTCTATTTTCAATAACATGAAAATAAAAATTTATTTTATTAAAAATATGTTTCAAATTCACCACATTGCTCAAATTTTGTTTTTTATTTTTATATCAAAAAAATTAATAATAATATAAAATATACTGCTTATAAATAAATAAAAAAATATATAAACCATTCAACATTTGATTATTTCAGTAAGAAAATATGTCATAAAAAAAATGCACCACTTACTTATTACATAATACCGCCTTTATTATATAAATAATTATTATGTTTTTTATTTTGTAAGAGCAAATATATAATATTTTTATAAGTATTAATATTTTGGACGTCTTGAGATATATTTTTTCACAATTCACTTTGTCATTTTTATATCAAAAATAAAAAAATTATTTTTGTCAACTTGTGAAAAAACAGTAAAAGAAATTTATTTCCAAATTCTAATTGGCTAAAATTTCAATTATGTGCTGCTTACATAAACGTTGAAAATTGAAAAAATATTTTTCCATAACAATTATTTTTTTAAAAATAATATATATAATTAAAATAACATATTTATAAATTGAATAAACTTTAGAAAGTGATTCTGAAACATCTAACAGCACTTAAAAAAATCAATATTTTGAAAAATAAACCAAATAATAAAATTAAATTCTTATTCCATTTAATTATTGCGAAATTAATAATAATAATTTGTAATTTTAAAGACAATTGATTATTGTTTAATTCAGTTAATAATAAAGAAAATTTTTAAAACTTGTTTTTTTTTTATATTTTTATTTTATATTTTCGTAACATATTTATAAAAATGAAAAAGCACTTAAAAAAATCAATATTAAAAAAATACAAATAACATTTTTCAATTTTGTTGATTATTAAAAAATAAAATTAAATAATAAAATTAAATTCTTATTTATTATCTCATTCCAAAGTTGCACTGATTTTAAAAATATTAATTTATTTATTTACAAATAATAATTTCTTTACAATATAATAACCAAAATTCCAGTTATTTAATCAAAATAAGGACAATGAAATATCTGATCATTGTTTATTAATAATTTTTATTATTATTAATCATTTTTAAATTCATTGATTAATAGTAAAAATTGAAACAGAATTTTTTTTTTTTATATTATTCATTAAATTTTACAAGTTGATAATGTTCATTAATTATAGTTACAAAAATCTTTATTTTCATTGCATCGAATAATAATAATTTTTTTTTGCCACAAATTTTAATAATTTTTTCTGTCGGGGGATATTACCTTTAAAACTAAACAAATAAACAAAAAGAAATAATAACATAGGTGTATTATTTATTTTCTTGTTTTATTTCGCATACTTCCTGTTTTCTCTTTGTGCAAAAAAAAATAACAACATTAAAAAAAGTGAAGAGAATTTTTATATTTTGACTTATTATTATATAATTTATATGGTTCACAGTTTGACTAAAATTAATCATTTGTTAAAATGCTGTTTTCACATTCTTGTTAATATACATAGATTCTGATTTTTTTGCAATGTATAATTTTGTGTATTTTGTGCAATAAAAATAAATTTCTATAAACAAAAAAAAATGGCATCTGATAATACAATAAAAAAACTAATATAATGTAACTCAAAACATTTCCAAAATGTTTCACAAAAAATGTTACTCTTAAATACAAATTTACATTGGATAATTGTTGCTAAGATTTTTCTAAGATTTTTGTCATTTATACAATTTTTTTAATCAAGAAAAAAAGATTAAAAGACATCGAAAATCAGGTATTCATGATAAAATTATAAATTCTATGGTATTTCTAACTATAAAATCGTGTTGATTAAATTTTTAAAACTTGTTTTTTTTAATATTTCTATTTTATATTTTCATAACGTATTTTCTTAAGTTACTGCATGTTTATATTTAACAACAAAAATCAAATCAAGAATAATTCTGGTTAATTTCTCATGATATTTTTAAGGACAATGAACCTGATCATTGTACATCAATAAATTTTATTACTAAGCAATTCTTATAGTATTTATAAAAAATTATATAATATATAATAATATACATAGTTAAATAATTACGTAAATAATTTTGTAATGTAATGAACCAAAAGCCGAAAAATTTTTTAATAATAAAAAATAAAAATCTGGAAATCATATAAAATAATGAAATGGTGATCATCAAAGGAACAAATTGATTATCCAAAAAGTGCATCTCATAACTTTTAGCCTTGATGCTGCAGTTTGACACTATGGTTACGAATCCCTTGAATTAAAAAATTCAATTTTTTATTTTTTTTATTTTTCACTTTTGATAAATAAACAATTATTTATTTTTTTTCGCGGATTTTTTTATATTGTTTATTTTTTTTTGCAAAAAAAAAACAAAAAACTTTCCTTTTTTCAAAAAAATCCAAACTAATTTATTATTTATTATAATAAATAATAATTATCGAAGATATAAGCGTAAACATTAAAATATTTTATTGAAGTTTGGAAGCTTTTTTTCATTAGACAAGCATATTTTAATGAAGATAGAATAATAATAATTCCAATAATAACAACAACCATTGTTCTTCGAAGTGAAACCGAATAATAATAATAATAATGATGAATATTTTAATGATAATATATTGGTGATGAATTTATATGATGACAATGATGATAATGAATGCATTAATGATGACGTTAATAATAACAGTTAAATCGCTGATCGCATCTCATCTTGTATTTGTACAACTCGAAAAAAATATGCACGTTCAAAAAGGCAATCTCTGTAATCTTTATTGTCGTACAAAACGGAATTTATTTAATCCGATAAAGTAATTTAAAAATATTTTTTTAGATTTTAAAGAAATTGAAGTTAAGGAATGGAAGAAGATAAAGAAATTAAAGAATTCGGGGAAAAGAAAGAAACAATAAAAACCGACGAAATGAAAGAAATTGGAGAAACAAAAGAATTGGAAGAATCAAAAGAATCGGAAAAGTATGCATATTGTTACATTAAACGTTATTTTTAAAATAATTTATTAATAAATTGCTGATATTAATGTTTTTAATCATTATAAATTATACCACAGCGAGTGATTATTTAATTTTATAATAATTAAAATCAATGTTTTAATATTATATAACAATTCTCTAATTAATAATAAACTAATCAATATAAATTATTTTACAGCGAGTGAGTATTTAATTTTATAATTATCGAAATCAATGTTTTAATATTATATAGCAATTCTCTATTCAATAATAAACTAATCAATATAAATTATATTACAGCGAGTGAGTATTTAATTTTATAATTATTGAAATCAATGTTTTAATATTATATAACAATTCAATTCTCTAATCAATAATAAACTATATTACAGTCCGTGAGTATTTAATTTTATAATTATTGAAATCAAAGTTTTAATATTATATAGCAATTCTCTAATCAATAATAAACTAATCAATATAAATTATATTACAGTTCGTGAGTATTTAATTTTATAATTATTGAAATCAATGTTTTAATATTATATAACAATTCTCTAATCAATAATAAACTAATCAATATAAAATATATTACAGTTCGTGAGTATTTAATTTTATAATTATGGAAATCAATGTTTTAATATTATATAACAATTCTCTAACCAATAATAAACTAATCAATATAAATTATATTGCAGCGAGTGATTATTTAATTTTATAATTATTAAAATCAATGTTTTAATGTTATATAACAATTCTCTAATTAATAATAAACTAATCAATATAAATTATATTACAGTTCGTGAGTATTTAATTTTATAATTATTGAAATCAATGTTTTAATATTATATAACAATTCTCTAATCAATAATAAACTAATCAATATAAATTATATTCTAGTCTGTGAGTATTTAATTTTATAATTATTGAAATTAATATTTTAATATTATATAACAATTCTCTAATCAATAATAAACTAATAAATATAAATTATATTACAGTTTGTGAGTATTTAATTTTCAATGTTTAAATATTATATAACAATTCTCTAATAAATAATAAACTAATCAATATAAATTATATTGCAGCGAGTAAGTATTTAATTTTATAATTATCGAAATCAATGTTTAAATATTACATAGCAATTCTCTAATCAATAATAAACTAATCAATATAAATTATATTACAGCGAGTGAGTATTTAATTTTATAATTATGGAAATCAATGTTTTAATATTATTAATATTCATAAAAATTCTCTAATCAATAATAAACTGATCAATATAAATTATATTACAGTCTGTGAGTATTTAATTTTATAATTATTGAAATCAATGTTTTAATATTATATAACAATTCTCTAATCAATAATAAACTAATCAATATAAACTATATTATAGTCTGTGAGTATTTAATTTTATAATTATTGAAGTCAATGTTTTAATATTATATAACAATTCTCTAATAAATAATAAACTAATCAATATAAATTATATTACAGCGAGTAAGTATTATCGAAATCAATGTTTTAACATTATATAACAATTCTCTATTCAATAATAAACTAATCAATATAAATTATATTGCAGCGAGTGAGTATTTAATTTTATAATTATTGAAATCAATGTTTTAATATTATTAATATTATATAAAAATCCTCTAATCGATATAAATTATATTACAGTCTGTGTGTATTTAATTTATAATTATTGAAATCAATGTTTTTTATTATCTAAAAATTTTCTAATCAATAATAAACTAATCAATATAAATTAAATATAAATTATATTACAGCGAGTGAGTATTTAATTTTATAATTATTGAAATCAATGTTTTAATATTATATAACAATTCAATTATCTAATCAATAATAAACTAATTATTATAAATTATATTCAGCAAGTGAGTATTTAATTTTATAATTATCGAAATCAATGTTTTAATATTATATAGCAATTCTCTAATCAATATAAATTATATTACAGTTCGTGAGTATTTAATTTTATAATTATTGAAATCGATGTTTTAATATTCTCTAATCAATAATAAACTAATAAATATTAACTATATTACAGCAAGTAAGTATTTAATTTCATAATTATTTAAATCAATGTTTTAATAAATAATAAACTAATCAATATAAATTATACTATAGAGAGTGAGTATTTAATTTTCAATGTTTAGATATTATATAACAATTCTTTAATCAATATAAATTATATTGCTATTGCAGATAGTGAGTATTTAATTTAATAATTATTGAAATCAATGTTTTAATATTAAATGACAATTCTCTAATCAATAATAAACTAATCAATATAAATTATATTCCAGTTTGTGAGTATTTAACTTTATAATTATTGAAATCAATGTTTTAGTAAATAATAAACTAATCAATATAAATTATATTACAGTTCGTGAGTATTTAATTTTACAACTATTGAAATCAATGTCTTAATATTATATAACAATTCTCTAATCAATAATAAACTAATTATTATAAATAATATTATAGTTTGTGAGTATTTAATTTTATAATATTATATAACAATTTTCTATTCAATAATAAACTAATCAATATAAATTATATTACAGCGAGTTTGTATTTAATTTTATAATTATTGAAATCAATGTTTTAATATTATATAACAATTTTCTAATCAATAATAAACTAATCATTATCAATTATATTAAAGTTCGTGAGTATTTTTTATAATTATTGAAATCAATGTTTTAATATTATATAACAATTCTCTAATCATTAATAAACTAATCAATATAAATTATATCACAGTCTGTGAGTATTTAATTTTAAATTATTGAAATCAATGTTTTAATCAATAATAAACTAATCAATATAAATTATATTACAGCGAGTGAGTATTTAATTTTATAATTATTGAAATCAATGTTTTAATATTATAATGTTTTTCTAATCAATATATTATATTATAGTCGGTGAGTATTTGATTTAATATTATATAACAATTCTCTAATCAATAATAAACTAATCAATATAAATTATATTACAGCGAGTGAGTATCTAATTTTATTATTATTGAAATCAATGTTTTAATATTATATAACAATTCTGTAATCAATAATAAACTAATCATTATAAATTAAACATAAATTATATTACAGTCAGTGAGTATTTAATTTTATAATTATTGAAATCAATGTTTTAATATTATAAACAAATCTCTAATCAATAATAAACTAATCGATATAAATTATATTACAGTCTGTGAGTATTTAATTTTATAATTATTGAAATCAATGTTTTAATATTATATAACAATTCTCTAATCATTAATAAACTAATCAATATAAATTATATTACAGTCTGTGAGTATTTAATTTATAATTACTGAAATCAATGTTTTAATATTATATAACAATTTTCTAATCAATAATAAACTAATCAATATAAATTATATTACAGCTCGTGAGTATTTAATTTTATAATTATTAAAATCAATGTTTAATATAATATAACAATTTAATTCTCTAATCAATAATAAACTAAACTAATCAATATAAATTATATTACAGTTCGTGAGTATTTATTTTATAATTATTGAAATCAATGTTTTAATATTATATAACAATTCAATTCTCTAATCAATATAAACTAATCAATATAAATTATATCACAGTCTGTGAGTATTTAATTTAATAATTTTTGAAATCAATGTTTTAACATTAATAAACTAATTAATATAAATAATATTACAGTCTGTGAGTATTTAATTTAACAATTTTTGAAATAAATGTTTTTACAAATCTCAAATCAATAATAAACTAATCGATATAAATTATATTAGTCTGTGAGTATTTAATTTTATTATTATTGAAATCAATTGTATAACAATTCTCTAATTACTAATAAAATAATCAATATAAATTATATTACAGCAAGTGAGTATTTAATTTTATAATTATTGAAATCAATGTTTTAATATCATATAACAATTCTCTAATCGATAATCGATAATAAACTAATCAATCTAAATTATATTATAGCCTGTGAGTATTTAATTATATAATTATTGAAATCAATGTTTTAAAATTATATAACAATTCTCTAATCAATAATAAACTAAACTAATCAATATAAATTATATTACAGTCTGTGAGTATTTAATTTATAATTATTGAAATCAATGTTTTATATTTATAACAATTCTATAATCAATAATAATCTAATCAATATAAATTATATTACAGCAAGTGAGTATTTAATTTTATGGATGAATCTAATTGTAACAACATGTTACATGTCACAACTATTAGTAGAGCCAATAAAATGGCTAAATCTATGTTTAACTTAAAAGTAAATACTAAATATTATTGGCTAATACAGGGTTGTTACAAGTAACATGTTGTTATAAATACATTTATTCTAATTTTATAATTATTGAAATCATATCACATAACAATTCTCAAATAAATAATAAGCTAATCAATATAAATTATATTACAGAATGTGAGTATTTAATTTAAAATTATTAAAATCAATGTTTTAAAATTATATAACAATTCTCCAATCAATAATAATAAATTATATTGCAGTCGGTGAGTATTAATTTTATAATTATTGAAATCAATGTTTAGTATTGTATAACAATTTTCTAATCAATAATAAACTAATTAATATAAATTATATTACAGCAAGTGAGTATTTAATTTTATAATTTTTGAAATCAATGTTTTAATATTATACAACAATTCAATTTCTAATAAATAATAAACTAAACTAATCAAAATAAATTACATTACAGTTCGTGAGTATTTAATTTTATAATTATTGAAATCAATGTCTTAAAATCATATAACAATTCTCTAATCAATAATAAACTAATTAATATAACTTATATTAAAGTCTGTGAGTATTTAATTTTATAATTATTGAAATCAATGTCTTAATATCATATAATAATTCTCTAATCAATAATAAACTAATAAATATGAATTATATTATAGTCTGTGAGTATTTAATTTTATAATTATTGAAATCAATGTTTAATCTAATATAACAATTCTCTAATCATTAATAAACTAATCAATGTAAATTATATTACAGTCCGTGAGTATTTAATTTAATAATTATTGAAATCAATGTTTTAATATTATATAATAATTCTCTAATCAATTATAAATAATATTTTTAGTAATTTTGGAGAATGTATTAAATGTCATCAAGATAATACTGAAAGAAATTGGTGCCAACCATGTAATGCCAAACAATTTCAAAACGAATTTGATAAATGGACAAGTGGAGATAGAGAAATTGATAAATTTATTCAACAAATACAACTTAATGCAAATAAATATGAAGAAATTATTGAATGGATTCCATTTGACAAACTTGAAAGTGTAACATATCTTGATAAAGGAGGTTTTGGCACGGTATATAAAGCAAATTGGCTTGATGGATTTATTATATCTAATACACAAGATGAAGCTATTTGGTATAGGAATGGTAAACAATGTGTTTGCTTAAAAAGTCTTGGTAAATTCACAAATACAAATGATTTTTTGCAAGAGGTAAATATTTCATGTTATTTAATTTCAATATTTTGACTATGCAATAATTTTATTTTATGCTAATAAATATTTTAGATTAAAAATCAACTTAAGTTTCGAGGTAAAAATTCAATTGCAATATATGGCATCACTAAAAATTTAGCAAAAAATGAAAATATAATGGTTATGAATTATGCTATCTATGGTAGTCTTCGAAAAGTGGTGAAGAACAAGTTTAAAGAATTAACTTGGCAGAAAAAATCTTTTATTTTATCATTTATTGCAGAGGGACTTGAAAACATTCATGAAATGGGCTTAATGCATAAAGATTTTCATCCTGGTAATATTGTTAATAAAAGTACGGTTTTATGTTTTATTACTGATTTTGGATTGTGCAAACCAGTTTCAGAAAATGATCCAGAAAAAATTTTTGGCATAATTCCATACATGGCACCTGAAACATTAAGTGGGGGAGAATATACTCAAGCGTCTGACATTTATTCTTTTGGCATGGTTATGCTAGAAGTTCTAACTAGTTATCCACCATATTATAATATTCCACATAATGAAAATCTTGCAATGGGCATTTGTGAAGGGCTTAAACCTGAAATTAAGTGTGAAATTCCTCAACTTCTTAAAGAAATGATGGAAAAATGCTGGAATTTTGAACCTCTCAATCGTCCAACTGCTGAAAAATTGAGATCTCAACTTTTTGAATTTTCTTGCATCGAAAAAAAAGATGATGAAATAAAAAAACAATTAAGAAAACAAATTAAAGCAGCAAATAAATCAAACAAGAATTTTATTCAATATGATCCAAATGTAATGCATCCTGAAGCAATATATATAAGTAGATATTTGCCTTTTCTGAAATCAAAAAAAATTGAAACACATGGTAATTACCTATATTTTTTAGCAATAAATAATCATTTTTATATAAAATATTTACATTAACAAGAATTTTATTCAATCTAACCCAAATGAAATGCACCTTGAAGCAAAACTTCCAATTCCTGAATATAATACATCTAGTAAGTAAGAAATAAATTTTATTTACCTTTTTTAAAAAAAAATTTTATATTAATTACTTATTTAGATTCAAGACAACAACTTTTTTCAATTCCTGAAAATTTAATTGGTAAATTTATTACTTTTATTTTGTTTGAAATATTTATAATATTAACTATATTTAAATTTCTACAATCAAAGATAATGAAAATGAAACTCAAGAAATGGAATGAATAATTGGTTTAGAATTATTATTTAATATGAATTATTTATTATTTTATTTATTTTTTATTATATTATATATTTTATCATTAAATAAAGATTTGTTATTAATATTTAAAGGCAACGTCCTGGATTAATAACATTTTAAATTAATGTTCATATACACATTCGAATTAATAAAAAAGAAGTAGCTTTTGATTTGCGTAAAGAAGAAGTAGCTGTAAAAGACACCAATGGTACAATATTCATTGTTGGTGATAATAATGGTGATGATAAATATTGTAAAGTTGGTGTTGGTTTTGCTTATGGTATACTTATACTGTTATTATCGATTCCATCTTTGGCTCTAATATAAATATTATTATTATTATTATTACTATCGCCATTAATGTTGAAGTTTATAAGCTTCAACATGTATTCATTCAATATGTTGCCAAAATAAAAATCATGGTTTCAAAATTTTCTGAATAATTTCTCTTTACAAGAATATGAATAATTATTAGTATTTATCACCACAATAAATCATACTCATTTTGTTGTTAATGTTAATTAGTTTTTTTTTTATCAGAAATAATTTGAGTATATTTAAATCGAATTGAATAATTGTAATAAAATTATCAACGAACTGAAATAGGGATTGTTTTTTTATCGTGTATTAGTATAACTTTGTAACTTGCTTCGTGAGATTTTGAAGTCAAAAACTGAATTCATGGTAAAAAAAAAAATACATTATCAACTCTTTAATGAACCAATTAAACACTTTATTAACAATTTAATGAATGATCAATCAATTTTATCATAAAATTACCATTGTTCCAACTCATAACTGTTTCCATTTCCTAGCCTAGTATTAAAGAAAATCGCTTAATATCACTGGCAAAATTACATGGGCAAAGTTAGGTCAGAGAATTACGTAATTTTGCTTGGTGGTGACAATCACCACCAATGATAAACCAGTAAAATAATTTTTAAGTAAAATTTTTCATTAAATAATGTAATTTGAATAGCTTTGTTAGTAAATTTGAGCATGGAATTGTGCTATCTGTTATGGTATCACCTCTAAAAATTTGTTTCGTTTAAAGTTTATTACAGTGAAAATTAAATAGATTATTTTATAAATTGTTTTTGGATTTTATACAATTGATTTTTTTTAGAAAGGAAGAGCCTATATTATTGCTTAAATCACTACCGCTACAAGTGATATAATCATTACTGAAATTATGGAGATTTGTTTTAAAACTATCAATATCATAAATTGTATCAAATTTATTCCCTTTTCTATTATAAAAAGATCCCATAATACCCTTTCCACCGGAAAAACAGGTTAGATTAAAAAAATATTATTTATTTATTGAGTACTTGAACTCCGGATTTTTCTATAACTTGGATAATTCGCTAATATAAAAGTGGAAAAAAGTCTTTATTTTATTTTATTCAATGATGTAACTATTTCCTTTTTCGAAACAATATATTTTGTATATAAATATTATTACTTATTCGTTATATTGTATTGAAATTTAATTTATTTATTATTATTTTATGTAGATATGTTTATGGTGGTATTGTTAATTTAGAAAAGGCTAAAACTAGATTTATTTTTGACTTAATGTTAATAGCTAATGAATTCGAACTTATAGAATTATCCAACAGATTAGAAACTATTCTTATTGAAGATAAAGCTTCTTGGTTGAAAACTCATTTTTCTTTTGCCTACTGTACTATTTTTGTCAAAGAAAACTTTAAAACTTTAGAAACTTTTTGTAATGATATTGTAGTCAAGTATCCCAATCTTATTTTTGATAGTTCAGATTTCGCTTCTCTTCCAGAATCTGCACTTATATCTCTTCTCAAATGGGATGATTTACAAATGAAAGAAGTTGAAATTTGGGATTATGTTATCAAGTGGGGAATTACTCAGAATCCTACTCTCCCTACAAACCTTGGAGACTGGACCAAGGAAATTTTTTTCACGTTGAAAACTACTTTACAACAATGCCTACCACATATTCGTTACTTTCATATTACAAATATTGAAATTTATGATAAATCAGACCTTATAAAAAAATTCTTGATAAACAACTTTGGGAAGATATCAATCAACATCTAGTAGCTCCTGACCGACCAATAAAATCAAATATTTTATCAGCACGATCAGTCTTAGTTACCTCCTCGTACAACTGAGCCTTTTTCAACCATTATTTAAGATCACGCTGCAGAAATTTCTAGTTGGATTGATCGTAAAACAACTACTTATTCAACAACAAATATTCCCTATAAATTTGAATTGATTTTGTGTGGAACTAGAGATGGTTTCACTCCACAAACATTTTGGAATATCTGCCATGGTCACGCTAGTACAATTGTTGTGGCAAAAGTTAAAGGAACTGATGAAATTCTTGGAGGTTATAATCCTTTAGCATGGGATAATACTATTGATGGTAATTCTGGTGGATGGATTGGATGGATTGGATGGATTGGATGGATGGAAACAAAAGATATTTTCATTTTCTCATTAAAAAATGGGAATGTCCAAAATTCAATTCTTAATAGAGTAAAAGATACTAAATATGCAATTTTTAATGAAAAAAAAAAGTTTACAGTCCATATTTTGGATGGGGCTTTAGTACGTCCGGTTCGTTGCATGCCAAAAGACAGATCAAAAATTTTCGCCTGGGGTGGATTTTGTGCACAAGGCAAAACTAGCCTTTTTGTTTTAGAGGAATCATGGATGGTCCATTTTATGTTGATATCTTAAGAAAACATTTACCCGAGATCACAAGGATGCTAAATGATGATTAGAGATTTCAACAGGACAATGATCCGAAACACACAAGTCGTGTGGTTAAAGAATTTCTTAAAGAAAATTTTCCTGAAGTAATTGATTGGCCATCCAATAGTCCTGACCTTAACCCTATTGAAAATTTGTGAAGTATTGTTAAAGGGAATGTAGAGAAGTGGCAACCAAAAAATTTGACAGAATTAGAACGATTTATGGTGGTAGAATGGAATAATATTCCAAATACTGTTATTATTAATTTAGTAGGTTCCATGAAGGAACGATGTCAACTTATAATAAAAAAATGGGGAGCGTATTCCATATTAAATTTTTTATTAAATAAATTTATTACTTTCGATGTCTCAAATAATTAATTTGTGTGCTGATCTTATTGTCCGCTGCTGCGCAATGCTTAATAAATTTATCCAAAGACTTTTGTCCCACGCTGTATATACGATATGTATTAGTTTTTTTACGAAGCATTTGGGGTTGTTGTACAATCATGTGGTCAAAATATTATGATACAAGTACCTAAAATAGCTAAATTTCGGTCATGCAGTATAAAAATTCCGATTAATTAAATCCGAAAAATTGCACTGATACAAATTTATTGATTTTTTTTAAAAAAAATAAAATTCTGCCTTAAATTCTAAAACAAAAAAAAATGTCATCTATTATATGCCCAGAATGCGATCAAGAAATTAATAGATATTATTGGTGCAAAACGTGTAACTCGAAACATTTCCAAAATGATTTTAATAATTGGACAAGTGGAAATGACAAAATAGATAAATTCATTCACGATGCTCAACTAAATGCTAATTATTGGTGGAATGTAATAGAATGGATATCTTATGATAGATTTAAAGATGTTAAACAGGTAGGTAGAGGAGGATTTGGAACAATACATTATGCTAGGTGGATTGATGAACGAATTCATAAATGGGACATTGAAAATCAACAATGGGAAAGATATCGTAATTTTGAAGTAGCATTGAAAAAGTTTGATAATTTTGTGAATATCAATGATGTCTTAAATGAGGTAAATATTTTAAATTTAATTTTCATTTCATTATATTACTTTTTAACTATAAATTTAAAATGTTTATATTATAAGATGGAAATTCACCTTAAAACAAACAAGGAATATTATCATGCTTCAATTCGATTTTATGGAATTACACAAGATCCAGAAACACACTCATATATGATGGTTTTAGAATATGCAAAAGATGGAAATCTTCGAGAATATTTAAAAATTAATTTTAATAATATTAATTGGGAACAAAAATTATATAAACTATATTCTTTATCTATTATTCTGAAGAATATTCATGAATTAGATATAGTTCACCAAGACTTCCATCCTGGAAATATTTTATCATCCAATTTTAAACTTTCTAGTCTTATAAAGATTTCAGATTTTGGATTAAGTAAACTAATGGGGGCAAATCCAAATAATCCCGAAAAAAAGAATATATTTGGTGTATTACCATATATTGCTCCAGAGGTATTAAGTGGTGATGAAGAATATACAAAAGCTGCTGATGTATATTCATTTGGAGTTATTGCTTATGAAATAGTTACGGGTCTTCCTCCATATCCTGATATACCACATGATAAAGATTTGGCTATTAAAATATGCAATGGATTACGACCAAAAATTCCATTTCATACTCCAAAATCAATTACAAAAAAGATTATGAGGTGTTGGGATGCTCGAGTTGCATATAGACCTACTTTTAAAGAGTTAAATAATGAGTTGTGGAAATACTATGATGATTATTGTAATGATAAAGATTCAGAAATTAGAATTCAAATTGAAAATTCTGAAAAAATTTCCAAAAACTTAAGATTAAAAAATTCAACTATAACTCCTCTTAACTATCAAACACATCCACAAGCAATTTATACCAGTCGACTTCTTAATTATTCAAAACTTCCAAAACCAAAGAACGAAGAAAATTTTGAAAGGGAACTTGAAGAATTAACAAAATCCACTTCTGCTTTAAGTATTAGTAAGTGTCAATTATATTATTTGTGTTATTGTCAATTTGTTTTTTTAAAAAATTAATAAAAAATATTAATTTATTTTTACATTTTATTTAGTTGCATCAAAATTACATGTACCCGATTTTTAAATATTATTTTTATAATTATTTAGTTTTAATTTTATTAATTTATTTCTATGTTATTTTGGCGATTCTGGGCTAGTTGATTTGGATATGTCTAATTTTAAATTTTATTTGACATTATATATTTTTATTTGTATTATTTGCATTATTTGTATTTTACTTATTAAATTACAAAGCACCATTAATTAGATTTTTTGATATTGTAAATCATAACACTATGTAGTTGTAGAGTTTATAAAAATAGGAAATAATAATAAAGGAAATATGAATTTATCACTAAATCGGTTGTGTTAAAATATAATATTTCAACGAGGTAACATTATTGAACGTTATAATGCACTCGTTTTTTAATGTTGGATATAAAAATTAATTATTGTAATAACGTGTATTAATTAATTTATTTTCAATCTTAACAAAATTGGGCCAACAAGATTTTCTCCATTTTCTTCCAATAATCGGATGAACTTTGAAAGAGGCGTGTGGATTTATACCTTTTTTTCTGTGAGTGATGGATGCTAATATGAATAATAAAATAAATGTGATGCGGAAATCAATAAATCAACAAAAAAAATAAATAATAATTTTATCTCAATTAAGGCACGTCGTCATTAAATCTTGGCACGCATATAATTCTTGTAAACGAGATAATTCTTGTGAAAGTAATTCATCTATTTCGTCAGATTCCAATAATAAATAACAAGAGTTAATTATCTAATTATTAAATAAATTAAGAAATTTGATATTAAAATGTATTATTATGATTAAATGTTATTAGATGTTAATTTTAGTTTACTTACTTTTTTGGATTTATAAATAATAATTTATCAATTATAATAAATTATTGCATAAATAATAAAAGTATTAATAATAATTATTATATCCAAACCGTAAACTGAAGAACTCAGGTCAGAATCGAAAAGCTACCAGAAAATAAAATGAAATAAAATAAATAATAAATAAAAATAAATAAATTAAATAAATAAAATAAATTAAATAATTAAATAAATTAAATAAATAAAATAAATTAAAAAAATTAAATTGAAATAAATAACTAAATAAAATAAATTAAAATAATAATATAGTAAATCACCTCTATTCAATCCTTTAACAAATACTGATAAATGTTTCACCTATGTTTAATATTATTCTGTGTCATAGGCTTCCTATAAAGAACATGAACATGTTATAAATTTTAATAATAAAATAAATATAATAATATTTAATAATAATAATATAATAATATAATAATATAATAATATAATAAAATAAATATAATAATAAAATCAAATACCTCTTGTAATAAATTAATGAATTATGAATAGGATAAAGTATTAACTTAATTCATAACTCATCGAAGCAATATGTATCGAAAATATTTAATAAACTAGATTCATCATGATTATAAATAAATAAAAAAAAATAGAATATAAAATTTAAATCGTTCATTATTATTATTATTAAAAAAAAGAAACGAGAACGAGAAGAATGTTGTAAAAGAAATCTTGTTCATCGTTATTAAATATTCCGAAATGATGCATGTTGGCGATTCTTTTCAACATCCGTAGTTACTTCATTATTATGTAATGGTTTATAGTCATCTCATCTTACGAATTTCTCGAGATTTTCTTGAATACAACAAAATTCTTTGATTACACAATTGATTTTCTTGAATACAATAAAATTCTTCGATTATACACAATAAACACAAAAATATTTTTAATAATTTATATTATTCTATTTTGATTTTAAAATGGAAATCTGGATTTTTCCTTTGATGTGTGGGTAATTAATGAAATAAATTTAATAAAATACTTATGAAACAAGAAAACAATTATCCCGGAAAAAAAATCTAAAATTAAAACTATCCCCGGAATTTCAAAATATTTTTATTGGGAATGGCCTATTGAAGCACCTTTAGCAGGCTATATTCAAGCAAAAGCACTTCCAAATATTGGTTCTTGGATCCAATTTTCTCTGGCTATAATTTCTAATTTATGCAATGATTCAATTGAACAACCACAACCCATGGTATCGAAACATATGAAAGCATTTCAAAATGGATAATGCCTATGCCTCATTTGAATGGTATATATAATATTATAACGTAATGTTATTTTATTATTTTATTATTTTTGCAACATCTTTTGTTTACTAATATTTTATAAATTATAGTTGATATTAATGTCAGGTAAAAAATTATTTATTACAATAACTATATAATTAGTTTTGAAAAATATTTTTATTATTTTTATTAATAAATATACAATATATTAAAAAAAAAAGTAAAATAAAATAAAAAAAAAAGGAAAATTTTTGTAAGAAATAGATTATATGATACTAAAACCCAATAAGTTTGTTTATCTAGATTCAATTGATTGTAATCAAATAAATGATAAAAATAATGAAAGTAAGTACTGTATAAAAGCATACTGTATATAAGCATAACCTGCCTAAATGCATAAAATTTTTGTGGCCCATATACATAAGTTATAAGCATACTAAGCATAAAAAAATTTCTTATTATATAGACGTACATAAGAATAATCACGTTTATTAGTTATGAAAAATTTATATATTATTATTCCATTGATTTTCATTTATTAATTAATTATCATTCATCATTACTATCATTATCAATTCTTCTTCTTTATCACTATCACCATCATCACCATTTATCATCATTATTTATCATAAATTAATGAATATTTTGATATATTAGATTTAGACAATAATTTGAATAATAATTTAGTTGAATTGGATAATTTAGATGAATTAAATAATTTTGAATGACTAAATAATTTTAGTGATAATTCATATGAATAATTAAAATGATTTTAGTAAACAATTTTGATTATTCATTTGAAAAATATTAATTTGATTTTATTAATAAAAAGATATAATTTTTACAAAGTTTAATATCATAATTTTTTTGTGGCATCACTGACTTACATAAGCATAACCTGTCTATTCATAAGATTTTGCCGACCCAACGGTATGCTTATATACAGATTCGACGGTATTATTATTTAAAAAATAATACATCCATGAAATACTAAAATTACTTATCTATTTTTAGACGATATAAATGGAGATTTGAATTTCCCACAAGGTATTTAGTAATTATTATTTTTATAAATATTATTAAAAAAAAGGAAAATTTTCATAAGAAACAAACTACAATATTATTACTAAAATAATATATAAAAATTTATCAACGAAATACTAAAATTACTTACCAATTTTAGATGATACAAATGAAGATTTGAATTTGCAGCAAGGTGATCAACAGTAAGTATCTAATATTTGAAATTATTTATATTATCTCTTTATTAATAATAATTTTTAGGAGGAAAAGGAACTGGAAAAAGAATGACAAAAAAAGTAAAAAGTTTGTTAGACCGATTTTTTTTTTTGAATGGTAATTTAAATCCTGAGACAAGCTTACTGCGCAAGAAATGTGTGATGAATTATTGAGTCCGATGAAATTGGAGAACAAGATGTGCCGAAAGTTACTACAATACAAGGTTCGATAAGTAGATACGCAGCAGCATTCAAGGAGCTAGCTACAGAGGCAGCATTTAATAGATAATGCTCAAAGTCTATATTAAAATAATAAAATAATAAAAATAAATAAAACTTAGGTTTTTTTTAAAAAAAAAATATAATTATTGTCTAGTTTTTGCTTATTTTATTCTATTGTGATAAAAAAATTTTGCAAAATTTGGAGTTATAAGAGTAAATTTAAATGTAATTGACTAATTTGTGGGGTAAAATGGCTTTATCTTCCAAAGTAAATGTACGGAACTTTCTATATTAAAGATATTGAAAATTTTTTATAGCTAATTCACGTTTATAAAATCAATTAGTTCAATTATTAGGCCATAAGTTAAGTCCTATCACGGATGCAAAAAGGGGAATTTTATCATCTATTATAAAAAGTGTTCTAATAAATTTTGTTTTATTAATTTCTTTTGATCACTGAATGCCGGTTATCAAATTAAAAAAATTATGAGCTGATCAAATTTCTTTAATATATATAAAGGAAAGGTAAATTCAATTCTCCAATAATACTCTTCCTACTAAAAATACTAAAAATACTTAAAAGAATGTCATAATTATCCACTGAAATTCAACAATATACACCAGAAGATACAATTCTCGCTACGAATCATGATGAGGATTCAAATACGGTTGTTAATCGTGTTGTGATAATTGTTATTGATCCATCAGACTATAGTCACTTTGCATTTGATTGGGCTGTAAAGAACTTTTTGAGAAAAGAAACTGATTTGGACGGTAAAATAACTCTATATTTATGTATGTTTATAAATAATTATAGATCTTTAAATTATAACATATTTTTTTTAATCTAAAAGGTTGTATTAGTAAATGTTCGTCCAATTTCAAGGACTCCAATTCCGTACGGTAATAAGATTTTAATATGTATTACTAAATTAATAATAATGATAAGAATTAAACAATAATAATAAAAATCAAAAAATTATAATCCTTTACAGCTATGGGTCCCAAGTATCCGGATTTCAATGAAATTCTTATTACTTTAGACAGTCAGGTATGTACAAATTATTCAAATTAAATTATTTGTTGTGTTATATTCATTTAATATATTGTATTTTTAAATTATATTTTTTTAATTATTTTAGCAAAGACAAGAGAATCACACTCTGCTACATGAATTCGCGTCAAAATTAAAGGCCGAAAAAGTAATATCAATATTTATATATCTATCTTATTATTTATTTATTTTTATATTTCAATATTCTTTGAATTTTATTTTAGTTTACATTTAAAGCAATAGCCATGCACGTGATGAAATTGTCCGAAAAGTTTTCGAATTAAATGCTGATGGTTTAATTCTTGGGTTTGGGAGCCATAAAACGGTTAGTTTTATTTTCTCCTTTTCACTTTTCCGTTATTAAAAATGTCGGTAATAGAAAAAAAATCAATTAAAAAATTTATTAAATTTTTTTTAGAATGCTGCTCGGTTCTGTGAGTGATCAATGCAAAAAAGCCAGCATAAAAGCATAATGGATTTATAATTTTTTTATATACTCTTTTTATATACTTTTTTATATATTATATATATATAAATTATATATATATATTTTTTTATATGGCTAAATTTGGGACAAAAAAATTTTCAAGTTGACAATTATTAATTACCAACAGTATAGTTAATTTTTAAGATTTGTGATGAATTTTTCATCGTCGCAAATTTTTTCGTGCAGATAATTTTTTATACCAACAAGAATCCTAAGTAGAGCTACATCGAGATCACATAAACTTATGTAAAAATCAGTAGTTATTATTAATTAAATAAAATACGATACATTAAATAGCAAAATATACAATATTGATATATATTAATGTTTTTTCTAAAGGCGATTCGTATAAACTATTCTGTTTCATCTAAGAAATTTTTTTTAGCAACTAAAGAGATAACAAAACCTGGGAATTTTTCGGGAATGTTATCTTAAAATTTATTAACAGACTAGCAGCAGGAACAGTCAGAATTGTCGTGAGTATAGTGGAAAAAATAACAAAAATTAAAGGAATAACCGAATTTTTCGAAAATTTAATAAAAAAAAATAATAAATTATTCGATTTGGAATTTTTTTTTTGACAATACAGCGAATATAAACGTTTAATAATATTAGCAATTTGAAATAATTTCTTTTGGGGATGCTAATTAAAATCGACGAATTATTCCAAATCTACAATCAATAGTATTAAAATTTAAAAATTACAAGCAAAATTAAATTGAAGGTCATAATCTTTATTTATGTTAACGCTAGCCTCAATTTCCATTTCGAACCCATAGTGTCGATTAAGAAAGGGCGATTTTTATTTTACCGAATATCGTTTCGTACAAAAGTCAATGCAAGCAAGGAAGAAAGAATTCTTTTAAATATTTTTTACAATTATGAATTTTAAAAGTAAAACTCTCTTCGAATATATAAAAATCTCTTCAAAAATATTTTATTTTGATATGATGAACTAAAACCACTAAAACCATAATATATGATTAACTTGATAAAATACAAAAATGAATGAATGCATGCTAAAAAAACAGATCTGATGAAAATTTCTAATTTGAAAATGACGCACTCGATTGATTGATTTGAAAATATATTCAAATTATATGAAAAGTCCCTTTTAATTATTAAAATTATAAAATTATAAAAAAAAATAAAATAAAATAAACTTGAATATTAAAATTGGTTCTTTATCTTATATTACTTTCCTAAACACCTGAATTCTCTTAACCATTGAATCTCTAGGTAAAGCAGCAGTTGAACATTTTTGTTTTTTGGAATAACTATCGTATTGCATACACAATGCCTTAACATCATATCATCTGGAAGGGTTCGATTACTGAATTCCGTTGGTCGTTTAATTAATTGCGCTACCTAATTCTACGTACATTTCTATGTAAAATGGAATGCCCACGATCTGCGGTGGCACAAATGCCACGGGGAATGCTGTACGAGGATTACGCATGTCACGGGGATTATGGTACCATCCAGGATGACATATTCGTACGTTATCTTTCATCCCTTGCGCGACATCCAAGGATGAAAGAACAAGCAAAAATGTACAAAATAACGTAATGTTGCGAAATAGAAAGGGGAGATTTCTCGATATAGAAATTTCCACTTTTAAATTCTCTTTTGGCAATTTTTCGGTGATCTACAAACACTTACAAATATTTTTGAATATTTTTGAACATATATATTTCATTTTCTACTACATTTTCTTGTATATTTTTATAATCAAATAAATAAATAATAAAGTTATTGCATAAAGTTAAGACCTAAGATTCGAAAGTTTGCGGAACAAGTTGGTAAAGATACTTTTACTCCACTTGCTCACGTACCTTCAGATCGCGCCTGCGTGTGTACAGTTGTTTAAGAATATTTGTAGTACTTGACTTGCGTAACCGGGTTATAGCTTGACAGGGATAGTATACAGTTGCGAAATATTACATATAACCTGCGGAATTAGGTAGAGAAACCCAACAGGAAGTACAGTGAAATTTCGGAGTATTACGTACGTTAAGGGCGTGACGAGAATTCGATTTAGTGAGATTGATTGTTGTAACTTTACACTCTGTTGTGCGAAGGTCGCCACAATATCTTATCATAATGTACTGGTATTCTTTTATTCTTTTTTTGGTATTTTTTTTTTAAATATCATTTATCTGATTTCTCTTTTTTAATACCTAAATTGATGATGGATTCCATTATTATTTTAATACTTGAGATTTCGTAACTTAATTTCTTTCTTGGAATTAGATGGATGAAATCACGAAAATAATTAAATAATTAGATTATTGTCAATTATCATTATATGCAAATACTCTGTTTCCTATATTTAAATTGTTTACGTTCGTGACTGATTATTTGATTCGTGACGCTTACGGTAATTCCAATTCTACCAAACAATTTTTATCTATAATCTATTATGTCTTGGCATATAAACTACAATTTCACTTACATGGCATGAAATCTAAAAACAAATTTATTATTTTTCCCGTAATCATTGTGTAAATATCAAATGAAACACAGATTTTAGTGATACATCCATTAAAGATTTTAATTATTGTTAATTTTTATCACTCAAATTAATAAAATTAAACAACAAGTAATTTAAGGGCCTGCTCATTGTAAAAATAATCATTTAACACAAATTTGGGGTTATTGTTGTTTTTTATATTTATTGGAAAAAAGGGCATCATTTTATGTTAAACACAAATTTTAAAAAATTGTCATACTAACGCCATATAATATATGATTTGTTCATTTCATCACCATTATTTATTCATTGAATACTTTTACCGACGAAATGGTGATCGTCAAAAGATCAAAAAAATTGAAACGTGATCCAAAAAAAATAATTGTTTGCTATTTTTGTATCGAAAATATTTGCATCTCATAACGAGAAAAAAAAATTTTTTTTATTTCATCATCTAATTTTGATTTTTATATTTTGAACTTCTTTTTACTTATTATTATTTGCATTTACAAGAAAATTTAATGATATGATATTATGCGTGAAAATAAATTTTTATTTTTATCTGTTTTTCTTATTTATTTAACCGACTAGTGAGGCCTCATTTTTATTCAAATTTTTATAATGTATATCACAATACAGTAACTTAAACAACAAATACATTATTTTTTTTTGTAAATTTTATTTCTTCAAATCTATTTTTATTTATGCCGTGCCTACATCAGGAAGTTTTTTAACCCTAAATTTACGCAAGAATTACGCAAAATTGCGTAAATTTACGGTTAAAAAAACTTCCTGATGTATGAGCTATTTTTTTAATTAAAAATCCAAAAACATTTGTAACAATTTTATAAAAGGACTTGGCAAAGTGCATCTCATAACTTTTAGACTATGGTTATGGACCCTTTGAATCAAAAGCGAATTAATCTTTTTTTTTGTTTTTCGTTTTAACAGTATCACCTACAAATGGTTTTCGATCTTCGTGCTGTGTGATGTGGTATTTGATTGTAAATTGTATTTTAAAATCAGAAATTGTCTTGAAAACCCAACACTATTCATTTATTAATTTATTTATCTAATTCTTTATGTTTCAAAAAGAAATGATAACTTGTCAAATTCAATTATTGAAGCTACAAAAAATATAGATAATAATAATTTTTTACTTTCGTTCAAAAATATTTAAAATAATCGTGAAAAAAAAATAAAAAAAAAATGTAAATAAAAATAAATTATGGGTCCATCACCACTTCGTTTTTTATAAAAGCCCTTTTTCCAACAAATATAAAAACCTTAAATAATAACAAATTAAATTTTTATTTTAAAACATTGAAGTTTTTAAACAAAATTTTTCATTAAATAATGTAATTTTTTAGAGTAATTAAATATGTGATAAAAATTTTAACAAAATAACAATAATAAATCTTTAATGGAAGAGGTAATTTTTTATAATTAAAAAAAAAAGAAATCTTTAATTAAAATGAATTTAATATGTAATTCTGCATCTTTCTTGTTGCTTAGAAATTTTTGAAGGAAAATATTTATTATTGTTACTACTGGAATTTCTAACGTTTCAGTAGTGTTGGCAAATGACCTTTGAAATGTTCTTATCACTTGATAATTTTACTATAAGTTTTATATATCAAATATACTTCTAATAAATAATGAAATGATAAAACTAAATGTAAATCCTTCTTTTTTAATAAATTATTATTTTAATTAAAATTTCTTTAAAAAATCTTATAAAAAAAGAAAAGTTCTTAGCTTTCGAATGATGTATTTCAAATTCAAGATCATAAAATGCTTCATTATAATAGTTGTAAATATTTTTTTGTAAATTTAATTTTATGCAAATTTGCATATTGACTTTTGCAAGCTAAAGGTTCAGAATTGGAATATTAATGTTTGTATTACTTGTATTATTATTATTAAAATGATAGTCCTTTTAAATTATATATAATTATTTAGAAATATTTTAATATTTTTAATTATATTACTCATAATATTTTTACGTTTCAAACTTGAATCACAATTTTTGGGGTAGTATTAAAGTTTTTATTATTATTATCGTTATTATTTTTGGAAGTTTTTCTGTGACATAAGCGAAGAAATAGATTGTTGTTTCGCTTGTTTTTCTTTTTTGTCGAGATGAAAGAAATAAAAAAAGAAATGAGGAAAAAGAAGAATGAAGAACGAAGTGAAAGTCTTATTGAATTGATAGTAAACTATATATAATTATAATTACGTATTCGTATTATTTAAATGCTGCGTATCTTGTTTTTATTTTTTTTATTAATCAATCTGAATTTTTTTAAAAAAAATTAAAAAAATAAAGAACCATTTTTTTTGTTTATTTTAGTCTTTTCTTCATCAGGAATGATTATGAACAAAAAATAAACATTAAATGGATTAGAAGAAATCGAAAAACACATATTAGAAATATTCATTGGACAAATAATGCTGAAGACGATAATGTAGGGCTTTCTATCATAAATCACATGAATTTATTGATGAATATTTTATTTTTCGTTGTGTAGAATTTTTAAAAATCGATAGAACTTATTTCTTTTTAGTAATCTTTATCTAAAATATAATAAAGAAAATTATCTAAGGTTGATGAATAATAAAATATTTTTGATAAAGTTAATTTATAAATAACCCTTTTTCTTTTCTAATATTTGTACTCAAATTCAAATTTTGTGATAAACTTAAAAAAATATAATATTTGACTTGTTTAGATTTCATTTTCGAACAATGCAAAAACTTATTCCATTAAACATAAAATAATTTGCTAACGAGACTTGTCGTAAGAACTTTTATTTATTTTTATATTGAATTTTTTTTGATGTATCTTTATCATAGAAATTGTTCCGCTTGTTCTTTTATTTGACCGACTAGAAAATCTTGTAATCCGATTCTCTACAATTTTTAAGGAAGGAATTGCTTCAACTATAAGTTCATTATTTTCTGTCACTTCTTTTAACCCATCCAACATGTGATGGATAATATAGCCTTGCAAATTATTATTTCTATGGTATCGATCTACCAAAGATGAAAAGAAAGTATTATGCATGAAATCGCCCGAGGGAGGAAATAATGTTGTCAGATTGTGTGATTAGAATTCATCGCAAGTATAAGTCACCAGAAAACCTGAATTCGTATAAATATATTCTTAAAAAAATTAAATACAAAAAAAGATTTTTATCGGAAAAGTTTATTGTTCTCGTATTTAATTATTTGAAGAATTATCTATATGCACACCAACAATAAATAATTTAGAATCATCATTAGCAATTATTTTAATTATTTAATCAATATTTTTTTATTTTTTTTCTTTAAAAGATAACCTATAACAATGCAATGTTACGTATTAAAAGTGATGATGTTGAAATGTGATTATAAACAATACAGTCGAAGTATTATTATTTGTTGTAAAAATTGAAATCAACAATTCTCTGAATACAGCAATTTACTATGCGAAAATTTCGTTTTTTAAAACTAACTGACAGGGCCTTGGCTAATCAGTTTCTCAGGTTTACAGAGCAACGATGGGCCGTGCCGTGGATTAGATTTTAGCTCCTTTATGTAATTATTTGTTTTTAAGATTTCAATAAACATCTTGGAGCGAGGCTCCGTTGGTTAAAAAAAATATTAATATTATTGAAATCTAAAAATCAAAGTTGATCGGTTTTAAAAGAAACTAGAGAAATTAGGGAAGGAGGAATATGTCAAAAGTGAATGGATCACGTGTTCATATGTGTATATTATATTTAATTCGTTAAAAAATAAATCATCACAAAATAAATCAATCGAGAAAATAATATAAATTATATTTTTAAGAATAATTTGCCATTTCTGCAACTACGAAATTCACGTCAACTTCAAAAAATATTTATCAACTTTAATACATTATACATTCCCATCTAAATGTGTAAAGTGCTTATATTATTTGAAAAAATAGTTGGCATTGTTAGTATTATAATTTGTTTAATGACCAATTTTTAAATATTCTGCGGTTCATTGCCTAGCCTTTCGAAATAAATGAAATAAATAAAGAATCTCAAAAAAAAATTACAAATGTCGTATTATTTGACAGCGATATTAAAGATTTAGGTTCATAACAATTAAAAGGTTCCATTAAATCTTTACATATTTGTGTGGTCCTCTGGATAACATGTCATTTTTTTTTTTTTGTTTTCTTGAAATTTTACCCAAATGCCATGATAATGACTACAGATAAAACTTGATTGTTAATTTATAATATTTTATTAATAATTTTCAATTTTNTAAAAGAAACTAGAGAAATTAGGGAAGGAGGAATATGTCAAAAGTGAATGGATCACGTGTTCATATGTGTATATTATATTTAATTCGTTAAAAAATAAATCATCACAAAATAAATCAATCGAGAAAATAATATAAATTATATTTTTAAGAATAATTTGCCATTTCTGCAACTACGAAATTCACGTCAACTTCAAAAAATATTTATCAACTTTAATACATTATACATTCCCATCTAAATGTGTAAAGTGCTTATATTATTTGAAAAAATAGTTGGCATTGTTAGTATTATAATTTGTTTAATGACCAATTTTTAAATATTCTGCGGTTCATTGCCTAGCCTTTCGAAATAAATGAAATAAATAAAGAATCTCAAAAAAAAATTACAAATGTCGTATTATTTGACAGCGATATTAAAGATTTAGGTTCATAACAATTAAAAGGTTCCATTAAATCTTTACATATTTGTGTGGTCCTCTGGATAACATGTCATTTTTTTTTTTTTGTTTTCTTGAAATTTTACCCAAATGCCATGATAATGACTACAGATAAAACTTGATTGTTAATTTATAATATTTTATTAATAATTTTCAATTTTCATCATAGAATATTAATATTCTTTTTTATATACTTTTAAACGAAAAATTAAAAAAAAAAAACAATTATATGTATTTATTTAGAATAATTATTACCAATAAAATAACTTTATTTATATATCTATTTTAATTAAACTTAAAATCATTTACTTTATAATTAATAATAATTTAAAAAATTATTAATAACATATAATCAAATGAGATATCATGAAGACCTCTTGTTTTATAACGTGGTGTGTATTATAGAAATCCGAGCTGTAAATTTCCAAGTAACAACACAACATTACTATGAAACATAAAAGAAGTATCATTAGAACTTGCAAATGGGTTACGGATTTTCGTTTTTCTGTTGCTGGCCTGAACTTTCTGTGAACCCAATATTTTCATCTTCCTCCATTTTAAATTTTAATAATCTACAACTACTACAAAGTTATATCTCGCCAGAGTGAACAGCTTTGTAATCTATATCATCCAAGTACGGCACCTGGTTCCCATGTCAAAGTAGACCTGACACAAAGAAAGGCTCTATACATAACACGAGTGTTTTTTACTATATGTTCAAAGACTTACTTCCGTAATGACCATTTTGAAAGTCTCAAAAGTTAGAAATATTAATGAGTATCATGTGAATTGAATTGAATTAAAATTTCAAATTAATGCCATTCGAAATTATCAAAATAAAATGGTATTTATTAATAATTATACCCGTTAATTTGAGGGAAAATTTATTTTGGTATCAACACATCAGCACGTGGTTGAAAATATGCAAAATTATTTGATCGTTGATCGTGCGTTTGATTTTTAATTCACATTTTGTTGATCAAATTTTTTTACATATTGATTTTTAATTCACAACTGGATTAACTAAAAACGAAACTCGTTAAAATGAACCTTTTAAAATGGTCATTTCAAAAAGGTTTATAAATATGCATAGTTATCTCGATTGATCAGTCAGTAAAAAACAATTTCAAGAGAAAATAAAAAAAAAATAATCATCAAAATTACTTCTCGAGAAGATAAAAACCACGACCACAAATAAACAATTTATTAATATAAATGATGGTTGCCATAAAATATAAATTCATTAACATTATCGCTTTTATGTATGTAATAATGGTCGGTAGAGTTATCGGAAAAAGTAAGTCTTTAAACATATATAGTAAAAAAACATTAAATTATTTTCGGTTCTAAAAACTTTCTCTAATGGTTAATATAAATATTATGTAGCTGAAATCATTATCGCAGCTAATATGCCATTAGGAACCAGGTGCCGAACTTGGATTACGGATGATCTGAACAAAACAGTTGCGCCTCCCGAAACTTATATGAACAAATATTTCGACTGTTCTAAAATTTGTCATTTATTGAGTTTTGCCATGGAGGAAGGTAGAAGATATTGGGTAAATGGCAAGGTTCGGTCCTTCGATAATGGTGATGATAATAGTAATGAGAATAAATGGTTTTTTCCTTTTCCACAAAGAAATTCTGGTCCATTTAAAAAATATGGTGGTAGTGTTTGTGTTAAATTTGAACATGATAATATATTAGATTGGAAATTTACCCATCAACCTGATCCTAAGCTTGAGTGTGACAAGTATCCCAATTGTAAATCTTCCATAATGGATTAACTTTTATTATTTTTCATGAATACATATGTAATTTATTATTATTATTTTTATTATATTATTAATAAAGAAAATATTTATTAACAAGATCTTTATTTTTCTAAATTCTTAATCACGTATTCATAGTATATATGGTAAGGCGTGATTATGACTTATTTCAACGTAGAAATCCATAAATTATTTAAAACCTTGGAAAGAACTTAATATAATAATTTATCTAAAAAGATATAGAATCATTAATTCAATATATTATACTTATTTATTTTCTTAAAAAAAAAGATTGAAAGATTTATATATATTATTAAAATAAACAAGCCATTACCAAGCACTTGTTTGATTTGTTCATTATGATTATATTCACGGACGACTATAATTATTACACTATCGTTGTTACTGTTGGAAGAACATTGTTGAACGAGAAACTTGTGACAATGTTGGAATTTCGTGACCTTGAGTTCCGAGTTGATCAATAGATTGGGAACATAACATTTATTGAGCAATTATTATCTGTTTACAAATTTTAATATATTCCGATTGTAATGATTAATATTTTATTAAAATATAATTTACTTACACAACTATTTACAATTTCCATATTATTTATTGATACATGAAAAGGGTTACACCTGAAATTTCTTTAGAAGATTCGTAAACATATTGAAAAGGGAATTCTAAAAAATACAACAGTCACGCGAGGCAACCTATCCACTCATTATTATTAAAGTAAAATACAAACATAGAAAATTTATTTAAATTGAGTTCTAGAAGCCTACCTAATCGCTAGTTTAAATCCTATTTTCTATGTTGGATCAAAATGTCTTTGCTACTACTATTATTCAATTTTTATTCGATTTTTCACTTTTTCCTAATGAATTAAATATGTGGTAAGAAACAATATAAGAAGCAATAGGATAAGATCTTCACCAAATTTTACTGCAAAATCAATTGGGTAATTGGGAAGACCGGGACTAGAGAGAATTTATAATTATACAATATAATTCTTATATATCTCACAACTCTGTCGAACGAAAAATAATTAATAATTTTTTTGCTGAACCTCGTAACCTATAATGATAGATTATATTTTTTTTATTAGGATTGCTTTCATTAGTTGGTTTAGATTTTGATTGTTGACCAGGTTCTTTAAAGTTAATAAATGTTATCGATATTTCACAAGTGGATTACACAATATTAACCCGCTATAAAAATGCAACCCGCAGAATTATCCCAAGTTAAAGAATAATAACCACCAAATATTTCATCAGTTCCTGCAACTCTTGTGACCACAATTGTGTCATTATGCATTTATCATATTACTTGAATAATTAAGAAAAAAATTGTCATCAAAAAAAAATTTATTAATAAAAAAACTATTAATTACAAAAATAATTTTGATGAGTATTATGATAGAAAAATTTTTTACATATTACCATTATGAGATTATATATTATTACGAAATTAAATATAACAAAAATTATACATTATTACGAAATTACATATTTTTAAAATTATATGATGAAATGAAAAATTATATTGCGACATATGTATACATTTAATTAATAACATTGATAGTTTTAAATTCTACATTAGATTTTATTATGGAATGAGTCATAAAAAAAAATATTAATTACATATCGATTTCATTTTTAATATTACAATACAATAAACCATTCTTTCAATCCCACTCAATCAATATAATCAATATCAAATGGATTTGATTTATCATCATCACCACCTCAAGCTATTTTTGATTATCCATCGTTCACTCATAAATTTATATTATTTTGTTTCCTTATATTCATAACAAATTATAGGTTCAGATCGAGGTAAAAACAATAATAAGAATATATAAAAATCACAATCACCAATCAAGAAAATTAATTTGTGAGATGTGTAAATTAAACAAACTAGTGTAAAAATAGTTCGTACACAAAGTATCTTAGAAATTAATTTCAGTACAATTAAAAAATTACATTGTGTCTCGATTTGAAAACTCGATTTTTTTTTTAATTTGCGAAGGTACAAATAGGGTTCCGCAAAGTCGGATCGGATCGGATTTTATCAATATTCAGATCGAATCCGATATTCTAATTCTTAATCCGGATCCGGATTCGTCATATACGGATCCAACTTTTTAAAATCCGAATCCAATTTTGATTATATTCGGATCGATCTGAATCCAATCCGAATATTCGAATCCATTAAAAAATATTCGAATCTGTTAAAAAATATTTGAATCCGTTAAAAAATATTCGAATCCGTTAAAAAAATATTCGAATCCATTAAAAAAATATTCGAATCCATTAAAAATTTTGATGAATAAAAGATNTTTTGTTTCCTTATATTCATAACAAATTATAGGTTCAGATCGAGGTAAAAACAATAATAAGAATATATAAAAATCACAATCACCAATCAAGAAAATTAATTTGTGAGATGTGTAAATTAAACAAACTAGTGTAAAAATAGTTCGTACACAAAGTATCTTAGAAATTAATTTCAGTACAATTAAAAAATTACATTGTGTCTCGATTTGAAAACTCGATTTTTTTTTTAATTTGCGAAGGTACAAATAGGGTTCCGCAAAGTCGGATCGGATCGGATTTTATCAATATTCAGATCGAATCCGATATTCTAATTCTTAATCCGGATCCGGATTCGTCATATACGGATCCAACTTTTTAAAATCCGAATCCAATTTTGATTATATTCGGATCGATCTGAATCCAATCCGAATATTCGAATCCATTAAAAAATATTCGAATCTGTTAAAAAATATTTGAATCCGTTAAAAAATATTCGAATCCGTTAAAAAAATATTCGAATCCATTAAAAAAATATTCGAATCCATTAAAAATTTTGATGAATAAAAGATCCCCCCCCTAGAATTCTTCTATCTCACTTTTTTTTCCTCTCCTTCCCCTAGAATTCTTTTATCCTTTTCACGGCTATAGAATCCTTGGATCACGAATCGATTCGAATCCAAAAAAACAATATCCGGATCCGTCGAATCTCATTTTTTCTGGATTCGAATCGATCCGCGATTCGAAACCTTAAGATCCTATCCGGATCCGTACAGTGCAATCCGGATCCGATCCGTGATTCGGATCTTTTTTGCGGAACCCTAGGTACAAACTTATTTCTTTATTTGAAAATTTAGTTTAGTTTCATATTTATTTATTTTAGCCTTCGTTAATTCCTTTAATTTTACACCTTTTCTTTTTCATTTTCATTAATTATTCATTTAATTCTAAATTAATTATTTCTTCGATACCTATGATTTAGATTTAGATGAAATTGGCAAAGATCTTTAATTTGAACTGATTTATTATTCTTTTAATTTCAGCTAATATTATAACTTCAAAAATTAGAAAAATTTTTCAATGGCATTACTTTTTGAATCAAATGGATGGAATCCTATATACATGTCGTCAAAACTATTGAATTGAGTCAGACGCAATTAAAATTGAGAAAAATTGGAGTTGAGTCAAGGCAAGGCCGAATTAGTTTTGACGACATGTATAGAATCCTACTTTATTAGAAGATGTTAATTATTAAAGAATAACATGAAAAATCAAAATTTAAAAAATTGAAAACTGTAAAAATTGTTTATAAATCGTTTTAAGCTTTGTTGTAGAGTTGTTTGTAAAATAAGAAAGTCTTTGTTTAAAAAATATTATTCTACTTGACATACCATCTTAAATTGTTTAAATTGTGCCAAAATTCATTACTTGAAAATTTAACATTATATATTGACTTATTTAAAACAAAAATAATGACTACATACAACTTTAAGTTATATAAAAGTTATACTCTATAAAAAAAGATAGTTACTACAGATAATCAAATTAATAAAAAATTTAAATAACGAACAATTGAAATAAAACTTATTATTTATCATATAAATTAAATAATGAACAATTGTTTGAAGCTTGTAATAAAAATGTTTTTATCTAGATCTTTTTTTTTTTTTAAAAAAAAAAGAATTATAAACCATTTATATTTTGAATTCTAAAATCACATTGCCTTAATACGATAGATAATCATCTTTTTGTAATTATACCAACCAGTTAAATACTACGCTTCCCATTATTTAATAATTAAGATATTGACTTAATATATACTAGATATCCTTGATACNAAGAAAGTCTTTGTTTAAAAAATATTATTCTACTTGACATACCATCTTAAATTGTTTAAATTGTGCCAAAATTCATTACTTGAAAATTTAACATTATATATTGACTTATTTAAAACAAAAATAATGACTACATACAACTTTAAGTTATATAAAAGTTATACTCTATAAAAAAAGATAGTTACTACAGATAATCAAATTAATAAAAAATTTAAATAACGAACAATTGAAATAAAACTTATTATTTATCATATAAATTAAATAATGAACAATTGTTTGAAGCTTGTAATAAAAATGTTTTTATCTAGATCTTTTTTTTTTTTTAAAAAAAAAAGAATTATAAACCATTTATATTTTGAATTCTAAAATCACATTGCCTTAATACGATAGATAATCATCTTTTTGTAATTATACCAACCAGTTAAATACTACGCTTCCCATTATTTAATAATTAAGATATTGACTTAATATATACTAGATATCCTTGATACCTTTTATTTGATAATATCATTTGTTTATAATGTAATATTTATTTTTTCTTATTACACAAAATGTGCAAAACCAAGTTTACGTTCGAAAACCAGAATATTAATTTATTATTCTAATCTCATTACACGACGTTTGAAATAAATTAAAAGGAAATTTCTTCAGGTGAAAGTATTTATTCGAAAAAAAAATAATTGTAGTAGTGATATACATGAAGTAATAAAAATACCATGCGCATTTATTTATTAATCACGCGAAAAAAAATAAACATTTTATTTATTTTTTCAGAGTGAATGGTAATAATTATTATTTATTATGAACCAATTTATTACATAAATAAGTTATTAATTAATTAAATTAAATTTATAATGATCTTAGCTGTTAGCGATCAAATTTATATATCCTAATTCTTTGTAAGTATAAATAATTTATTTTAAATTAAATTATTTATTAAAAAAACCATTTGGGCTGTTTTTTATTGAATCATAGAATTTGACATCAAATCTTCAAGAATTTGGAAGGTAATTCTTAATTAATTAGTCTTTATAATTAATATAAATAACTAGAATTCCTCTTAATTATCAAACACATCCACAAGAAATTTATATCAGTCGACTTCTTAACTATTCAAATCTTCCAAAACCCAAGAATGAAGAAATTTTCAAAAAGGAACTTGAAGAATTAACTAAATCTTGACTGATTTATGTCCTAGTAAGTATTGTTATATTTTATTTATTTTTATATTATTTTAATTTATAATTAATTATATACATTCTTTTCTATGTTATTTAATATATTTATTTGATTTATTTGATTTAAAATTGTACAAATTAGTTTTGTCAATATAACTAAATCTTAAAACTAGGCATAAAGTATATTCTTCATTTCATTTGTATAAATTCAATTAGTGTGGTTTTAATTTTGACTTTATAAAAATATGAAAATAATAATAAAGGAAATATAAATTTATCATAAAATCCTAAGTGTCATGATATAATATTTCAATATATAACATTGATGAACGTGTTTTTTAATATTAAATATAAATATTGGTTATTATGAAATGTGGCGAGTTCAAAAAAACAAAAAAATATTAAGTATAGACTCGATTAATATGATGATTATATAATTAATAAGCAATCTGCTAAAAATTTTTGTATTCACCTGACGTGACCAATAATGTTTGTTTATTCAAAAAATTTTTTAAATAAAAGTTTAATTCGCTGATCATGTGCAGATCTGCATATATAACGATATATGTGATTTTCGGGGTTAATTAACTTATAATTATTTCTTATTTTTTTGAATCTAAAAAATTCTATAATGTTTTCATGTTTTTAATAATCCAGAATTATTCCTGTAAGATATTAATAAAATTATGTACAAATTAAAATTACACATTAATAAATATAAAATTTTATAAAAGTTCAAAAATTTAATACAATATTATAACAAACATTAATTTCAAGTGGAAAACTTGATCCCGAATTACATTATGGACCATTTTCACAAAGTTGGTGGTTTATTCCATCAATAAAAAAAGATAATAATATAGAAATGATGTATCCAATTCAAATTGGTATGAAAACACAAGTGGAAATAAATGGAAAAAATTTTATTACACGAATCTTGAAAGGAAACAGAGTTTCTGTAAACCAGCCAGGTTATGTTAGCCAATGTGATTCTGATTCAAGTGAGATTGAAGATAATCCAACCAATGCAATTACTTCTATATATAGGCAAATTTTTAAAACTAAAACAAAAATTTCAGGTTCAATCGTTATGGGTTTTGATAATAAATCAATAATAGCAGAATTGTTATATAATATAGAATTTCATCCATACATGATCAATATAGAAAACAAACTATCTGTTATGGTTTTTGGTTCGGGTATTTCAAAAAATCAAGGTTGGATGGGTGCTGGAGAGGGATATATGGCTTCTTTTATATATATTGTCACGTCTGGACAGTACCAAAACTAAATTTTACGACAAATCGATTCCGACCACACTGATAGCTTACACTTCTTCGTGTATCACTATCTTAATTTTAACACAGTGTGGCAACTTAAACAACAATTGCGAAAGTCTCAGGTGTTATCTAGAAGGTACGTGAGTAAGTGAAGTAGAGGTAGTTTTCCCTACGGGTACTAGCAGTGTTAGAACAGATTTATAAGAGATAGAATGTTTATTTACAATCAAACAATAAAGAAAGTTTTATTAGAAGTTAGATAACAAAATATTACAATGGCGTGTTTCTATTCTGTTACTACTTCTACTATTTACATGAGTATTATTATAAACGTTGTTATAATTATTTAATAAAAATGGAATAAAATAGAACAAAGTAAAAATAAAGTGATAAAATATTGAAATGTTGTTATCTAAGAAAAATGCCACGAAAAGGAACTCTCTTTTTCTTCTTTTACTACTGCTACTTTTATATTTCTTTCTCCTCCTTTTTCCTTCCTTCCATTATTCCCATCATTTGTACTTCATCATTCTCCATCATCGTGCAACTCTATCATTTTCATCATTGTGCAACTCTATCATTTCCATCATCGTGCAACTCCATCATTTCCATTATCGTACAGCTCATCATTTGGATTCCCACGCCACACATTTTCCATGCTACTATTTTCGTACCATCTCACCAATTCCCCATTGTCACCACAAACATTTCCTCCTTCAAGGGGGAGCTCCTGCGACCCTATCTCGTTATTCCAATAATTTTGGGTTACTCGATGATTTGCGTTTTTGCACATTTGCACCAACCTCTCGTATTCCTGTTTCAGAAGTCTATATAACCAATCGGGCGTAACACTACGAAGATCCTTTGGTCGTANCGACAAATCGATTCCGACCACACTGATAGCTTACACTTCTTCGTGTATCACTATCTTAATTTTAACACAGTGTGGCAACTTAAACAACAATTGCGAAAGTCTCAGGTGTTATCTAGAAGGTACGTGAGTAAGTGAAGTAGAGGTAGTTTTCCCTACGGGTACTAGCAGTGTTAGAACAGATTTATAAGAGATAGAATGTTTATTTACAATCAAACAATAAAGAAAGTTTTATTAGAAGTTAGATAACAAAATATTACAATGGCGTGTTTCTATTCTGTTACTACTTCTACTATTTACATGAATATTATTATAAACGTTGTTATAATTATTTAGTAATAATGGAATAAAATAGAACAAAGTAAAAATAAAGTGATAAAATATTGAAATGTTGTTATCTAAGAAAAATGCCACGAAAAGGAACTCTCTTTTTCTTCTTTTACTACTGCTACTTTTATATTTCTTTCTCCTCCTTTTTCCTTCCTTCCATTATTCCCATCATTTGTACTTCATCATTCTCCATCATCGTGCAACTCTATCATTTTCATCATTGTGCAACTCTATCATTTCCATCATCGTGCAACTCCATCATTTCCATTATCGTACAGCTCATCATTTGGATTCCCACGCCACACATTTTCCATGCTACTATTTTCGTACCATCTCACCAATTCCCCATTGTCACCACAAACATTTCCTCCTTCAAGGGGGAGCTCCTGCGACCCTATCTCGTTATTCCAATAATTTTGGGTTACTCGATGATTTGCGTTTTTGCACATTTGCACCAACCTCTCGTATTCCTGTTTCAGAAGTCTATATAACCAATCGGGCGTAACACTACGAAGATCCTTTGGTCGTAACATTCCGATTCCTTGTGCTAGTCCTCTTGCTCTCAAAGCTATTGTTCGTATTCGCGAACCATTCTGGTGCGAATACACTCGCAATTCCTGTTCTATGGATGTAGTAGTTGGTTTATGAGAGAATTGGGACAGAAATCCTAACCGCAAGTGTATATCATTCTGCTTTTCTGTCGTCACTGAAAGCTTTTTTCTTATATCGATTTTTATATCATTTTGCTTAATTTTTTTACATCGTCACTCGAATGACGATTGATTTATTTTTTTGTCGTCATTTTTATATTACTACTCTGCTTGCTATAAAAAAAAAGCCCCGAAGGTGAAGGACTTTAGTCCTGAACCTGAGCGGGCGTTCCCCCTGCAAGCTTAAATTTAATATTATTTTCTTTACTATTCTAATTCTTTTCTAAACTTTATTTAGTCTTCTGTTACTGTGAAGCATGAACCCCAAAGGGGTGAGTGCGAAACAGTTGCGGAGCGAAGCGGANGGGCGTTCCCCCTGCAAGCTTAAATTTAATATTATTTTCTTTACTATTCTAATTCTCTTCTAAACTTTATTTAGTCTTCTGTTACTGTGAAGCATGAACCCCAAAGGGGTGAGTGCGAAACAGTTGCGGAGCGAAGCGGAGCATAGTTAACATATTAGCTTTCAAAATTGTTATCAATATAAAATAGCTATATAAAAAAGACATCAAAATTTTTGGCGATATAAATAAGTCTAACCAGTAATAAAGGATTTTTACTCATTTTGCGTTTCTTGTAGAATAACTAATTTTTACTATCTCTTTTATCGCCTAAATCAATTATTATTATCATAAAGAATATCAAAAAATATCAAAAAGTTGGGACAAAATTACGTGTTAATATATATTGATATATCGAAAAAAAGTTGGGACAAAGCCTAAGTACATATCTAGAATCGATTATTTTATATCCTGAATTCTATTCCAATATACTTTATATATACATATATCGAAAAAAAGTTGGGACAAAGCTCTAATCTCAATATATACATAGCTAGAATCTAATTTTGAAGCCCTACCATGTAATCTAAAGAATTAAATAAAGATAATATAATAGAAATACAATGGTTAGAAAAGATAAAAAAAATCGTACTTGTGAATGCTGTGGTAAAACTCTTTCTACACCACAAAAGCTTCGCCAACATTATAATAGCTCCATTATTTCATGTAAACTTTTTAATCGTGAGACAGAAGAAAGTACCGATTCTGAATATTATACAGCAGATGAAGGACCAGATGAATATTTTCAATAGATTAATTATTTAATATCTATACAAAGTACTAGTATACAATAAAAATTTTTTTTGAAACCCTAGCACGTAAACTATTATAGTATTAGAATATATAACAAGTATATATCAAAAAAAGTTGGGACAAAATCCAAGCTCATAGCTAGAATCTAATTTTGAACCCCTTCCACCTAATCTACTATACCACTGAACTTGATTGACAGCTATTACAATATTTCCCCTCTTCTATTTTCATCGGAATTAAGCATTCTTTACAAAGAGTAATATTAAGAGTTGTAAGAGTGACTCCATGAACAACCATTATTTCATCATAAGTTTTTTCTCGAATATTTGCAAGCATCTTTTTAATGGTAATGATTATTTCCTCATAAGGTTTTTCTCGTGAATTTGATCGAAGCCTATCATAGTGTTGAGCAACATAATAACCTCTGGTATGATCTGGACATCGACCACTACTAGAACCAGTAGGTTTAGAACAATCAGTACAAGGTACTCTTCTTTTAGCTTTCCAATGATAACTACACCCCTCAGGACGCATACAGGTTCTTCCACAAACTTCACCAGAATTATGATAGAATGGACAAGTATATTTTCCGATCATTTTTACTAATATTAAATTTTTATTTAAAGAAAAGATTTTATAAAGTATTATATACAAAACTTTAGATAATCAAAACATAACACATATTCAAATGTCAACTACTATTCAAACTACCAATCAAATATCTACTGAGACTGAAACCTGTCTGCCAACATGGCAAGATATCGAAAAATCAATAATCGATGTATTAAGAGCAGGTAACTTTTATAACAAGGATAGAAATATAGGATTTATGGATTATTATAAAAAGCTCCTCGATGAATTGCGTCAATCAGAAGATCAAGAGCAATATATTATAGACAAAGCCAGATCACTTCTTCCCAATGAAGAAATATATGATNTTTACAAAGAGTAATATTAAGAGTTGTAAGAGTGACTCCATGAACAACCATTATTTCATCATAAGTTTTTTCTCGAATATTTGCAAGCATCTTTTTAATGGTAATGATTATTTCCTCATAAGGTTTTTCTCGTGAATTTGATCGAAGCCTATCATAGTGTTGAGCAACATAATAACCTCTGGTATGATCTGGACATCGACCACTACTAGAACCAGTAGGTTTAGAACAATCAGTACAAGGTACTCTTCTTTTAGCTTTCCAATGATAACTACACCCCTCAGGACGCATACAGGTTCTTCCACAAACTTCACCAGAATTATGATAGAATGGACAAGTATATTTTCCGATCATTTTTACTAATATTAAATTTTTATTTAAAGAAAAGATTTTATAAAGTATTATATACAAAACTTTAGATAATCAAAACATAACACATATTCAAATGTCAACTACTATTCAAACTACCAATCAAATATCTACTGAGACTGAAACCTGTCTGCCAACATGGCAAGATATCGAAAAATCAATAATCGATGTATTAAGAGCAGGTAACTTTTATAACAAGGATAGAAATATAGGATTTATGGATTATTATAAAAAGCTCCTCGATGAATTGCGTCAATCAGAAGATCAAGAGCAATATATTATAGACAAAGCCAGATCACTTCTTCCCAATGAAGAAATATATGATACAAAATTAAAAGCATTCAGCAATTCTTATTACAAAAGTGAACCGAGAATTAGTCAAGCTATTTTAAAATATCTCAAATTAATTCACAAAATCGCTAAAGAGTATTTCATTACAGATGAGGAAAGAGAAGAAGAATTTCAAGCATGGCTCAATTCTTGAGTACCCATTTAGGAGGTAATTCAGTATTATGTGGAATAACTAATAATTGTTCACGAACAAAAGATCTTTCAGGGCTATATTCATTATCATCTATAATCCAATAAAGGATCGGTTGATTTTTTTGTACTAATCTTTCTTTAATGCGATAAATTTGAGGAGACCAATTCATATCAGTAACACGTCTTTTTCCACCTTCCAACTCACCTGGCTTAAGTAAATATCTCACAGAAACATGAAAAGGTAATTTTTCTTCATCAAATCCCATAGGACCTTTTCTAGGTTTAGAAGCTAACCTATAAACATGTTTCTTTTTTCGAGCTTCAGCGGGGGACATCCCAATCATGCGGTTAACAGAATTATCATATTGTTTAAGAAAAATAGGTGCATTATCAATCCATTCTCGACAACGCTCACCAGAAGGTAATCTCATTTCAACAGCATCTTGAATGCGATAAATATATTCCTCAAAAGATCGATTAAATCTTTCAACAATACCCATACTTTCTTTATTTCTAGCAATATAAATTTTTACATTATACTTATTAGCTAAGAAAATAACATCACCACGAAATTCTGTACCTTTATCCACCATAAATATTTTAGGACAGTAATGAGACTTAAAAAGCTTTTCTAATACTTTCGCAACACTAGCAAAATCTCGAGATATTAAAGGATATATAAATCCAGTACAAGTAGCAATATCAATACAATTAAGGGCATATTTATAAATTTGATTTTTAACTTGATGATGAGGCATATAACAAGTGTCACCTTGAATAATATGAAATGGAACAGTAATATTACTGAAACTAACGCAAGGAATAAATCGGGATTTAGGTCGAGGCATATGAATTTGATGCAAAGCTTGTCTTTCAAGCCATTCTTGAACTTCGGTCAATGTAAAATCGAATCCAGCTTTTTGTGAAACATCATAAAGTTTTTTACTAGTTCTTTGATATCCCGAAGGATGGTAGTATATTTTTTGTAAGTCAATATTAATATCAAGCTCACGAGCTTTTCTAGTGTCAATAGAAATAACTGGAAGCATTTTTACTCTAACATATAAAAACATGAATAATCTCGAACAGAAAATCCAAAAGCTAGAAAGATGGCTCAAAGAAAGTGAGAAGCACATAGCATATTTGGAAAATCAAATTGGTATTCGTGATGAAAGCATTATCTTGTTAAAAACAGAGGTAGGCAATCTCAAACCACGACTTAAAAAAGCTTTACAAGATATAGAAAATAAGGATAAAATTATTCCAGCTCTCGAGTCGCAATTAATAGAAATGACTAGTGAAATATCTTCCCTTCGATATAGAATCCAAAAACTTCAAGAAACAATGGCATTAGATATGACTCACCTGCCATCAACAAATACACCAGTTTTCAACTTAATAATAGAGATGAGAGCAAATATTAAAATTTTAGGCGACTCAGCCAGAGGTGATAATACTCTTTTAAGGGATGAAATCGATAATTTTCAAA